>CM026577.1:4306839-4633387 GCA_000180635.4 Pristionchus pacificus
TCGAGAACGGATGTACAAATAATCGTACAGAACTCTCCGAGTGTAGGTAGGAGATTCTGGAATGTCATGCAGTGAATGAATAAGGAAGGAGGATCAAATTGCTGCGAAATTCAAGGGATATGCACATTTTGTACGATCGGCTCGAAATGAATTACAATACGAAACGGAAAGGGTAGAAAGAAACAAATGCACTATGAATCATTCGGAGGTAGAAATAGCAGTGAATGAATAGTATCTCTCCTCGATTTGCATGCTATTTCGACTGTCTGATCGTCGAGAGTGCGTTCGAAATGAGAGAGTCCGAACATCATCAAAAAATAGGGAAATGACAAAAGAACCATAAAGCTTGAGAACACAATTATAGCAGAACTTTATTAAATGGTGTGAAATACAATACTTATCAAGGAATGTGAAATGTTAGATCTTTAACAGACGATCCACTGGAATTGAGCAAGTACAAAATGAATTATCATAAATGTTTATCCGCGCAGGTTGGCGGTGGAGTTCTTGCGTGCTCTGTCGATGAGGCCGTATTCCGGTACTAGTTGTATTGATCCTCAAATCTGAGATCATATTCCTTGAGGAACCTCTCCATCCTCTCCTCCGGCGTCTCTCTTGTTATTGCAACGTATGCCACTCCCGAGAAGATGACAAGGGTCACTGCGATCAGAAACAAGATGCTGAGCCAAGTTACGCATATCTGACAAACGATCTCAATTAGTTGGTCATGTTTTCTCTTTTTTCGATCGAGTTTGGATAATTTTAGAATTGGAAATGGGTGAAAGTAGCAAAATTTGAACTTCCGCTAAGAACTTCCGCTAAGGCCATGCCATTTATCGATCGATAATTATACTTTAGCATGAAAGGCCGCGACTTTTGTTGTTATGTGCGCTAAATAGGCCCCATGTACAACCCCCACGCCAAAAATGCCGCAATTTTCCCGTCGCCCGCGGCCGTTATCGTCGAATTTCGGTTTTGCTTGCTTTGGCCATGCCATTTTTTTTTAAAAACTTGTTTGCACTGTCCTTATTTGACGAGGGCCGCGCATTATCGCTGTTGATAGTTGACTACCAACCCCAGGGCGGCCCCTTCCTCCATTTTGACCCCGATCGGTCAGTGCCCGCGGATGGTGCATGCGAAAACGTCCCAGATGCTCTTTATTTTTATAGCTTTTTAACCGAGGGAGAGATGATACAGAATCGAGGGAGAACATGATACAGAATCGAGGGAAAGCATGACATACTGGAATTGAACAGCTAACAGAGTTTTTTCTGATATAAATATAAAAATTTTAAAGCCGGAACCGGGAAATAGTCAGTCTCAGCCGGGACCGTCACTATTGCCGGAGCCGGGACAAACGTCGCCTCGGCGTGGTGTATTTCTCGTTTTCAACTTAGAGACTCCGTTTATTTTGCAAATGTCTTTTTTCTTTTTGTATTATTTTTAATTTTTCTTTTTGGAAATTCATTCCACACCAATGGACTAATGATCACGACAGGCCTTGACGTCCCAAATTAAATTTTGCGATTTTGATGGTGGTCCCTAGATTTTAATACACTAAAAACGTTCATTCGAACCTCGTCTTCTTTTCGCTTCTGTTCATCGCGTGTTGTTCTCTATAAGGATTTGATTTTAACAACACTTATGACTCATGAAAGTGTTGAACCAAGTTGTAAAATTATCGTGTAAGCACCTCATCGTTGATTGTTACTGCAACTTCTCCTGGAGCAGGAGAGCGTAGAAATATCTCCTGAATACATTGCATTTTAATTACGCAGAACAGTTCCCAGATTCCATTTTTCACAACTCTTATCGTGAGATTATTTTCAATTTCACACGTAGCTGCCCTTTGACGAACTGAGTGGAGGGAGGAGGGAGGAAGAGTCCGGGAGGAGGCTAGTGATCTACCTGTTCTCCTCCCCCCTACCTCTTCCCTTCCGCTCTCTCCCAGACAATCAATACGCTAACCAGCACATTGAGTTTGCTGAGCATTTGAAACGCACGATATAAATATTCTGCGAGAAAAGGGTAGGCCAAAAAAAGAAGAGACCAAATTGGGCGAAATGCATACCCCGTCCTCCACCGACTCAGCATTCAGAGATTCCATTCGAGTCAATGTTGTGGAGAATACGAGCAGCTCGCGATGGCTCAAACTAAATATTGTAAATAAAATAATAATAAATGCTACACATTTTGCTACATTTTAAAAAATAGTTCCATGGAACCAGCGTTTCCAGCGGGTCGGAAAAGAGTAGATTTTCATGACAGAGACTCATATTTTCCTGCGCTCTCTGAGAATGCATATTTTTCCCGCGCATTCTACTCTGAAGGAAAAGGGGGTCGCATCCGTACTGCAAACTTGAAAAATTGAATGTATCAGAAACCTATCCTGATTTTCTTGTTTGCGAGAGAGTCGAGCAGATCAGACTGGGTTTGGCACAGCTCAATAATATCGATTCCCTGAAACTCTCGGATATGGGGTTCTCGAGGGAAAAGAAACACACAAAATCACACCAACAGACAGACAGAAACTAACACTAACCTAAGATATGCCAGTTCTAAAGTAGCTTATTAACAAGACCAAGTGTAGCAGGGTTCCATATGAATTATTACAGAAAGAGACGAGCATCTGAATGTCGGGACTAGGGTTGTCTAAACGATAGCGAGATAACGGGCTCGTAATAGGAGGGGGATGATTACGAGCTCGCAATCCCTCGCTACGCCTCGTTATCTCTGGTATTTCAGCCCCAATGGTCCCCCACAAATGGGGACCATTGGGGGGATTTTTGGGGGACCATTAGGGGAAGAAAGGTCTTGGGAGGCCAATGGGGATGACGTGTTGTGCGCTTTAGTTGACTCTTGACTCAGTTAATCGATAAGTGAATGGGACTGCTCCCATACAGTAGCCAAACCACACGTGGTGAGACTACGGGTGGCTAGCCGCATCCAAAATACGACCACCCTGGATCGTTGATCAGGCAGCACTCGAATACGAGCCGCCTGATGTGGACTTCAAAGAGGGACCTTATAAGCAAAGCGTGTGCTAGACACGACGGGTAAGAAAATACCCTCCCAATCGGGAACCCATTGGGGGCAAATTTTGGGGGACCATTGGGAGCATTCGGAGAGGGATCCCATTGGGAGGAAACTGGGATCCCATTGGGGGGACAGTGAAATGCTCCCTTTTCCTGGTCACCCATTGGGGCTGAAATACCAGAGTATGAGATGGGAAGGGAGTAGTATATGGACCTTTAAGAAAAACAGACCCCGCCCCTTTCTGACCCGCGCCTTCCAAATACCAATCGATAATTGAGAGAGTGCCAGACGGTTAGAGAAACTCCGGCCCTTTTCCAGGCTCGCTCTTTCCCCAAATACCAATCGATAATGGATTGATCGAGAAATGATCCCAATCGATTATTGAGATCAAAGATCAAAGGTTAAAATAAAATCGATCAATATTTTTCAAAATTGTATACTTTATGGGATTATTTTTATCACCTGTCAATATCTTTTATGTAAATGTGCTCCACTAAAATGGCCATAACTCGGTTCAAAATGATCGTACCGACTTATATCCGGTCTAGATCGATTCGCTGATGCATTTCGCATCTCCCACTGCTTTTCGATCACGCATAAAGTGACTTTTAAGCGTCGTTTTTTCACCTTTTCGCAGTTTACGACTCATATGGACTTCTCTCTCACTTTCTCTCTTCTCTTCATTGTGCCCTCTTCTTCCTCTCTCAAGATTTACGACCCATTGTCCTGTCAACTCCTCCATTCTCCCCACTCCACTCTCACTAATAATTTACGACCTGTCAATCGTTGAGGTCACTCTTCAGGTCACATTCTCGCCGTTTACAACGCATTGACCCCTACGGCCCTCTCTCTCTCTCTCTCTCTCTCTCTTCTCTTCATTCTTCCCTCTTATCCATCTCTTCCAGGGGTCAATTACCCAAATAACTTCCAGGCGTTCACAAACATATTCATCTAAACAATCAATAATTGCGTGATTGAAGTGTAGAAGATCTTATTTATTACTTTTCAAAATTGCATTATTCACCTAGCACATCATTGTGCTTTTCTCACAATGAATTTCCAGACACTCATTCTTTATCGTTTCTTGGGAACATACACGGTTATATTGTGAGAGAAAATGCCAGTCAGTAAACGACAATTGTCATTACTTCTTGTGTGGAGATCAAGAAGTAAATATCCAAAGGGTTTTCGAGTAGCGTCTTTGTACGCCTCTATAAATGACCGATATTGATCCTTGTCAAAGAGTTGACGACCGAGAGAGAACAGGAAATTCATGTCGCTTGTAGTCTTGAGAATACACAAGTACGAAGAATTTAGTCGAGCGGTTCGAGGGACACTAAACAAATTTTGGAGAATGGATACTACGGAAATGCACCGATGATGTGAGATTCGAGAGTACAAGTTTGCGAAAAGCTCAGACTCCTTTCTAAGTTCAGCCGCAAGGTCGTCCAACACAAGTAAACATCCATCGCCTTCGGTTCCACAGACATCGTCAATAAGTGTTGTGTCGGGTAGCCCTTCGTTGAGAATAAATCGAGAGTCACGTGCGAGTTGAGTGTGTTTTCGCGTTGAGATCCCGTAACACCAGATTACCTTTTTTAGTGGTTTGTCAAAGAGGTCAGCAGAGTTGTCGATTAGCTTACAGAGCCATTCCGTCTTCCCTGTCCCTGTTCCACCACAGATGAGCATGGTGAACGGAACACGAAATCTAAACGCACCGCACTTGGACATTGTTGTACACATTAATGAGCTCATTCTTCATCACTGCATGAATCGTGAACGGTCTGTTCTCATTGTACAGTGCGCAGTGCTCGTAATTGTAGTCGGAGTTGCCGCCGTCAATCTCACGATTAAACAGGACAGTTGTTTCGACGTCTGGCTCAACTTGCTAACCAGTTCGCTAGCTCTCGTTGTTCCCTTTCCCCTCAATGTCAATCAACCAAGATGACGAGTACTATCTGACTCTACCGTCAAATGTTAGTGGACCAAACAATTCGATAAGTAGTTGGACAACAACTCTCCCCTCAACCCTGCAGTTACATGGACAGTGGGAGTGTGGACTAGCAGAGATTACAGGGTGCGCCAAAATTACCCGCACTCTATTGCATCATTCTTATCCATTGTGCCCAATCGATAAATCGGGACCCCTATTGCATCATGCTGATGATTGACCCTTGACCTCTTCCTATTTAAGGTTTAAAGTTAGTAAGTCATCTCTACTAGTTATGGTGAAGTCAAATCCCCTTCGACCCGCTATCTTGAAGCTGTTCCGGGCCGGAATCCCTCGACACGACATTGTTCTCCGACTGGCCATCCCCAAGAGAACTGTGTATGATGCCATTGCGAGGTATCTGGAGCTTGGCAGTGAGGAGGATCGTAAGGGGAGAGGAAGACCGGCCACTGTCTCTACCCCCAGGAACCGCGAACAATATTTAATTGCCACCAAAATCTATCGTCTTCACAGGACGAGGTAGTTATACAGTACGGAGAAGTTTCCGAAAGCGAAAAAAATGCAAAATCAATATTGGAAACAAAAAATATCGAAGAAATGATTATCGAAGTGAAAACAGATTACTGAAATCAGTACAGAGTGAAATATGTTCCGCAGAAATAAAATATGCCTCTGCTGTTCGACAATTCACCTACAGTGCATCGTGTCGGGGTGGAAGGGAAAAGGGGGGGGGGGGGGGGAAGAACCACAAGCCAGAAACGGTTGCGCCGTCCCGGGCCGGCTCGCAGAATCGTATACCAAATTCTCCCTTTCGAGTATCGCGGTGGATGACCCGACGACCGAGTGCGCCACTGCCAGATTGAGCTGAAATTGCGCGCGCACTTAATTGAAATATACATCTTTTATCAGGGGATTAGTCGTCTAACTAACTGTTACGGCGGGATAGGGCAAAGCAGAGTGAAATGTGCACTTTGCGAGTGCGAACTTTGAGTTTCAAAGTAGTTATGGGATGCTAATTTGAAACATCGCAGCGAGTGGCGATCGATGGACGGACGGGCTTCGTCGGCGACGTCATCGGAGAGAGGCAGCGATAGGAGGACGGTATGCTGACTCCGAGGTCGGACTGCTCTCAAAGATTACGTCATCAATCGATACTTTTCAGGCACTAACGAGTGTGAAATACGGGTTGCCGTCTCTTCATTTCACGCACTCTTTCGTCACTCGGACAGAGGTAGGACTTCCCTTTTAAGATGACTTCATCAATCGACACATTCCAGGCACAAAAGCCCGTTCGTTTCTCGCTTGCTTGCTGAGTAGGGCTGTCGATGTGAAGAATGAGTTTTGTCTCTTCATTCTCACTCACAAAGGACTGCGACGCGGCGTCATTCTTCATGAAGAACGATAGCGACGCGGTCATTCTTCACGAAGAATGAGGGTGTTCTTCGTGAAGAATGGGGCCAGATATGAGATATTTTGGATGGGTTTTGACAGATATAAATAATGGGAACTCATGACATTGAAAGGAAACCGTCTACACTATGATTTGCCACTCATAATTCTCATCTAATAGGGTGTCATACTTCGTAACGCTGAAGGGCGCTTTGGGTATCAGTACTAACTAGCACTCTCAAGGTAGAATTAAGTAGAAGATGTGTACGCTATTTTCGAGTGACATGGCTGCCATTATAACTTGGGAGAGCGCACGAGAGCCTCCTTCGTCTCTCTCGCCTTCCCCTTCTCTCCCTCAGTGCTTGCGCGCGTTATTCTCGGGGTTTAGCACATCTTAGGAACAATATTTCAACATACGGCTTTAAGTATGATATTATTTGGAATGACCCTGGTAGGCCATATTTAAAATTTCATAAGAAAACATGCATTTATACCCTAGTTATGGCTCATTTAGTGCAAATCGTTCTTCATGAAGAACGAGAGTCGCCGGGTCATTCTTCGTGAAGAGAGAATGAGAGGGAGGGAAAATTCATTCTTCATTTGACACTTTTTTCTTCACATCGACACCCCTATTGCTGAGATGATCGCTTGCCCCGTCGCGTTTCTCTGATCTCTTCGCTCGTTTCTCGCGTAACGGCCCCCTGCCTGTAAGCGGCAGCGTTTGCCTGTAAGCGTCATCGATTGGAGGTTGGTCGGCCAGAGAAATATCGATTGACGTCAAATGCATCAAATAAATTCAGTCCTCTCGCCGAACCTTCTCATCCTCCCCGTGCTCATCTCCCTTCACTCGATCGATCGTGAGGATACGGTCAGGTACTGTATTTGCTGTGGAGCTATCGTACAATGATTATATTGTCAGTGTCTGCCCTCGCCAGACTGCCCGCAATGGCCATTTCCGTCGATGTTCCCCGGTCGTGCGCCCGCAATGGGAAAGACAGCGAGCAGTGAGAGGTTGGCATAAAAACGTTGTCACCCAATCTAAGCGTCTTTGTCGCAGGCACAGCCAGCCCGACTTGGTCCCTTCATCGACTCCGTCCCCGCATTGCGAGTGCGGCTGGCAAAGGTACGGTAGTTATCGATCCATTGGTTTTTTTAAATTATGTATTTGCAGATTCGACTCGACGTCACTGGCATGGGCGAGCGGGGCAACTACATTGGCAAGCCCTGGATCGAGTGGGTATCGCAAAAATTTGAATAATGGATGATCATATCTTCATTGCGCAACCTCTCACAATGATTGTGAACTGCCGCGTGATATGAAGAAATGATGATCTGTAGTTCGAATTCCAATCGTGATTGTTGTGATCTAGACACTAACGAATACTTGGTGCAGGATGCGACTGCCCTTCTCTTCTCGTTCACTTCCTTCCGCTCTGTCCAAGAGGCTCTCCTTCCCTCTCCCTTCCTCTTCCGTCTTCGAGCAGGTACTACTACCACGGCGGTTGGATGGGAGGGGTGGTGATGCAGGAGTAGATGTGTGCTAGCAGTTTATGTGACTTGATCAAGATCTGGCCGGCTGATATGGTGGTAAGACAAGTCGACAAAGAAAAATCGAAATCGGATGTTTCGTCAAATTTCGACGAGCGCGCCACTTTGAAAGCTATTTCCGCATGATTCCTTTATTATTTTTTTCAATATTTTATATCAATTTCAGTTAAAAAAAGAGTAAGAGAAGCTGACTGTCATGGTAAAATTAAGTGAAATTAAATATTTAAACAGCTTCTTTGTCGAATCGTTTTGTCAAAATGTCTGTTTCCGAGTTTTCTTTGTGGACCTGTCTTATCGCCGCTGATATTTGAGCCTGATCAGTCGATTTTTCTTTCGAGTCAGAAGTGTGATCATGCATCAGTGGATCATATATGTTGCATGATCAGGTCTTGGTCGAGTTACCTGAGGTGGACCGTGGAGGGTGAGAGGCTGCTATTACCCACTTCCTTACAAAAATAATTGAAAAATAGACAAATCTACTATTTTTATGATGTTTTCCTTCTTGTTCCATTTCCTGTGCTTCTTGGAGCGAAGCGGGTAATGTGCTTCTTGAAGCGAAGGGGTGAAGCGAACTGCTACTTGATCTGTTCCCGCTAGACTTTGTTCCGTTAAGTGAACCCTAGTAGAGCCAGCTGTGATGAATGTGATACATTAGTCATCAAACGATTTTATGCTGAAGCGGGTTCCGATAGATCTACAAGTTTCTGAATGTTGCACAGCCAGTTGAATTGACTCTGTAAAAAATAGTTGTATGGCCAGGCGAACTAACGCTTCATATTGCATTTGTGATTACTAGATTCGAATATTAGTTAGCCGCAATTGTTAGTGGATATTTCTTTTCCGAAGGCCGATAACAAGTGTTCGTTGATTGCAGGTTCATCACTCGACGCTCCGTCCCCATCCTTCCTTCCACCTTCCATCATCCTCTGGAGGAAGCTAAATGCCGTTTCTTCATTGTCTCCTTTTCCCTTTCTCCCTCTCTCTCACTCCTTCCTCTGTACGTTCTAGACTCCGTTTGCTTGGTTTTTTTCACTGCTGTTGTTGTTATTGTTGCTGTTCTTGATGGTGATATATTTCATATGCGTGTGGGGTCGTTTACAGCGCATGGATGAGTAGAGACAAAGAGGGTGAAGAGGAGTGGTAGGGAGTAGACGAGGTCGGAGAGAGCAGGACAAGGTAGGGAGGGGGGGGGGGGACGGTAGGAGGACGGTTGGAGAGGAAAGGGCACTAGGAAATTGAGAGAAGCACCCTAGGTTCAGAGAGAGAAGCAGAGATTACGGTAGTGCAAGCAGTGTGTTGCGGTTGGAGAGGAAAGGTCACGGTAGGAATGAGCAGGGGCGGTGTAGGGGTACAGTGACTACAGGTAGAGAAGTACAGTGCCTGCTGTTCGCTGAATTTTCCTTCACTCGGGTTAGGATACTTAGCGTGCTTTAAGGGATAGCCAACTTCACCAGAACCATATCGCTTCCATGCTCTCATTGGCTGCGCTGCGCTATCCGCTTTATTGATTGCGGATAGCTCGCCTGGTTTGGGGGAGCTCCGCGGTATGGCCCGAGCAGCATTTCAAATTGCTCATGGTTGAATGGTATGTAGGGAAAGTGCAATGAACGCGGATATCGTTGCTCGGCAGACCTCAGCTCGCATTTATCGACGAGAGGGGGTATAGAAGGGGGCTCTGCGAGCTTCATCGCTCAATATCGATAGAGAAATTCTTTGCAAATCGCTCGTAGTGCCGAGGTAAGGGCGGTTTCGCAGTTCTCAAACATGATTTATTTTACACAGCAAATTACCGATACCGTAACCAGTATTATATAGAGAGTTAACAGGGGACGAATGAGGGAATCAACATCTACAAAACGTATGGAAATCAATAAACCGTTGTTGAAGCGGTCTCAACGCGAACCTACCGTAGCCTAGACTACGGTAGGCCAATCACGGAGCCGATATAGTACAAGCAATCGGATGGTTTGGTAAACAATTAACTTACTACGAACGAAATGGGAGGTTGCTTCAACAATCAGACATGTAACCAAACAAAATTAAACGTAAATTAATTAAGCGATTTTCTTTTTTCTTCAATCAGCTCGGAAATGTGGTCATAACGCGTGTATATTTAGGTCTGTCGGGGTGGTATGAAAGGTTCGTGGGTTCAAAGGCAAAAACTACCGTACTCTTAGTGATCTACAGTCTCTTACTGTAGCTACCGTACTTGGATGCATGGGAGGGATACAAAATCAATAAGGCGGGCTACAATACGCAGGATTTCAGCATTCAACGTCCTACGGCTACCGTACTACCGTTACTGCAATACGATCGACGATTGGGGGAGGGCTAGGATGGTAGGGAAGAGGAATCCAACAAGATATCAATCGACGATTGGGGGGGGGGGCTACAGTACTGTGATACTATCAATAAAATCAGTACTCGATCGCAGTCCACCGTGCTCCTACCGTAGTCCTAGATGGAGTCGGATATGTTGAGGAATCCGACGTAGAATTGACCGACCGAGCGGCACGCGGGCGGCAGCGTGTGCGACGACTGCAGCAGCAGCTCAACGATCTAAAAAAAGAGAAATTGATAACTTGAGGGATAACTGTAATCATCAAAATATCGATACTAGCTAGAATACTGTATTACTGTGCAACTATTTCCTTGCGTATAATCAGAGTAGTGCCCATCGTCATGCACACATTGAATAACCTCAAACCGCCGGCTTTCGAACTAATCAATTTTTATCTCGAGCAAAACCCCTTCAGCGAAAAGCAGTCAACAGTCCTAGGGTCTTCGACAAACTGCAGTCCCCGACATTACTGGCTACCGTAACCTCGCTACCGTACCCACACTTTCTCCTACCGTAGCCCTCCATACCGTACCTTGAGGACTCAAATCCGCAAAAAATATCAATACTCGTTACCGTAATTTCCTTATCGTATCCCCTCCCTTCCTACCGTACCTTGAGGGCGCAAAACAATCAATACCGGGTACTGTAACCATCGTGCCCTTGTCCTACCGTACCCCCCCCCATCTACCGTTCCTTGAGGGCGCAAAACAATCAATACTGGGTACCGTAACCATGGTACCCTTGCCCTACCGTACTCCCCCCCCCCATCTACCGTACATTGAGGGCGCAAAAAAATCAATGCGCGCTACCGTAACCTAGATACCGTACGCTTGTCTTACCGTACCCCCTCCCTACCGTACCTTGAGGGCGCATCCGAGGGGCACGTCCATGAGGCCAACGGAGGCGTCCTCGCCGTTCGCGCGCGGATCGCTGCAAAGAAATCGATATTAGGGAAAAATCAATATTTGAAAGATACCGTACCCTCTAGAAAAAAACAGTCGTTTCTTCAACGAAGTTAAAATTTTATCCTACAACAGCCGAACGCGTGATCATATTTCTGATCGTTAACCCATATCGTACTCGATGCAAAAATCAAAAGTGCTGGGTTCAATGAATCAGTGGAAATTCAATTTTTAAGATTCGCGCAAATACCAATATCTCAAACATGACTTCTTATTTGCCGAACTGTCCCCAACGTCACCGTTACCGTACCTCGCCGCCGTACTGGCGTCGAACACCTTGTACAGCATCTTGATCGCGGGGAAGGCGGGACAATTGGCGGCCGATGCGGCTTCCCTCCCGTCGACGAGGTCTCCAGACGCCAACACGACGTACGAATCGAGCAGCCACACCTGCGAAATACAAATATTTTCAAAAATATGAAACATCGACGCAGGCGATTTCACGCTCCACTAGGTGATCAAGTTTTTGGGTGTGGAGTTAGCACTAGTATCTCTGAGTCATAGAGATTAGTAAAAATTGATTGCCAACGGGGTGCTAAACTAGCTGGGACGAGCGCAATGCTCTCTCGGGAAAAATATTGATTTCTACACCAGCAGATTGAAATTCAATTAACTGTCTTGACAGAGAAAACATAAATGTATTGCTGCGAAAACACCGAAACGCCTACCGACCGTAAGCCTTGATTTTTTCCAGCTTGCCTCGGTTGCTATCAAAGATCACTCACCAGAATGTGCGGGGTCTTGTCGAGTGATCTGATCACAAGCTTCAGAGAGGACTGCGCCTCGCACTGGCCGAGGATGAGCAGGGCGAAGAATTGGGCCATGTCGCAGAATCTGCAAATAATTTTAAAAATATGTTAGAGAACATCTCAGCTCAGCGGAAATAGAGCCGTATCACAGAAAAAGAACATCTCAGCTCAGCGGAAATAGAGCCGTATCACAGAAAATCAAGTAACTACGGAAACTAAACAAGGAAAAATGGTTGTTTGCTCAAAATGGTCGCGATGACACTAGGATGTTCTAGGCACCACACAGGTGATATAGAACTAGCAATGTACAACGAGCAATGACATCGGCAGATCAAGTACTATTTTTTTCGAAGAAAAACTGTTCGATTTCTTATCATTGTGATGCTTTACATCCCCCCGCCGTCCCTCCGCCGAGGCAGACCAAGCCTTGCTATCCCCCCAGGGGTCGGAAAATTGGTAGTAACCTCGGTTACGAAAGGTAAACGAGCCCTAGAAGTCTGGCCAACAAGGGATCACGTTGGCCCCGCCGTACCTGGCCTTACCTGTGTACACCACCCCAGGCGTGGTTGTCTCAAGGCAACTGTAAAATCGCCTTGATTGTGGAAGCAACTTTACTTGCTTCCACAATCAATTACATCGGAACGGATACCCTATGTCATCATCTTCAGATCAAATAAAAAAAAAACCAATCAAGATGCTCAATACGACGCCAAAAACCGGTCTCGAGGTGCGAACCCGAGTGGTTTGGGTTTCATGAATCCAAGATTAATCGTTACCAGTAACTATTACCTGGTCTCGAGGTACGGCTTTGGCTGGTTCGTGCGGATGCTCGTCACCGAGTCATGGAGTGCAACGAACGTCGTGTGGTCTGAAGAGAGGGAGGTTAGGGATCAAAGACTAAAGATCAAATATCAAGTTCGTTAATTCACGTGAGCACAACTCCTGACATAGGAAAACATATTTATATGGCTACAGTGGCAAAGGTGAAATCGAAAATGGCATAATCTCTGCCTCTTGTTGGATGTCAGAAACTAGAGTTCACTGGGTAATCTGATAAACTTCAAATCTTTGTTGTTGTTGCTATTATTTTAAAGATCAAATACTCACTGTCCAAAGGCCAAAGATCAAATCTCAAAGATCAATTATGAGAGATGAAAGATCACTCACTCTTGACGAGTGCTCCGAGCGGCTGATTGCATGCGCCGCACACGGCCATCTTCTCCTCGAAGGTGACGGCGTCCGGGATGAGCGTCTGAGTATTAATTATTACTATTTATGTCACAATTATAGTGTAAAATGATTTATATTAAAGATTGCATTTTCTTTCGAAGACATTCACTTCATTGTTGCACACCGCGACATGATCTTCTCAATGACCCAAAGAAACAGGCGTGTGACGGGTAACATCGTCGGCCTTTTAGTTGCTCATACTTCCCTAGAGCCGAAAGGTGTCAAATAGCTCCTCATCTCTCAATGATATTGCTCATCAGTGCATAGGCATCGCTCGGGGGCCATCTCCCTCCCCCCCCCCCCTTGTCACGTCCTTACCACCATTTCCGAGAGCAGGAAACCGTAACCGTAACCGTCAATTAGCCTGCTCACCTCCCTGTGCACCACAATGGTCGTGTTGCTCATCAGTGCATAGTCCTCTCTGGGCGTCCACTCGTCGTGTCGTGCCTGCGTGCCGATCACCGTGCGGTCGCCGTGGTGGGAGTGCCTGTGGATTACGGTAAGTGATAAGGTATCGATTGGCTTCTATGAATGCCTGAGGAGCATAGATTACTGTAAGTTTGGGGAGCTTGAGACTACTTTACTCAATACGTTATCGATTGTCTAATATGCTAGGACGCCGTGATGAGAGTGCCTGAGAAGGGGAGATTAACATTGAGAAGGGGAGATTGTAAGGTAGAATTTGGATTACTGTATACGGCGAGTTATCGATTGACCCTGAGCGCATAAGCATAGCCCAAGGATAGCTGGGATAACTACAGTATATATTATCCATAGAAAATGAATGCCGGAATTGTTATTGCAAGCCCTTCGCTGCTGAGCAGAATCAAAGAGGTAGCTATGCCCCACAATGCAAGAGAATCGCGAAAAACGTAAATTGCGCGACTTGGAGACTCAATGACGCTATTTTCGGAAAATTTACCCTAATTAATAAAAGGTATAGGTAAAGTGATCCCGTTAATCTAGGCACTTGCGTCCTGCGGGAGATCACTGCTAGGCCAGTGATTGCCTAATGAATAATCATTGTTTTGAATGGAAGAAAACCATGTATTGGAGTCCATTGGCTCACATCCAACATGGCTATCGGATGAAACAAACAGAACAGTGCAACAGTTGGACACCCCGGAAGTGTTCATAAGGTGCTGTTCAATGAAGATTTTCGGATGTTTTCATCCCCATCCTCCCCATTTCGCGCTATCACAACACACAACACATCCAACATGCCTATCGGATGAAACAGTAAAAGCCCACGTGCACAATCTAACACGTATTTCTACAACGTTTCGAATAAATGCAGTAGATTATTGAAGATACCAGTCGTGCACAAAGCCCAGATTGCACATGGCGAGATGGATAAAGACTCATTATTTTCTGAATGCAACCGATAATAAAGACCTATCGGTGAAACTGAAATCGAACTGTTTTTGCATAAAACCTCAATAGTTATTTCAAGCGACGAACGAATACAACACAACCTCTAGCACAAAAAGAACCAAAGATCAAAGATCCGCCTCACTTGAACGGGTCGCACTGCGCGCCGCAGGTGTCTCTGCAGTAGAAGTCTCCGCCGGGGGAGGTCTCCAGGAAGTCCTCCGAGGGGAGGGCCGAGATCGAGCACTCACTGCAAATTATTTTATTAGTTATGAAATGTAATATTGGTGATTTTAATAATTCAAAATATTTGTTTCACAACGAGGATTTCGTCTCAATTAAACACTCGATACAACTGATTTGATATGTAAATCGTGAAACACCGATCAAGCTATTTTACCAAAAATCAAGCACTAATTGTTAGAAAAAAATATCGAATCGGTATGATTACCGACATTTTGTAATTAATTTAGTTGTCCAGTGTACGGGTACTTCACACCATCGTATGGCTCTTGTGCCCCTAGCCAAATAGCCGCTGTGAAACGCCGAATCGTCTTTTTTGTGTGCAACTCGCAAATAGCGAACTACCTTGTTAACTCCTAATTTCCTGCTCTGAATTTTAAAAAAAGGGCATCAAGGCACTATTATGGAAACGTCCTACGGTGCTCCTATCTCTCCCCCTCTCTACCGTAACCCCAATACCGTACCCTGCCTTCTTCTCCACGAGCTTCGCCCCGCAGCCGGCGCACTCTCCAACCTATCCATCAATGTCTCAATACCGTACCCGACTTTCAGTATTGACTACCGTATCCATTAAAGCGCTACCGTAACCCCAATACCGTACCCTGCCTTTTTCTCCACCAGTTTCGCCCCGCAGCCGGTGCACTCGACGAAGAGCCCGCCGCCCGCCGATGCCTCCACGAATTCCTGCAAGGATAAAAAATATCAAACAAATAAATAAAAGATAGCTTGTCACTGAGGCACAATCCATGTAATGTCCCTAAAAATGTAAAGATGAAAACAACACCCTTCCCACTAACTTCCTAACAAGAACAATTGTAAGAAATAATATAAATAATAATGCTCAAATTATCATGATTATGACCTCGACTTTTGGTATTTCGGCATTCAATGTGACTCTATTTTTGCTCTAACAAAGGTGCGAAGTTGCATGCGTATCTTTTTTAAGCAAATGCGCACCAGCAGAATTCGTGTTCCGACCGCTTCATTAATGCAGAATCGAACGATGATTTCGATGATTGTGACTTTAGCCGTTTGAAATAAAACAATACATTTTGCTGTGACAACTAATTCAGAAAATGGTAACTGTTCATTTCCAGATCTTCCGGATACAAATGAACATTTCGTTCCTGCAACTTTCCAATTTCACCCACACAATACATCGCCTCAGTTTCCCTTGTCTACAATGCTCTCTTCGCGACCAGTGCATAAAAAAACACCCCGGCTCCAAATCCGTAATCTCCCACCGCACCATAATCTCAATGTCAGCAAATACATATCTACCGTAAAGTCATCATGTCACGTGCAGATCCATTCAGCAACTTCCGGACACCCCCCCCCCCCCCCCCCCCGGTAGTATCCACTATCATCTCTACATCTGCCTCAATATACCGTAATTTACGGTACTCTACCGTACCTCCAGATCCGTCGTGGTCGTCATGTCGCGCGCCAGACGGTGGAACGTCTTCGGCACTGAAAGGAAGGACGATCAGAGAGTTCAAAGATTACGAACTCTCCCATCCTCGATCATGTCATTCTACCGTACCCAAACCAATAAAACCAGTTCTCAATACCAATCCCTGGTGTGCCTACCGTAGTTAGCGGCAGATGGGCGGCATCGGCGTCCGTCCTATCCTACCGTACCCCCCCCCCCCCCCCCCAAAGCACTTTTGGACAGCACTCTTGGCTTGGTGTATCTACCGTACCCAAAACCAATAAACCCAGTCCTCGATCCCCCTCTATCGTGTGCCTACCGTACCTAGAGGGAGGTGCGCCGCATCCGCGTGCACCTTGCACATGAACAGCCGATGGTTGTCCGTCCACGTGGGCGCACAGATCGACTCGGGCGACAGCGACAGGTCGTCGATGCGGGCTCTGCCAAGGATTTATAAGAGCCGGAAATTACGATAGAGGGAGCCGGAAAAAAAGGAGAACCGCATCCAAAAATTATGGCTACAATACGTTGTGGTTCTATCAAAATTCATCGAGAGATGATCGAAGAACTGCTACGACCTTCGGTTATAAACCCAGCTCGAAACACGCAATCTCCTAGTACTGCTGCATGATTCATGAACTAGCGCTCGAGAAAAATCCTGGGCCAGAAATTTGAAAAAAAAGAGGAAAAATCGAGGTACATCCCGCACGGTCGAATCGGCTAATTGACGTCTACATAGTTCAATGCGTCCCATATTTTGAAGCAGGAACTTTCGCGCTCCTCCGTCAGCGCATAATGTTGCCGGCATGAGGTAAGCCGATATGACGTTGGAATCGAGACGCAAAAAAATACATACCCATCAAGCGTCAATCAAATAGATATTATCATTAGCGGCCTATCGGACGGACTACATACCCGGCTGTCCAATGCTTTCTCGGGTAGCCTTACCTTTCGCAACCGAGGTTACTACCAATTTGCCGACCCCGGGGGGATAGCAAGGCTTGGTTGGCCACGGCGGGGGATTGAACTCGGTACCCTTCGAATGACGAGCGGCGCCTTACACCACTCGGCCATCCCGCCGGGTATGTAGTCCGTCTAAACAGCTGGCCTTACCAGTGGGTCCCACCTAGCGTTGTCGTACGACTGTAAAATCGCTTGACGTGGATACACCTATACCTATACACCTATCGGACGCATCGCCTTCCGGGATCCCTTCCGGGGGCTGCGGCTCGCTCCGATCGATCCACCGTGAATGGCAGGGGATCGGCTCTCGCTAATGGGATGAAATTCGCAAGCCTTTTCCTGCCATAAATTCGAGAAACCTCTAGTTGTAGTACATTTGGATGCAAGACACCATTGCATTTCTGCAATAGATGGGGGGTAAGAGCTGATCATGCTGCCACAACGTGCCAGGTTGCTATTAAGATTTCGGATTGTCAAGAGCAGGGCCCACAAACTTGGAATGATTTTGAACAGTTCGGACTCGAGTTTCACCGAAAGGTGGTATTCACGGACGCACCCGCAAAACAATGCGATGGTCCGGTTTGCTTGATAAAAATATTATGAAAGTGCGAGCAGGGCAGTGTCCGTGGTGTGATGCAGACAGGACATCTTGTAAGTGATAGATTAACGTGAACTATGTGAACTATTATATTACCACTTCCGGTTCTCGCTTCACTGATGATACTAAACCTTGCACACATAGCCAGGAACATAGAATAATTCTAAGATCAGTAAAATCAAGCACAAATCTACATGTCCCCTTATTGTCAGGGTCTACCGTAACCGTCAGTTATCGATTGGCCTATCGGAAGCTGTGCGATGCCTCCTCCGCGCCCTCCGCGTTCTCCTCCAGCACCACCCAGCACTCGCCCGCTATCGGCTTCACTACGCGCTCAAATTCTACATCGGACGCACTGACCAATTTCCTAGCAGTTACCGCCGCAACAATAATACACAGCCTGTCATATTTTCATATTTTCTCATTGGAGATCAAGGACCTACCGTACCCCACCCTCAGTGATCGATCGATTGACCTATCGTAACCCTCAATTATCGATCGACCTACCGGAAGCTGTGCGATGCCTCGTCGGCGCCCTCCGCTTTATCCTCCAGCAGAACCCTATGCCAGCCCGCTTACGGTTTCACCAAGTCCATCATCGTTACGATTTTCTCAATATCAATGGCACCGCATCCAACGTTGTCAATTGATAATTGACCTACCGGAAGCTGTGCGATGCGTGTCCTCCGCGTTCTCCTCCATTACCCTCCATTATCCTCCATTTGATTATTCATTACTCAACACTAGTACCCACACGCTTTCGGTTTCACGGTGCGCCTATATTCTTCATCAGGAGCATTGTCCAATTTTTTCGCCCGTTACCCCTTTACAACCAACAAGAATAATCAGCTAAGCTCACATCCCTCCCCCCCCCCCCCGGTAACCCTCGGAAAAAGATCGATTGACCTACCGTAACCCCCAATTATCGATCGACCTACCGGAAGCTGTGGGATGCCTCGTCGGCGCCCTCCGCGTTCTCCTCCAGCACCACCCAGTGCTCGCCCACGCGCACCACGTCGGAGCTGCGAAGAAGAAGAAGAATGATTACGGTAGGAGATACGGCTGTGACAAGATAAGAAAAGGTACAGTAATCATACGGTAGGGCAACGATGTCAATGGGATAGGGAAAAAAATAGATGATTTTCTTATAGCTTCGACATTGAACTATACACTGAATATCATTATTTATTTGCAACAGCAAGCGCTCCCGTATTGAAAGAGGAAATCTCAGCAACCTATCAGCAAGTACTGAAACCTCAGATCTTCTTCTGCAGAAAAGTTGCATTCTACCAGATTACCTATCAAAAATAAGAACATAGAGCGTTCTATAGGAGAAATTAATATCTTATCTATATCCCAATTCATAACAACCATACCCTTCCAGACAATCTATAGCTACCGTAATCCGCAGTCATTCGATAATCTACCGTACCACTGTCCCTTCTTCGATCCATCGGCGGTTCTCTACGCGGCACAAATAAATCGCCATCTGACAAGCCCCCACCCCCCCCCCCCCTTTCTAACCCGGCGCTCCAAGCATGCGCCCATCAAAGCCCTGCCGCTCACCACTTTCTAACCCGGCGCTTCCAAATTGCACACTGCCTACATCATTTTGACGTACCACTGTCCCTCCTTCGCTCCGTCGTGCGGCGGGCAGTCAACGAACAGCGAGGCGAACTCGGCACGCGGCTTCAGTTCTGCGAAAGGAAATCGATAATCGTCTACCGTAATCCGAAATATTGGGTAATTATTACTGTAATCGTTGCTTGATCTGTTCCACATAGGAACCTTTTTGTTAGAGATTAGAAAATCGATAATCAGCAACCGTATTCTGTACCAAATTCTATCAATTTGATACCCAAATGCACTCTGGGCAACATTGCTTTCACTCATTCTACAATCAATATTGTAATTAAATCAATCCTCAGTCCTCATGTACGCCATCTAACTACGGTAGCGAGTGTGGTCGTCCCACTCCGCGATCTGTGGTGCGGTGTGCGACATGCCCTTCTGCCCTTTCACCCCCTGGCGTCTCTCTCGCCCCATACTCTCTCGCCCCTCTTCCCTCACCACAAGAGCGCGAGGCGTGTGCGCGCTCTAGCCCCGCCCCCTTCCCTCCTCTGCCCCTCGTGGGTAGGGAAGTCACTTGAGACTCAAGGGCTTCCCGCGACAGGCGGTTTTGCCCTCTCCAGTCGGCATACACTCAACCCAACGGGGGAGAGTTCACTCGCTCACAACACATTCACTTCACTCGACCCCAACAGGGGAAGAATTCATCCATTCATTCAATCAGTCTTCATTTCCCTCACCACCTCCATTCATAGTCAATCACTTCATTTCCCTTGTAAAGTACAGATAATAAATAATATTTATTACTTGCTTCGCCTCTCACACCGCGACACCCAACCGTTATTCTCCATAATAGAGTGGAGATTTCGGCACATGGTGCATCATCCACCTCAAGAACCCTAGTCAATCAAGCCCCGCGTGGCAGGCAACATTTCGAATCATTTCGTCACTCCAAGCAGTGGCCCATTCGTTCAGTCATTTCACTCCCGTATTCATTTCCCCTTCCACCTTCAGTCAATACATCACGCAGGCGAAACAACCCTGTAAAGATGTCATCATTCGATTCTCACTATGAATCCTTTCACGACAAGCGCACAGATCTCAAAGCGAAAATCGGTTCAATCGATAAGGCAATCACTTCCCTCATGTCAATTTCGCAACATGACGAAATCACTTCACTTGCAACAGCCACTTCCACTTCAATTGTGGAAGCTCAATTCATTGTCAATCAATACGATCTCGCCGTTTCCTCACTGAGAGAAGCCATCAACGACATCACCGACGAGGATAAAAAGAATGAAGAACTCCAGCACTTCACGCAACAAATGGAAGAAGACATCTTCGATGGAGGAAATGAAATCACCGTGAGTCCATCGTGCCTCAAGGCACTTGTAAGGGATAAGAAAATGGTTTACGACCTTTCCCTCGCGGAAACCCTCAACCGCATCAAATTGCTCACTTCCCTCTCGTCCCTTCCCACCTCAGTCATTCCTCCCTCAGTCATTCCTCCTTCAGTCATTCCGTCCTCAGTCAATTCATCCATTCCATCCCCTGTTCACGCGAACTCAGCGCAAGGGGAAGAGACCAATCACTCACTCAATGACTCAGCCTCCATTGGCCAACTCAGCAGTACCATCGTTCAGATTCTCAATCAGATTTCATCATCAAACGTTCGGCCCAACCTATCACTTCCCCCAGTCAGATTGGAAACGTTTGATGGGAGTGATTTGACAAGGTGGCCGGCATACCGTTATCAGATCGATCAATTGATCCTCAATCAGTCGTGCCTATCAGAAGTCGAAAAGGCGTTTCATGTGCGCAACAGCCTGCGTGGCAGCGCATTCAATCTCGTCGCATCAATTCCAGTTCATGAGAAATTTCTCGATAAGATCGTGAATCGGCTCGAGTCTCATTACGGTCGCAATAGTTTATCGCAAGCTAAACTCATTCAATCATTACGTGGCATCCGATCTCAGTCCACGTCAGTTACAGATCAATTGACAGCTGTTCAGTCAATGATCTCAATAGCTCATTCAATTCATTCCGAGAGTGGAGTCGATTCGCTCTGCGTGCAACAAATGCTTGCTGAGTGTATTCACCCTCGTTTCATCACTCTCATCAGTCGTTCCAAACCCAAAACATTATTGGCATCGCTGGAACTCATTGAGAATCAGCTCCTTTCCGAGTACGAGGATGCATTGACCATCAGTGCGTACACTACCGGGGAAGAGTTTGCCTCTCATTTCAATGACCATTCATCGAGTACCTCATTCAATCCGCCTATCAATAGAGACCGTCGAGAGAACAATCAGTCAATCATGTCATCTCATACCAATCACTCCCCTCCCAATGCAAGGTCTGCTAACGGTCGCCAGCCTCATTGTGTGTACTGTGGTGAACACTTGTACAGTGGCGAGTGTACGCAAGTGTCTACAATCAAAGACAGGAAAGAGATTCTTCAAAGGAAGTCTCTATGCCACTGTTGTTTCTCACCATTTCATTCCACCAGTGAATGCACTCGCTCATGTTCCTCATGTAAAGGTAAACATCACAAATCAATTTGTGACAAGTCATCCATTCATCACACAACAGTCAACACAATCACTGCCGATCAATCGATTCAAATCAACACTAGACTGTTCACCGCACCAGTAGTGTTGACCAATTCAACTCGTACCGAGTGTTCAAGGGCAACTGTCCTGCTCGATCCTGGTGCCCAGATTTCACTCATATCTCGAACTCTTGCTACCCGCCTTCAATTATCGCCCGTATCTCAGCTAAACGTAAGCATCAAAGGTCTCAAAGGACATCATGATGTTCATGACCCTCCCTCTCATCACGACATCGTTGAGTTTCAACTGATAACCGAAAGAGGGCCAGAGACAATCAAAGCAGCTGTCAGAAACACCGATACCATCATCGGTACCATTCATCATCCTCCACTGTCAGCTGCTGATCTAGCAGTCATCAAGTCAACTCTCACTACAATTCCGAATCATTTCGGTGACACATCAGTGTATCCCGACCTCCTCTTAGGAGTCGGCGACAGTCTCAAGCTTCTCGACAGCAACAAGAGCACTACACTACCTAGTGGCTATCGTCTCATTCAATCAATCATCGGCCCATTGATAGCAGGTTCTGAACACATCAGTTCCTCTACTTCCGCTACCATTCATCGATCTCAGTCAACTACACCTGCTATTAGAATCGATTCATTGGCCACGTCCACTGACGACTCTACCGTGCAGATCATTAAACCCCACGTCCAGTCGTTGAAAGTGGCATCAATTGCTATTCAACCAATTCATTTCATGACTCATGCAAAGATTCCTTCATCGCCCAATCAATCCTTTTCGTCTTCCTCCCCGGAGGATTCCACTGTGCAGACACACTGTAATTCCAATTCAATTCACATCATTCCATCCTCACATCGATCACATCATGTGAAATGGATCCATCGATCCGATCATGACTATTCACGCCAACTCGCCCACAAGCGAGTTCATTCACTTCAACGCCACATTCTTCAGGATTCTCCCCATGCACTTCGACTGCCAAGACAAAAATCGACGTCTACCCCCGACCACTATTTCTAGATTCTGCCACATTGGCATCGTTATCATCAATTATTGTGTCCCATAGCGAAATATTTTCTGTTCTTACGTTACTTCGTCATTGTTCCGACCCCATGTCCATCTCATAAGTCATCGTTCTATACAGCAATCATGATGTTTCTCATTCATTTCCTTCACCTCAACAGTCGCTCATTTCTTTCAATTCATACCATTGACCATTCATTCATCTCACTCATTCACTCCCGTCCCCCTGGAGTGTACCAAATTCTATCAATTTGATACCCAAATGCACTCTGGGCAACATTGCTTTCACTCATTCTACAATCAATATTGTAATTAAATCAATCCTCAGTCCTCATGTACGCCATCTAACTACGGTAGCGAGTGTGGTCGTCCCACTCCGCGATCTGTGGTGCGGTGTGCGACATGCCCTTCTGCCCTTTCACCCCCTGGCGTCTCTCTCGCCCCATACTCTCTCGCCCCTCTTCCCTCACCACAAGAGCGCGAGGCGTGTGCGCGCTCTAGCCCCGCCCCCTTCCCTCCTCTGCCCCTCGTGGGTAGGGAAGTCACTTGAGACTCAAGGGCTTCCCGCGACAGGCGGTTTTGCCCTCTCCAGTCGGCATACACTCAACCCAACGGGGGAGAGTTCACTCGCTCACAACACATTCACTTCACTCGACCCCAACAGGGGAAGAATTCATCCATTCATTCAATCAGTCTTCATTTCCCTCACCACCTCCATTCATAGTCAATCACTTCATTTCCCTTGTAAAGTACAGATAATAAATAATATTTATTACTTGCTTCGCCTCTCACACCGCGACACCCAACCGTTATTCTCCATAATAGAGTGGAGATTTCGGCACATATTCCGAAAAAAATGGTAAGCTGTTACCGTATTCATTGCTTGCTGAGATCTCTACAGGAACCACTGATATTCAAGAAAAATCAATATTCAGCTACCGTAATTCCTTTTTTGAATTCCGTACAGAAATCACCGATATTCAAAAATGGATTTTCAACTACCGTAATCCCTACCGTAAATTTTCTATAGGAACACCATTGAGATTCGAAAATTTAGTACTAAAGCTACCATATTCCCCGTCTCAAAGCTACCGTACCGATGAAGAAGCTGCGCTCGTGCCACTCGCCGATCTTCATCCTGCAACGATCGGGAGGGTGATTACGGTAGCCGAGCGATCAATAAATCACGCGCGCGAATTAATATGAGCAAGGAAAAAGAGGCGAAAACGCGATGAATCATGTGACAGGGAGGGGAGGGGGCATTTGCATGTGACTGTTCAGAGGATGGAGGACGGAGGGAGGGTGTTCCCTTCCCCTTGCAAGGTCGTGGGAATAAGGGACGAGGGGGAGGGGGAGAAATTAAAGAAAATTAGAAAAGAGGAGGTTTAGAGGCCAGCTGATACACACTGAGTTTTTTTTCCAAAATCGAGGACCAAAATCAATGCTTGCGAAACTGGGTGTACCATACCCACAATGGGAACGCCAATCTCGCGGGAAGTGAAATTGTAGAAAATGGTAGAATAGAGGGCAGCAGGTATGCATTGAATTTTGTTCATCCAAAGAACACACCCAGTATCGATATTTCCAAATCTCCATATGCGATATCCCGCAATGGAAAACGCAAAAGTCACAAGGTGGAAATAAAAGTACAGATGGTACCGAGGAGGAATTAGTGACAGGATGATGAAACGAGACATGACGCGCCCTCGAAACACAAATGCAATAGGGGGCGCGCAAATTGATTCATGCCAGCGGCCAACTCAAATTATCGCCCAATTGTACCGAGACTTTAACTTAGCAGATCTAAACAATATTCAATAGAGAACCGCGGCACTCCTAGTATGAAACGTAAATTAATATTTTGCCGAGAACAGTGCACATCTGGTGCAAATCGAGAACGACTGCAACCTGTCCGAGCTTATCTCCCCAGTGAAGCGCGCGTGCTACGGGGGATGTCGTCTAGACGTCTACTCCACCGGCAGCCCCTAGCCCACGCATTTTTCGCGTAAACCCGTAGACAAATAGTGAAATTGACGAGCGAATACAGCGGGGGATGCCAAGCCGTTTACCACCCGCGAATGACAGCGACAAAATGGGAAAAATAAGGATCTAACAAATTATTAATGATTTTTTTTTAATGCAAGATCTGCGGAGCAACGAAAACGACTCCAATCATCAGACACATTTTTAGCCAATGAAGCGCGAGTACAGCAGGGAGGGGGCGTCAACTAGTGACAGAGCGACCAATCACTAATGATGTTTCATACGTGAAATTTGCGGTAAAACGAAAACGACTCCAACCACCAGGCTCATGATTTGCCAATGAAGCGCCAATACAGCGGGGAGGGGGGAGTCTACTAGCCGCCTTCCTCCCCCGAATGACAGCGATAGCACAGCCAAACATTTGGGGAAAAAAAGCGAGTAGGCGGAACGACAGCATCAACGTGCTTCATCACACACGTGCAATTGTTCTGTTTTCACTGTTCCACACCCCCTCACTGATCGCTGCAAATCAGATACAAAATTTGGAAAAGGCGCACTACGACAGGGTGCGGGCAGAATCATACCGAATATAAATTTTAATAACTACAGCGTAGTTATTATCGAAGTGAGAGCTGCACCATCGCGGGATCTACCGCCGGCGAAACGGGAATACACCTGGTAGACTGCCGTACCCATAGCCCCTTCTTCAACGCCACGCTTTCATCCGCAGGGTGAAACTATCTAAACCGAGTGTCTCACAAGTTCGACCGCCATCGCATGGAAGATCGAGAGAGACAGCCGATGCACTAACGCAATCGGAAGTCCAGCCCCGCTCCACCCGCTCTTACACTATACGCTATCTGCCGCCGCCTCGGGGCAGAAAAAAAAGCATTAAAAAGAGAGAGCTCTTCCAAGAAGAAAATCATATCATAGCAGTCGCCGCGGCGTCATGAGGGAGTGTGTAATGAGCACATATATCCAAGACAAGCTAAACAATAACAAGCCACAACAATAACAACAATAACAAAAGCCATTTAACCGTCGGCACGCGACGAGGAATCCATCGGTTTGGCCACACCATAAACATCTATCGCGGTCATCACCAAAATTTCCCGAGGTATCTTGCAACAGCAGATCTAAATGAACGGCAATCAAGATCTCATCATTATACGACCATCAACCAGGATAGAGCTCTTCCAAGAAAAAATCGCATCATATCATAGCAGTCGCCGCGGCGTCACGCGGGCAGTGTAATGGAATCATTCGCGACACCCTCTGCTCAGTCATTTCAATAGTTTAGCCGCTAAACTTTAGCGAGTTTGGATAACGGGAACTCAAAATAATGAAAGTTTGAAAGCAATCGAATCACCCGGGAGCGCTCGTAATATTGAATTTTTTGTTCGAACAAATACAACTGCGTACGATCGAAACTGGCAGCAGGGAACTAGCAATATTTGATCATCGTCGCGAGAATGCTGCGGGGCGATAAACGACAGGCAATTCATCCACAATTTCGGAATTTGGAAGGATACCACAATAACAATGATCGAAATTATCCGCAAGTTCAATCTGGAAACACAATCAAACCAAACACGAGAACAAGTATATCTCTAGCTACCGAAACGCAAACTCTCATGATACCGCAGAAACCTCGCATTATCCTAACCAAACAATGATTCGATCCGAGAAAAAAAAGCGGGCTGAACTATTGCTCAAACACGCGGATGCTTTCATTTGATTCAATCCGAAGGAACAACAACATCGATAGCATCTCTCGCTCTCTCGCTTTCCCGTGCCCTCTCGCTCAGCCGAACTGTCGAGCGAACACGTGAAATGAGGAGAGTCCCTCTCAAATCTCGCCCGAATTACACTCGGAACGCCGTTCGGAAGCGCCATTCTGCAGAGGGGGGAGAGCTGTGCTCGCGTCTCTTCACTCCGCCTTATCTCTCGTCTGCTAGAGAACAGAGAGATTATCACAAAATGAGAGAGTCATATCATTTCGCTGCAGACGGGGGGGGGGGGGGGGGGGGGGGGGTCATCGAGCAAAGAGCTTCTTACAGACGGAGATAAGCCATCTCAGAATAGATCATCTGCAGTGCGGCATAATGGACACTGCACAAAGAATCTGATCTTCGTTTAGATAGGATCAGCTCAAGCTGAATGCAAGCTATTTCACGTGCAACCGGCGCTTCGAAACGGAACAAATAAGCGACTGAATGGAACAGACAAATATGGGGATGATCTGAATCGACAAATTCGTGATCGTGAGCGAAGATCTTCTTACACGAAGATAAGCAATCTCAGAATAGTTCGATCATTTTCGAAGCTGCAGTGCGCAATATCACACTACCACCAATAACTGGCTGTGATCATCGAGATAAGCCAAGGAAAACTGGCATTCGTTTGCACGGAAATTCTTCAACAATAAGGACCAATTTCTAGTCTTGGAGCAGAATACTCGCATTCTTATATGTACGCGAGAAAAAACGCACCAAAATAAAAGACAAAATGGACGTGGGAATCGGCATATTTGCGGTAGAAAGAAAAAGAGGGGAACGTTCCCACATCACCTTGAAATCGCCCTCTTCCCACTCTCGAACGTGACCTATCCCCTTCACGATGGATGGTCTCTCATTTCGCCCTACTCTCTCTCTCGTTACTCTAACCTAAGAGAGATAAGACACGGTGAAGAGGCGTAAGCTATTCCTCTCGCCTCACATCTCCAATCGAATTCTTTTCACGAGTGCTATCCCATTTTGTCTGCTCCACAAATAGCAGAATAGCGCCAATTTGTTCAATCAGAAGGAGGGGTTGGTGCAAAAGGGATAGCCATCCAAACGTCCGCCCTTATCACCTGCGCGCACACCCTTCAGTGCACTTGCCAATCATTTCCTAGTCTGGAACTCTCTAGCCTTTCTTTCCCCCCTTCAAGAACGGGCGTGCGTAATGGCGTACGCGTACTAGTGCATTGAAGCTATACGCTTGACCATCTATTCTTCCGCGAGATTGGCGTTACTGCGTTTCCAAATATATTGTGAAACGCTCCACACATTCGCTGTGATCATGCGCTCTATTTCACAAATCAACAAATAGAAAATACGCTGGAATTGTACGCAAATAGAGGAAATGCTACTCGTTCGCAAATCAAAGCACTCGCCCACCACCCGCGAGAGTGGAGTTGCTGCGTTCACCTATAAACCGCCATGGAACTATTGGCCAATGTGTGTTCGAAGAAGGCTTTACTAACATTAAGAGCTAAATAAGAATGAGAATAGAAATCCAATAGATCATTAAATAGAATTCATGATCTGCAATATATCAGGAGCACCTTGAGATCAGAACATGAACAATATCAAGGCACTCGCCCACCACCCGCGAGAGTGGAGTTACTGCGTTCGACAATAGCCCATGATGGGCCGATCGAATATTCTCGATTACGCTTCCCGACTAGAAGAGAATTCTTCCTGCACCCAAAACACCACCAAAATGCACTGCAATCAGCTTTTAAATGCGCTCGCCCAGCACCCGCAACATCGTGGTTGATGCCCTCCCTAATAAACCAACAGTAAGCAGTCAGTGCGCCATCTCCTCCTCAATCCAAAAAAAAAGATAATACACCAAGGAATCTCAACATCCTCACATAGCACCCGGCGCTGACCCGCCTTAACCTCTTCCATTGCACACAAGTAACTCAACACCAACCGGGTGTCCCCTACCCCTTCCCTTCGAAACATTTTCGAAAGTGTCCTCAATCGTTCCGAAAAGCTACAAGGAGGAAAGGAGGAAAGGAAATTCACGATGGTGCATATTGTGAAACCAATCACTTTCCAGGGTATTAAAGAACGAATCAAATCATATTCTTAGCAAAAAAAATGCACTTAAATGAAAATGACTATTTTCAAACATATCCGGCGGCTTTCTTAAACGCCCAAATTCATCCCGCGAACCGTCAAACCACTACATATAGGGGTTTCCCCAAATTTGAACGCAAGTCTCGCGGGCTGCCGCGGGGGCAGAGACGCAGAGGAACGCCCCAGCCGTCTCGAAAAAGCAAAGAAAGAGGAGAAGAAGCGACGGAAAAGAGGGGGGGGGGGACAATTCACGTGCTGTCTTCTCTCTCTGGACGCTCTCGCCATCTCTTCACTCTCCCCCTTTCCCCTGTCTCTCGCCTCCTTTCGCACCCTCGCCTCTCCTCACACCACACACTCTCTCGCCCGTCTACTACGCTCAGTTCTAGAACGTGAGTGTAGGTGAGTCTCTCGATTTCCTCTGTTCCCTCGCCGGTCAGGCGGCGCGAGATAGCATGCGAAATGAAGAGAGTCACACAAAATTGCTCAGCCACATTTTTGGCGCGCTTGCGCTTTGTTTCCTCTCCCCTCATCCATCTCCACAGATGGCTCGTGACTCCTTCTCGTATCAAGTGCAGAATCTAACCCCTACTTTAGAGAAAAACGAGGAAATACGTCTCAGCACTCAACAAGGAAGAAAAGACCAGAAAGGCTCTAAATATCTTCTCAACCCTTTCTTTCTTTCGGTGCGTTCATAGATGAGCGTACACCAGACGAAGCGTACCCATATTTAGGGACCCTTTCCCCATCAAAGATTAGTTTCTGGTAACAGAGCACGTGGAAATTTCTCCACGGCGAGGCCTTTTCAACACACAAGGGAGAGAAAATGTTGCATGCTATTTGCGCTATTCAATTCAAAAGAGAATAAAAATGGAGCAACCGCCAATAATCACGAAGAATCAAGGTATGAAAGAGCGTTGCAAACGCCACTTAAAATTCCTGTCCATCAACAAATAAATACTTCTTTATCAATTCGTGAGACATCAATGATAAAACTTCCTTAGTACAGCAGAGATCACAGATCAACCTACCGTATTCCTCAAATCATGTTCTGATAAAATGCATTGTACTGATACAACGATTGGCATGTCTCCCGTAGGGCTGTCAGACTGTAAAAAAGTGCCATCATTCAAAATTCTTATTCTGACAGCCCTAGTCTGCAATCTGATCATCTGATACAAATGAAGAGATAAAATGCGAAGAAAGACAATCGAAGATAAGAAACAGAGCACTGTCTCTCTCCATTTCGCGTGATCTCTCGCGGGGTAGACAGAGCGAGAGAGCACGCGAAATCGAGAGAGTCCTATGGCAGATAACAAACAACTCGTGGGGGATAAAGTGCGATTGATGCTCGCTATTACATGTGCAAACTCATGTGAAATTTGAGACATCAAAGATCTACCGTATATCAGAATTACAACATATTGTACAGCAAATGACAATGTACACTCGAAAAATTAAGGGCAGAACTTCCATAAACAATAATAGATTAGCATACTTCTTGAATTTATGTACTTTGACCCTTAATCGAAACAAGGGAGATTAAGGGTCAAAGTACATAAATTCAAAGATCAGTTGTCAATCTACAAAAATCAAAGATCAATCTACAGTGGCCAATCAAGGATCAAAGATCAAACTACAACACGACGCCAAAGATCAAAGATCAATCTACCGTATCCATCCACTTCTCGGCCTTCATTCGTGCTCGCCGAAGCGCCGCACGCTCCTCCGCCTCCGCCCTCCTGAATAATTAGTTTAATTAATATTAATTAGTTTAATTTAAAATAAATTCCCAAAGTCTTATCGACAAAGAATCTTGAATGTTTTGAATATTTTTTTCAGAGGCCATCGACAACGGATCGGCAAGCTAACCAAGCCTGGTGTTTTAAAGAAAGCGCGAAACAAAAAACTTCATGGTTCTCTCACATTTACTTTGTATCCATTCGCGAATGCAACATGACCAACCATTAGATTCTCCCCGAAACCCGAAACCAAGTTGGTCGACATCATTCCACTTTTTTCACCTGATAAATAGTTGCAGTTGAGCTAATAATAACCCCATTTTTCAGAGCTCTAGATTTTTTTACATCACCGAACAAACGACACGATCAACGTTAAACAGCACTACGCTATTTCATGTTCTCCGTGAAACCCTGATGAGCCCACAAGTTGCCCTCGCTACATCGAACGTTTTGTTAATAGATTTTAGAACTCCTTTCGATCGTCTATCAGTACCGGCATCATCACCACGATCTCTACTCCCCCACGAAGCGCGAATCTCGCGTTAGCCTCACTTTGCATAGCCACCCTCCCACATTGCCTGCTACTTCCTCGTTGCTATTATTTGTTTTTCTGCAATCCGGATCGCCAGGCCCATCAGCACCTCTGCATTCACAGCATTAATAATGCTCACTGAAACCCCCCCCCCCCCCCCATACTCGCGGACAGTCTGATTCGTCAATGCCAAATAGGTTCGAGATATTCTACCTATCAACCGTCCATCAGCACCACCAACTTCCCTCAATATCTCTATGATCATCAAAACCCGGAATTCACTGGCAACGAGCATCATCTAAAAAAAAGGGCGCCGGCTACATCCGCACTGATCCCAATTTTGCAACGTTGTGTTTTATACAGCTGAAAAGCTATTGATCATCAGCACGACCTTCCTCGCTCATATCTATTTCATGTAAATATTTTCCACTTGAACTATCACACCCATCAGCGCCACCTGTCGCACCCTCCACATCTACCACTAGCCAGAAAACCATTCCCATTAGCGCCACTGCTCGCCCGATCCGTACATCCATTCCCATCGAAACCAGAACCTCACAGGGAATCTAACGAAGAACATCGTTCCTAACAAAAGATTGCTTCTAACGCCACACTAACACGTCGGGCCTTTATCTCACATTGGTTGGATAAAATCATTTACATCGCCCTCCCTACTCACGATCATTGGCGCCAACAGCAGCACGGTCTACTTGCGCCCCCATTGGAACCAGAACTAAAGCATCTTCCTCGACCTATTTCAAACGCCATATTAACATACTGATCCGTGATTTCTAGCACACTTTTAACAGTTAAACCTATTTATACAACGCTACCGCACCTCCCATCAGCGTTTTCTCTTGCACCTTGTTCATCTCCTGTTATCGAAACCACAAACTCACAATTGTTCGGACTAATAAAACATTCGTTTTCAGAGCTTCTATCGTCATCATCTATCGCATTTGCTCTATATCAGGAGCAGTTCACTGCTTTGTCTCCGCTAGTCACAATAAATTAATTTTTATACCAGAAACGCCTATCTTATCGACGCCAGTACCTCCAGTCTCTACATCTACTAGCATCACAACCGGAAAGCCACATGCAATTTCAATGCACTGATTGTTAGTCGGTCCTTACACCGATTGAATTATTTTGCGAACCAGAAGCGCTGCACGTATCAGCCCGCACCTTTCCTCTACCCCCCCCCCCCCTTGAAACGCCAAACTCGCTGTTCATGACCGATTTTCTCTTCTTTTTAACTTCCAACAGCACCACTCCACAACATTCACAGACTCTTCAACTCTCCTTAAAACCTCAACCTCCCTGGAATACTGCAGTATTTTTCCCAACGCGAATATTTCTCCTCTCAATTTTTAGGGTCTAAAATTGATGGACATGTAAAAAAGCAAGAGAGCCCCGCAAGATATTTTCTATCAATTCATAGCAAATGTAAATTAATAATAATGTACTCACTGTCTCGCCCTCCTCTCCTCCTTCTCCGCCTGCTCCCGCAGTTGCGTCGCCATCTCTGCTCGAGTGATCACCTGGAAGGAGACCGCCTCTTTATTTCCTCTTTTTCTCTCCTCACTCTTTTCCATTCCAGACTGCCAGACTTCATGTAAGCGAGACCATTGGCATTTCAATACCAAAAACGCACGATAAACGGGGTTTTATTTGTGTTTCTGTATAGGACCGCAATCAGGATACGTAGCGATTGCTAGACGTGAGTCACCATCATTATCATCCGTTGAAACCGCAAACCAATGGCTATGTGTGTCTGCAATCCGCAATACATTTTCAGCACCATGTCAAGTATTCTAGCCAAAACGCACATTAACTAGTGACCATGAGAACACAAATAAATTTGATAATTGAGACACGTTCAAGAAATCAACGAAACGGTTCTTCCTAGTATCTTTGCCGCCCTTCGAAACGCCAAGACCACCAGTTCACTTCAGTGACTAATTCAAATGTTCCTTAAATTGTTAATTATACATAAATAAACCCAGTAAACGCACGTCCTTGTAGGCGGGCGGCCGTAGTATCCGCTGCCGAATCGCGCTGTCGACCAGCTAAAGAAATGATTTAATTTAATTTAACTTTAAATATATTTTAAAACCTGCGTACATTCACGGCATTATGGTGGGCATCCAATCGTGATATTATTTTTGCAACATATTTTTTACAAGGGGCTGCCAGGTTTCACGGAGAACATGTAGTATCTTCCGAGCGATCTTTCACAATGGTCGCGTTGATCGAAGTATTCTTTACCTAGTCCCTCAATGTCAGAAGCAGTGCCATGCAAGTACTGGGTTTCATCGGTATGCCAAATCAGATGGACAGTGCTATCCTCTGATTTTCGTTAATGAAGTCTCCAATGCAACAACTAAGTCTCTCCACAGTCATCATTACTTCCTTGTTCGATATCAATACAGTATTTTTTCCTATCTACCGTACCTCCATCCTCAACTCTTCCAACCCGGTGCTTCTAGCACGCACTCTTTCCCCAACAGTCCTCACCTCCATCCTCCTCGCCCTCATCTCGCCACTCCATCGGCTCCGCTGCTCCTCCACCAGCTCGTGAGTGCGGCGCGCGTGCGTCGAGAAGAATTTGGCTGCAATGCGAGATACCGTAATCGAAAGTACCGTAATCCACATCACCAAATGTTACCGTAATCGAGCACACAACAGTTACTGTATTCCTACCACACGCATCCCTCCGATACCACCGTTTCAGTTAACGCACAACCCTTCTCAAGATCTTGCTAATGAATAGATTTAGTTTCGTCTACCGTACCCCTCCATATTCATTCTTTGTATTCTCCATTCTTGCGCTCGCGACGGGCGGTCTGCTCTCAACCTCGCTCTCTTCCATCCCCAGTTTGGAGAATCCTCGTCCGTCAGCTTGGGCAACCCGACGAGTATCGCCCACTTGGATCATCAAGAGGAGGACCTAGGACGGATTCCTATCGGCTCAAGTGATCTATGATCAAGAAAGGCCCCACACAAGAAGGCTGCTTCGTGAGTTTACTCTTAACCACGCAAGTCAGGACTTCGGCGGCTGGATGATCTACTTCGTGGCTCAAGACCTATCGACTACGCGCGAAGGACAATAGACACCACAAGCTAAGAAGAATCCATCCCTTGTCCCATTATCACTAAGTATGAAGATCCCAATCCCCTCCCCAATGATGTTTCCCCCTGCAGGCCTATTGCCTTGATGTCAGGATAAATAAATATGATGACCGTACCCCTATAAGAATCCTACCGTACCTCTCCACTCCTCCTCCCCCGCCGCCGTCCTCCTATCCGCAAATGCCAGCGTGTGGTACGCGAGCCAGTGTCGGCCGTCGCGCGTGCGGTGGAACCTGAAAATAGTGTTGGTTCCAATCGTGACCCGGCCCTGGATCGGGTCCTGGATCTGGCGCCGGACCAGAATTCGGATCCCACTCTGAATTATGTTTAGCTGGGTCAGGGCTCTCCTTATGCCTGATTTTGACTCATGCATTTGATGTTTCACTCATTCATTATCTTGCAACGTACTGTTTTCCACTAAGGGGTCCGTTTTCACCGAGTAAAAAAAATATTATTTTAAAATAACATCACCCCTGTGGTTGTTGTTTAACGCTTCTTCTGACTACAGTGTGCGTTTCGCACTATTCATTCACAAGGCTTTCACATGTGACATCTTTCACATCGCATCTTTTTGTCGCACAAATGTCTAATTTGTGTTTCACATATTCCTCAAAGACCTTGCTCGGATTTTAAACCAATAGCTCTCTCTCATCGTCATCCAGAATAAAAAAAACAATAAATAAATCTATTGATCAAATTCATGTGTCCACTGTATCACACTGTAGCATCCCAACGTAACCGTAACCACTTGCTAACTACCGTACTTTTTATCTACCGTAGCACTCACCACTCGCCCTCCTCAAACATCCCGTCCCTCTCGAGTAAGACCGACTACCGTAACCATCAATAACTATCGTATACAGTAAAATATTCATGAGCTACCGTGCCTATTTTCAAACATATACTCACCACTCTTCCTCCTCCAACAGCTCGCTCCTCTCGTGGAAGGCGGGCGCTACCCTCTGATCGCGAGCGACTCTCGCGATTCCCGGGTGGAGACGGCATTGGTCCCTGAATATCGATTGATGAATACCGACAGTAATGAGCGCCATCCTCGGATGATCGCACAAGATCGGGGGTTCGGCCTGATACCTGTTGAAGATCGCGGGATTTGCTACCGAAATCGAGGGTTACAGGCTTCAAACCAGGGGGGGGGGGAATCGGGAGTATAGGGCGATATCCGACCCCGTGCTCCGTAAACCTTGCAGAATCGATAATCTACAGCAGTCATGTTGACACTGCAACCAACCAGGTCAATGCGCGGTACTGTTCGTTGACTGTCGATCAATGTAGACCGTACTCCTCACAAATCGATTGTCTTACAGTATTTATCTGTGAAACTTGAAATAGTTGTATTCCGCAACACGACGACAGATCAATCAACGATGGAATACCCTCCGAAACAAATCACAAAAACATGAAACATCACCAGGCTAAATTGTATTTCACACATTATTACAAACCAAGCACACCAATAATCCATGCGCCACACCACTCCGGTGATACTAATGGTGCACATGAAACGCGCAAGTGCCTGCTTGCAATTTCTTCATTCTCATCTTGTATTTTTTTTAGCCTGTTGAAAAACGTGATTAATCAACATCCCAGATCTACTAACAATGGCAATCAATGCCAGCGGAAAACCCTAGTTCCTTCTCTCGGATCGATAACTACTGCTGTATTTGTATTGGTCAGGCACAATTCAGCTCGACAAAATTTAGCCTAGAAATCAATAAGCTACCGTAGCCCAAATTAAGTCAGTTATCGGCCACCTACCGTACTCCTCAAATCCACCGTACCTGTATTGATCCACGCTCAGCACGACGCCCTCGCACTCTCTCGCCAGCTCGAGCACGATGTAGTCGTCCGAGATGTGCTGGAAGGATGGGAGTAAGACTCTCTCCATTTCCCATGCTCTCTCGCCGGTCAGAGCAAGCGAGAGAGCACGTGAAATTGAGAGAGTCAGATTCTCGTCCGTCTAATGTGGTAGCTTGTAATGCTCTAACATCGAGACGAGGCCCAGACGATGTATTGTATTATTTTCGAAATTCAAATAAAAGCAATCCACTAGCCATCTCACTCTGAAACAAGACGACTCCTTGAAACGCGTCATCACCTAGTATTTTTCATGCACTATTCAATGAGCCTGGTCACTTCTTTCCCACACTTGATAGATTCGGAGAGATTGCCAAGCGCAATTAATAAGCAAATATTTATTCACCAATACGCAAAGGCATGATTAATTTCCAAGTGCACGCCAGTACAAACATATGTCTAGTAGCAAGCGATCACCTGGTAGCGTTCAAGCATGAGCATGAACTTCTCCATTGCAAATACAGGAGAATATTGCTCGATTCAATCGCGTTTAGCGCTGACAGATTGTATTTACGACAGATAGGTATAAAGTAAATTACTCAAGCCTTCGAGCAATTTAATTAATTAGCCTTCGAGCACCCGCCAAGGGAAGAAGATGCCATGAAACGGGACTGCGCCTAGTAGAATGAATTCGCAACCGAAGCCATTCCAGCTCAAACATCCTCAGGAAATGGCGAATGTCAGCAAACTCAGGTGCGTTAATAATTTATGAAGGGGGAAACGCTAGCGATATCAATATTGCGGCACCGGTCGGGTCATGAAGACAAGACGAAACGCGTAAGTGCCTACCGCTAATTTCATTTTTTGAAAAAAATACTGTCATTGGGATACTCCAGCGAGTATCCTGCCATTCTGGCGCTTTTCAGAAAGCACCCGGCACTTTTCAGCCACTCACCGCACTCTAGTTCGCTGCTCTACTAGCACATACAATAAGTACCTGCCGTCCTTGTAAATTCAAACAACCATTACCAAAATTGAATTAATAAATATCAATTAATTAATTAATGATTAACCTAATTAACATACCCCGAGGCTGTGCGGCACGAAGAGCAGCCCGCAGTGGTTGAGCGTCTGCGATTAGAAAGGGATTATCACAAATTTTGAGGATGTAATTCACAATGACCAATTTATCGGTCCACTGTTCACATTGCAGTTTCTGCTGGATTACAACTTTGATCACCATACTTGTACACCAGTGTGAATTCGTCAAACGGTTGCCTAAAAAATATTACCCAACGATACAATTCCCAGCCAACAGAGAGAATTTCGGCAGTCTAATCGGGGTCTACAGTTGCCTACATCCGCACACAATATTCTGCTATTTCAATTAGTTTTCGTATGCCAATAAAAAAAAATCAACACACAAAAAAAAAATCAACATCAACCCAATCCACGTTTCAGCAACTTGACACATTTCGGGAATCTTATAATCTTGAATGTCAACTTGATTACTAGGCCAAGAAAGATCAAATCACAATAGTAGCCTACTTACTGACATGTCTGAGTGAGAGAGCACGGGAAAAGGAGAGAGTCCAGACGCCCAATCAAAAAATCGATAAATTAATAAACCTTGAGAATGTCCGTGTGCAGGACGAGTGTCTTGCGCAGGTAGCGCTGTGGGAGCACAGTAACCACCTGTGATTACGGTATAGGATTACAGCATTCCGTATATCAAAGAGTAATGACAGTTTTCTACGCCAGGGAAGATTAGTCAATCGTCGATTCTCCAAGCCTACGGTAGACCAAAAACAAAATACAGTATCCTGATTATCGACCCACCTCGAAGTCGTTGACGAGGAAGAAGCGGATCCACGCGAGCAGCGACGAGATGTTCAGCCTGAGAGGACATTATTTTAAATCTAAATTAAATATATTTAACTTAACGTAAATATAGCATTTACGTGTTCCGACTTAATGCCTATTAGAACTCGTAGGTATTGATATTTTGACTATTTGTGAATATATTTGTGAGTCATATGTAAACGTGATAAGGAAGGAAAATAGCATTCGGCGTAATTCACCTAGCACTTATAGATTTTATGAAACAGGTAAGCACCACCTCAAGTATGTTCTCAAAATATTTATTCTACGAATATGTGGACAGATTCTACCCAATATTTGTGAACCAGCCTGCCCTTAGTGGCTTTGTGAAACTCGCAATCAACGTTTGTTTCAATGAATCTTGAAAAAACTCTATTTTATTTTAAACAGTCGACTGATCGTCAGTTCAATAATGTTTGCAACTCGCCACTCTCTTATCGACACTATGCAACTCAGAATAGTTTGGCTAGATAGTTTGCGATGTCTCAATGGTTGTCTCATGACAACTGTAAAATCGCCTTGATGGTGGAAGCAACTTTAACTTAACTTTTATAGTTTGCGATCTTCTTCCCTCTTCCCTAATAAATTCCTAATTTCGGGTATATTCAGTTCTCAGTAACAGATGAACCTATTACCTTGATAATTTCTGGCATCATTGATCAAATAATTACTCACATCGGGTCCCTCCTTTCCTTGGAATAGGCGCTGCCCGCGTGCACAATGTTCGCGCCGTCGATCACCACGCAGCGGCGCACTTCCTGAATATCAGGGGGTGATTACGGTAGGCGCATCTTGAGTGGAAGATTACGTACGGTAGGACGAGGAGTACGGTATTATGCTACCATTGAATTTTAGGAGGTCTAAGGTGTACTCTTCCTGAATATCATGGCGATCACGGCATTACCGGGGCAACGATATTTCAGCAGAAAATTGCTGGCACATTTCGTGTTTCACTGTCCTCATTTGACCAAATGATAGCCACTTACCGCCGTTGGAGTAGACATTGAGCGTTCCAAAAAAACAATATCACTACCATGACTTCCGTAAATTTTTCAAAAAAACAACAACCATATTACTAACAATTATGCCATATTACTAACAATTATGCGCTTATTGTTAGCAGTCGCTAGTAGCGCTACGCATCGCACAAGATTAATCCCTTAGTGTTAGAACATATCCTTGAAAAAAATATTTGAATTCTGTAAATTCCCACACATGGTTGATGCTCGCTTCGCAGTGTTTTTACATCCCCCGGAGCACGCAGGTATTCGATATGTGACGCACAACAGAAATACAATAAATATCCAATCAGCCCCCTTCGTATGCCGCGCGCATCCATCCCCCGCCTCCCTACTGCAGCAAGGCTCGCCGGCACACAACCCCAATCTAACTACTTTTATCCAACTGATAATCGCTTCACAAACTGAAAACAGCTCATTGCATACATTTGAATTACATTAGTACCCGGTGTGTCATTATAAATCCACTCGCCTCTTTCCTCGGCAGCATACTGAATTCCCGAACTTGCTTGATCTATGTTTCGCGATATCACCTCAACCCATGAGGTACACTGATATACGGCAGATCCATGTTGAATCAGGAAAAATCCACACACACACACACACCTTTCCTCGGCCACATCCACCCCACCTGTCTATAACAACAGGGCACAAGAAAGCCCACTAATCTTTATCTCAGTTCCCGTCGCATCCTAGTTTCACAGTCCGGATACAAGTCGTTGAATACTTTGATATTCAATGAGAGTGAGTTAGCGACAGGAAAAATACGAGATTGTTCCCATTTTTACCAGATATAATCCTTATATTGTCGAAATAAACAGTAATCACCACTCGCTCGGCCGCAGTCATCCATCGCCCACTTCCCTACAGAGGAGGCAGGGCAGCTCACTAACCGAAATTACAGTTCACGGCAGATTCTAGTTTCGCAGATTGGATACAAGTCTTTGAATACGTTTATGATTAATGCCGCTCTGACAGTGATTGGACACAAATGTCATGAATACGACCCGTTCCCAACATTCCCGCAAGTTCAGATTCTCGTTTAACTACCGCAACACAGCTCATTAGATATATTGCAACCAATAAACGTAGAGGATGGATTATAAACTCGTAATTTAATATGAACGGACTCTCCTGACATGAGATCCCTCCATCCCAATAGATTCAATCCACTCACCCCCTTCACCTCCCTACTGCAGCAGATCACACCAGTTAACGCGCTAATCGAATTCAAAGTTAACGGGGCATCCCAGTTTCGAAGTCGGGATACAAGTCGTTGAATACTTTAATATTTGATACACGCAGGACTTCGGTGGTAAAATATTTATTATTGCGAGATTCTTCCCCTTCGCACCGAATATAGTCTTATTTGATAAATAGTCGCAATAAACAGTAATAGTACTCGCTCACACACCCCTCCTCCCCCTCCCCCCCCCCCTCAACCGCATCTATCCATCCCCCGCCTCCCTACTGCAGCAGGGCACGTCGGCCAGGTCCCGGGACAGCCCATTAACCCAAGTAAAGTTCATAGCGCATCCCAGTTTCGCAGTCCGGATACAAGTCGTTGAATACTTTCATGTCCAATATGCGGAGGATAGCGGATTCCAAAATACTATACAAATATAGGACAAAAAGCATTCGCTCACTCACCCCCTCCCTCGGCCGCATCCATCCATCGTCCACCTCCCGACTGCAGCAGGGCACTCCGGCCAGGTCCCGAGGCAGCCGCTCTTCTTCCTTAATGAAGTATGGTTACGATCATTAGAGTAGTCACTGACTGCATTTATTTGTACAGATAATTAGCTTTTATGCACATAGCATTGTGTGTGGATTGCACAAATCTCGATTGAGAAGGCGGAGTGCGATTTTATCACCAAGGGGCATTGACAATTACATAACTAGCAACTGCTAACTATTATTATTATTATTATTGTTTGGTGACCAAGATAAGACTCAAGAACCATCTCGTCGTAGCACAACCTATTACCATGCCGAGCAGAATCCCGCAATCACCTGGATTCATCATTCGGGATGAAAAAATCGTTCTAACGCTGCGATCGTCAAAATTGCTTATGCTTATATTTTTACTGTTTCATTATAGCGTCTGTTGGAACACGAATAGAACATCCCTTTTCGCATTCTAATGAAAAACTCTTTCATACTTTGAAAATAGAGCACTATATGGAAACTTTTACTCCCTGCCCGATTCGCGTTTCACGATTTCAAGATATCTAACGAAAATGGGCATCCATTAGTGCATCAGCCTCCCTCTCTTTCCAACATTATTACCTGCTCACTGTCGAAGTAGTTCACCCACCTCATCACTCTCCTCCTCCTCCTGCTCCTCGTCCAGCTCCTCATCGGAATCGTCCGAGTCCTGCACGGAATTCCATCGAATACGGTAGTCATATCGATTTTTCACGGAGCCACTACCGCGCACTCATCATTGTAGATAGAGAAGTTGTGCATTATAAGCCAACGACAAATCCAGAGCAACAAATGAGGAAGTAGGTTCACTATCGTCATTTCCCATCGATACCATATTTAATTTTATCTTATTTTTATTCGATCATTCAATAATCCTTGCCAAAAAAAAGCTTTCTTGCCGTAACCCGATTCTCCCAAGAATTGTCAAAGTAAACTCACTTCCTTACCAAGTAGATCGATTACGTTTCCTTCATCTCGCCTTCTTCCGATCATCCATTGAATGTTGATGCATTTTGCGTTTGTTGATGGGGCCCTCCCTCCAGCCACCCCCCCCCCCCCCCATCACCACCTTTGCTCAGACAGTACCGAGCATAAAAACGATTCCGCTACCGTACCTCTCCCTCCTCCTCACTTCCCTCCCGGCCCTCGTCGTCATCGTCAGAGTACTGTAACGGATCGAGAGGTTACGGTACATCTTTAAATATTCCAGAGAAATGTCAATGTACCAAAAAACAGCCAAACACGATGCAGAAAGAGACAATTTCGTCGTTTTTGATCGATTTCTGCTCTAGGGATACGGTAACTAATAAACGAATATCGATTACCAACCTCGATACCCGTCGCTTCAGCCATTGTAGGGCGATCTTCAATTCCAAAGTTCAAGATTACAACATCAAAATCACTTCACTCCACTTAGATACGAATCGTGACTGCAACACAACACCGACTTGTCCAATCTTTACATTAACGAATGACTTTATCACGATATCAAACAATGCATACAACTTGGAAAATATTCCTAATCACAATATTATTATTAACAAATACTGAAGGCGAGATTATTGCAGCAAAATGAGACCGGAATCTAAAACAACGGACAACACAAGAGAATTGGTCTAATCGACAAAATGAGACCGGATATGATGAACTTCATAAAAAAACTACAACTTCAAACAAGTGAGCATCCGTCTAATTAATAATATGAGACCGTTACTAATGAAAAAAAAGGACAACTCAACGCAAGGGAATTGGTCTAGTGTACAACGGGGAAAGGAGGGATCGGGCTATTCTCGAACCCGGCGCGTCTAGCTCGCGGCAGCTCCTCAATTGCCCCTCGGCACGACTTCGGGCACCGACTTGCGCGCCTTCTCCATGATCGGCAACATGTCCGCCAGCAGCGTGTCCAGCTCCCGGAGCACCTGTGAATGGTAACCCATTAAAGTTATTGGTTAAAAGGTTTCTGGATGAAATTAGGCTCAAACACAACCATCCCATACCCACTGTTCACGTTTCATGATTCCTTCCCAACTTCTCCTGATCTGTGGTACTCATGCAGTTTCATTTTTTTTACAATTGAGTCTTTTTAACAGAATTATCGAAAATCAAAGTTTCAGTTGAAGGTTTCGAAGAAGTCATCAAAATAGAAGTAACAACAACAACAACACCCCCTCACCTTCTCCCTCCTCCTCTCCCATGTCAGCCACTTCTCCACGACGAGCTCGTGCCGGTGGCCGCCGCGCGCCGCCGTCGAGAAGAACTTCTCTGCAATTGCATCACGTTTTAGAAGTATGTTAAGGAGAGAGCGTGTGCTAGGAGCGCCGGGCTAGAAATAGTAGTGGCAAGGGGCTTTTCTAAAGCATGTCTTCAAATATATTTCATTAAGCAAGTCAAACTCAATGTGCAGAACGATCAAACAAAATCACCGCAGCGGAACTATACCTAGAGGTGGAAGCATGTAAGTACCGAGTTGGAAATCTTGCCAATAGTGTGATGTTATTAGATCACGTCCATCGGTCTTAACATTTTCCCTGACGCATCCACTGACATGAAAGACCGTTGAAACCTAAAATGGGGCAGTAACTTGCCTTATGTAAGAAACGCAACCAGGCTCCGTGCGCGTACAATTACTCTCAGGAACCTTTTTTTTAAATTTTAAATATTCAAAATTAAGGTCTTTTCGTACGTCTACACTAGTTACGCTCTCAATTCTCCTTATTCTCAATTTTCCTTATCTCTAACCATCGAGAGAGCACGCTCAATCGAGAGAGTGCGTCACTCACTTCTGAGCACGTCGACACTGCCGTCGAAGCGCAGCAGATGGTCGACGACGAAGTGGCCGTTTCTGAAACGAGCGTGTGTGAATGTCGCACACGGAACGCGCGCGGGCCTTGCTCTTCCTATAGGAAATGAACTTTTTCGGATGGAAAGTGCGCGGCAGCTCGTGGTCTGCTCACCTCGACACCTTGCCCCACTCGCTCTTCGGCAGAAAGTGCTCCTTCTGACGGGGGTAGATCGGCGAGACCTGGAAAAGTGTTGTTATTGATGTTGTTATCATTGTTCTTCTTTGCCCAACTGACAATCAACTCAAGTTCCTCGGCTGAACATTATGCCAGAATTGAAACACTACACCAGCATGCCAAAATATTTGAAAATATGCTGGAGGTCGTCCTACATTTGTAAGCATTGTTGAGAATTTCAAGAGTGACGACGATCAACTCACACAAGCTCACCGCACTTCGTACTATTTCCAAATGTGAAACCTACCTTTCCTCTCTAAATTTTCTAGCTATCCGCTCATCCGCTCAAATAAATTGAAACAATTTAACCAATTAAGCATACATTCGAATGAATAAAAATATTTAAAAATAAACTTAATTAATTAAACTAATTGGCTCACCTTCAGCGCCAGTGCTCTTTGCGTATTGCCCGACTTGAAGCCGGGAAGCTGCTGCTCCTCTCTGCATATTTTTTTACATTATTATTAAAACATAATAACAATATAAAAATAACATACGTCATTTATCCCCTGCTCGACTATGTCAACATATACGAAGGAATTTTAAATTATCTAAAAAACAACAACAACAACAAACCTGAACCGGTCCTCGGACAGGATCACGGCGTCGAACTCGCCCGCCACGCTGAACAGCATCTGGCAAAGAAAATGATTAACAACAAAAAATAATCCTTCGAAATAATGCCATTTTTAAAGTTCCCGTGATAAGGCCGGAATATAACAGTCGGGCTTCAAGCCCGCTATTATTAATCTAGTGGTACAGAAATGCGCCGGGATCATATTCCACTTATTTTGTTTTGAAATTTTTTTCGTGGCCTGGAATAGCGCAACAAGATCCGAGCGTAATCCAACTACGCTTCTTGGACAAGCGATGATGCTCGAATCCATACGGATCATACACAAGTTATAATGTCTCACAAATAGCAGCGCGTTGATTATTTAGTGGTGAATTCTTTCTAACTCAGCGCGTCACGCGGCATTATCAAATATGCCGCTCTAGGCAACGCTTACCACACCCTTGACAAATGAGCCTACCAGGCACAATTGAATGACTTTTTGAAAGCGAGCTTTTTTGAGCTGGTAAATATGGATTCAAGGGAAACATCCAAGTAGACCACTAGGACGCTTCTAATAAAACCTTTGACACATGAATGTACCGGGTAAACAAAACATCATACTTTTGAATAATCAATAAAATATTCAAACAAAAACAAAATCACTCACCAGATCATCGTAGGTTGCGTCCATAATCATCATCAGCCCGAGCTCCTTGAGGGTCTGCAAGCCGAGATTACTGTTGGATTACGGTAGGCATGGACAATCATCATGCGCACACAGCTCTTAATCATATTTGCATAAGAACATACCGAGGAGCTTTTAAAATAACAAGTTTGTACTGTACCCTACCGTATAGTGAGCTACCGTACCCTCGAATCCTTTCGGGACCCCCAACATCAATCGCAAACTGACATTCATGATGAAGGTGTTGTCGACCACCTTGTCCAGCATGTACTTGTGCTGCGCCACGACCATGCACTGCAATGGCGAAGGAAGGCATGATTACAGTATGCTCGTAATTACCGTACACCTACCGTATCCCGGTGGAGTCTAAAGTAGCCGAAATTAGTGCTAATTGTAAGTGCTAGAACTACGCACTGCAATAAAGGAATGATTACCGTACCGAGAGATACCGTATCCTTCCATGACTACCGAATCCTGCAGACACCCATTACATACCCATGCTTACCGCATACCCATTACAGGCTAAAGAAATCGCAACATCTAATTGTCAGTACTATTCTAAACCCATGCACTGAAATGGGAATGATTACCGTACCTGTAGATGCCGTATCGCAGTAACGCAGTACTCGCAGTAACCGTATACCAACTGTATACCCCGTTAGAATCTAAAGTAGCCGAAACTCGTGCTAAGTGGTGAGACTACGAACTGCAAGGGAGATGTTACAGTCCCTGCAGATACCGAACCCTCCCATGCCTACCGTACACCGTGATTGGAATGGAAATGATTACAGTACTTGCAGCAAAACTATTTCTTATTTATATTTCTAATTTCCCTAAAGTAATTGGCTGAATTATTGTCAACATACCAGCTCTCTAGCATTTATCTCGATCGTGAAACCTATCAGTACATAGTCAAAAACTTTGCATCTCCCAACCTCACAATGTTGCACTTTCACAAGAAATCGGCAAAAACTAGCGTACTACCCTTGCGTATTCCTCCTTACTTCTCATAGAGGTGAAAAATCAATACTCGCTACCTTACCACCCTACCGTACTACCTCAAATCCCTTCAAGACGAAGAAGCGAACGAGCGAGAGAATGTACGCTGCGTCCACGCGCTGCTGGTCCCGCGGCACCGTTAGGTTCGCCCTGAACGAGGAAAATCGATAAATACCGTAACCGGGGCTTTCTGAGGTCAGGCACACGCTGAGCGAAAGGACAATTTTATAATCGTGATGTACCGTAAACGGCAACTACGGTACAATGCCAGCCTGTCTTATCCTAACAGAGATGAATATAGACACCTACAGTAACGCACGGGCCCAATAAATCGATAATCAGTAAAGCTAATCAATCTACAGTACTACTGACACTGAGAAGTGTTCCTCACTGCAAACTCAACAGTGTGATCTAATGAACCATTCTGCTGCTACCGTATCCTAAGAATAATCGATACTCAAAGACTACCGTACCCGCCAAAGGAAAATCGATAATCAAAATCTACCGTACCCGCCGAAAAGCGGCGTCCAGCCGTGCAGCGCGTTCGCCGCGTCGATCACCACCAGTCGGGGCACGGCCTTAATTAATTAACTAATTAATAATTATATCAGAATATTCTACACTCCTGGAGATTTTGTGCTGCCTGCAATAGAAGAGGCTGTGAGGCAAACTTCAATGAATGCGACGAACGCTAGCAAAATAGTAAATTCGAGCTGGGAAAGTACTGTTTCACTTCCATAGATATATTCGATGAAAGAAAACGAGTTTCCAGTGAATTCGAGTGTCCTTGCATTTAGAAAAGAAAAAAAACACTAGAGGAAGTCGAGGTTCGCATGATTAATCGAAATTAGTATACCACAACAAGAAGTGACACAAGATTGAATAACAAAGCGCACGCCGGTACAGTTTAAAAATGATTGGTTTCTCCGCGGCAATTCAGTTAAAATAGATCCAGGAGATGAATCGTTTAATTGTTATGATAATTCAGTTCAGTGCGAATAGATTGCTAATGATGGCAAAAATTCACCTTTTAACAACACTAACATCCAGCTCATTCGGATCGGGCACGATGAATGAGTCATCAAGGCTTTTTAACTCCTCCCCCTCCCCTCTTTAGTACCACATGAAACCAGTATGATATCCCCTATTTGCATGTAGAATTCAGAGATTTGCGCAGATCAGCATTTAAATGATTGAATGACATAATACTCACATCGGGCTCATTTGGATCGGGCTCGAGGAAGGAGTCTTCCACCATCTGATCGACCACGGCCATCCGTTTCTTGCCGACGTATTCCACTCTTAAATAGACTAATTAAATGATTAATTAATTAAAATACTAATGCTAATTGATTCACTGCCGTAGCATTAACGGTAAATAGCTTTACAATTCGCTAGGTTCATAATGTTCTAAGCCACCAGTAAGGATCACGTTTCAAATGGACCTTAAAATAGGGAAACAGAATGCCGCACCTGTCTCCGATCATTGATCGTAGATCATATCCTGGGACTACACTATGTAGCCATCTCATCCTATTCCTAGATTCTTGGTAGATGATAATCATCTCTTCTTTTATCTCTGTTCACTCTTCTCTCTCGTATTGCCCCCGTATTTCTCTCTCGTATGTAAACCCCTGTCTCAAGATAAATCTTAGTAATCCCACTGAACCAACCGAGTCTACAACAATACCAATTAGCTATTTTGATATGCAATTGCCAACCTTTAGATTACTGTTCCAATAGCAATGTAAAATAAACGAAAGAGATTGAAATTAGTACAGATAATTCAGTTGAGGAAATGAAGACAATCGAAACGAAAACAAGTCTGACCTGAGATTCTGCGGGTCATGGAACAAGTTGTCCACATCGACCTCCTCAATAATTAAAATATTAATTAAACTGTCCGTATAAAGACCTCACAATCAGTCACCCCATCTGTGAGTTAGGCTTCCATTTGTGATCAACTCACTATAATTTAATCATAAGGTACATCCAGATCAAGCGTTTTTTTACAATCGTACAACAACGGCATAATTCTACTAGAATCTATAATTCAATAATTCTTCTTCGAACGGAGGAGATAGCGGGCAATGAGAATCATTCCGCTCTTCACTTTGCAATGAGGAGCGGTCTTTTGGGAATCAAAATGCCGACCCTATATTCTACAAATAATGCAACAATAACCTCGCCCTCCTCATCCACAAGCCCAGAGGGAATCCGCTCAGTTAAGTCCGCGTAAGCTTCCTGTGAAAGAAATTAGTTAACTAGAATTAAAGTTAGACTAATTTATATGAACACATTGCCCACACACTGTTTCAATTTATTCAATCTGCAACCTGTAGACCACCTGAGAACCATATACATTACGCACTTCTAGAATCCGTGGACCAGGATCAGAACAAGTCTGAGCACTGAATGTGAGCCTGAGCAAGCAAAGCTTTGAGCCGAAGCAGAATAAAAATCATTATCTGAGATTGTTGGAGCGGTAAACAAGCTCAGAGCTGGCCCCGGATCTCTAATAGTGCCCTGAAATAGCTATAGGCACTTCATCCCGCGATTCATCCCCCGTGAAATAATAAAAATTCTACAAATAATACAACAATAACCTCGCCCTCCTCATCCACAAGCCCAGAGGGAATCCGCTCAGCGAAGTCCGCGTAAGCTTCCTGCAAAAGAAATTAGTTAACTAGAATTAAAATTAGGCTAATTTAAACGAACATATTTTTATTATTTCACGGGGGATGAATAAAGTAAGAATTACACTAATTTTAACCCCGTTCATCCTAGCACCCATCGATTCTCAATCGAAATCTCTCAACATTGAACTATAAAGGCCATCGACACTCACGCCATCCCGTGATTCGCCCGAGTAGTAGAGGTCGTCTTCATCTGGCGTGGGCTCGCGTCGCGCAGGAGGCCAATCTTCGTCGAGCGTGCGCTCGTCGCTTCGCGGCTGAGGCCAATCGCGCGGTGCCTCGGCGTACTGGTGACCCTCTGGGAGCTCGTCGTCGTCGTACGGAAAGTCCGACTCGAACGACTTGTCCATCCTGATCGAAATCAACAATAAATTATATGGAAACAAGCAGAAAAACAAGAAAATACAACAATTAAAATTTGAAGGTGGAATTCAGTTTCAAATTTCCCGCATTACGGTATGTTTGCGTTGGAGCAGTTCACAGGTCATCTTTCTATTTGTTATTTTATTTTATTTTATTTATTAATAAAATAATTTAGACTAATTTTTTTAGTTAAACAATGTAATTAAATTGAACTTCATCGAATTTCATTTCACAACGTCAAACCCTTTAAATAGCGGTTGCACAACGGAGCACAAGGGAGAAATTTACGCGGAGATGTTATCTGTGTAGGACATCCTGTCGAGCTCTCTGGTTCTAGTCCCGCGGGCTAATTTTCCATCCATCTCGTCCCTTTAGCGCGATCCTCCGCAAGTCCACGTGGAAGTGCGTATTGATCGCGCCCAGGCCGGCCAATCGATCGGATCCTGATCTACTGTACTCATCCCTACCGTACCACCGCCTACCGTGCCCCATGCAAGTGCACAATCGCGCTCGGATACGTCTCATGAACCTCACGATGGGCAAGACCAACTGGTGCGATGTGGTGAGTGTGTCTGACCTACCGTACCTTATCTGACCTACCGTACTTATCCACCCAATCTCCTTATCATCCTTCGAAGCCTTCCGTAAAGACGTGCCTCCAACTGTAGCGTTCCTACTGTACGCCTTGTTGTAATACTCATTTTGAGAAGAAAACCCCGTCAACTGAATTCAATATTAAATACCTTATCCTACCGTAACCCTACCGTACGCTTCAGGCGTTCAAACTGGCACTAATCATCGCGGCTTCGATATCCGGCGCCGCCCTCTGGCACCGCACCATCAACATGTGGTCAATGAAGAATCTGGGTGATGCCTTCCTGACCAAGGAGATCGGTGAGTATACGGTAGGACGCTCGATAACTAACTTCCATATGTTCCAAACATACTTTATTCGGCAGAGTATTTCGACCAAACAACGTTTCTTCCCAATTTTTTTCCGTGATAACCAACGGATTGAGCACAGACCGAATTCCGTTCAATAACTGTCTACCGTATCCCTCAGGCTCTCGAATGATCGTGCTGGGAACCTTCTTCCGCGAGAAAGCCGAACAGAATGTGAACGGCAAGTTTGCGGTGAGATTTTTTTATCTTTGAAGATGGATGAAGAAGAATTGAAAATGCCCCAACTCGATCACCTTTATTAGCGAGCGTGAAACATATCTGGAAGTGATAGGATGCTTCACGATAAAGCACCAATCTCTCTAACAGATTTTCACGATATCTATGTTAATAATCAATGAGTCGTTCGTATGAATTCCAATTGCTCTAACCCGGCCCATCCAGATCGCATCCTTCCGCATTCTTTCCTTCACAGATCGTTCACTTCCTCGGGGACGGGCGGGAGGTGCACGACATCTACTGCCATTCGACCATGCCCGATGGACGGCCAATGACGACGAGGGCGTACATTCAGAGGATCCATCAGGGTAGGTTTAGTGAAAGATCAAAGATCACCTCCGATCAGAGTAGTCATCAGGGTAGCTTGATTTTAAAGATCAGACATCAAACATCAAGGATTCTTTCACTTCTTCATTCGCTCATCAGAGGAACCTATTTGCTAATAGATCAAAGATCGCATTGACTCCCGAATTATGAAGAATGTGTTTGAAATTCAACACGAGTCTCTGATACAATAGATCCTGAACTGAAAATCGAAGATCAAAGATCATCCCATCTCATTGTCAGGCAAACGAGCAGCCAATGACATCTGCGCCTGGGCCGGCCACATTGCCGAGTGCGAAGTGTCCGAGTCGACTAATGGCCCGTTCAGGTACCTTTCTCATGGTGTGCTCGTTTCTGTCGTTTCCCAAATCACACCGCGTGGTGTGCCTCTTTCTTACTTTTCCTAACGCAGGATCAGCATCACCCGAGACTCGTCGGACGCCCTGATCGTCACGCCCGAGATCCCGAAGGAGCAGGTTAGGGTAGTGGAGAGCAATCGATAACTGACTATCGTATCCCGATCGATGGTTACCGTATCCATATCCACAGTTAGCGTATCCTGATCTGTGGCTACTGTACATCAGTCGCAAGATGCTGTTTCCAATTCGAAGGCAATCGTATCGAGATCGGTAGCTACAAGAGATAAATCGATAGATTTTTTCTTACTTATTCATTGAATGCGATGATACGTTACAATGATGAATATGTAACGTAACACTATTGATAGCTACCGTATCTATTCAGAGGCAGCACGACCTCGCCGTATGCGTTGCGCCAATGTACATCTACACTGACTGGGAGATCATGCTCACCGGTTTGATCTTTGATCTTTGCTTACTGTCATTCAACATGTTATCATGTGTCTTTCAATCCTGTTTTTCCATTGTGTTTGCCGACACAATTCTTGAGATGGTAACATGAAAAAAAATGGACAGGTAAATTGGAATTCGTGACGACAATTTTTCAGGAATTGAAACATGGTTGGCGCTTGGTGCCACTAAAATCATCGTGCCGATTCAATCCGCCTCGGAGACCACGTACAAGATCCTGAGGGAATACGAGAAGCAAGGTATTTCTTTGAAAAAAGAAAAAAAAGGAGCAACATTCACGCTGTTTCGGAAATAGCTCGACAAAATGCAGAGATTTTCTTCGTTTCCTTCTGCCAACGGGGAATTTATCTTTGACCTCTGTATTTCGTAACTGTACTTGATTTTCGAAATAATTTAGCAGAGCATTTTCGAAAATACACACGAGAGCGCGACTGTAAACAAAAGAGAACACACGTGCCACCCTTCCCCCTCTTCTTTTCCCCTCAGCCGGTCAGAGTAATCTCCCTCTCGCCTCCCTCTCTCCACCTCCGCCCACTGTTTCTTACCCGTCGCGTCCATCTCGCACCATGTCTATGAGGGCTCGCCGCGACGCCCTCTCGTCAGCTTTGCGCAGAGGCGATAACGTGACCAATGAGGCTTAGCCGAGGTGCGTTTATTGCTGGTTGAAAACTTTTCCCAATTGCCCGCTACGGCCCCTGAAATACGGGTGTCGTATGCAATTTTTGCAAGCCCGAAGGGGCAAAAATAAAACAAAAAGTGAATAATTTTTCGTTTGATCGAGTCAATCTTAGTTGACACACTCGTTCGTATTTCCGAAACGCTCGTTCTTCTAGACTGGTAAGAAATTTGTCCTTACCTTTACGTTTTCTCGGTTTCCGATGACGTTGTTCTATCATCATGCTTGACCAGTGAAAATGCAACGAATGCTAGAGATAAAAAAAACAAATGCCGTGGATGCCGTGGACTGACCTGGAAGAGAGCAACTATGCGTAGGGACCGCAACGTGATTTACCGAATCAATCGTAAGGTCATGTTTCGGTGCTCAAAGTATCCCTCTTGGTCTGAATAAGATCATGCTTTTTACCGTTTGTCGATATCTCACCTCTGAACAAAGTTATGAGTCAAAAACCATGCGTGCGAGGCTCAACAGAGAAGTGACCGAAACCAGTCCAAGCCAAAAGAGGGCGGAGCCTATTTCAAGCTCTTTCCCAAAGTTCGAAGGCGATAGCTTCGCCCAGTCGTGAGAGACATTTTCGGAGGAAAATCAGACCTTGCCTAGGGAGAGTGTGTTCTATCCACGACGGGTAAGAAAACAGCGATAGGAAGAGGGTCTGTGGGGGCGGAGTTTGCATATGGGAAGAGAGGGGGAGATGGGAAGGGACGAAATTTGAATACGCGCCAGCGGTAAACACCATAAGTCGGAACATCGTCACGCGCGTAAAGCCGATCTTTGAATGGAGCTGACAAATTCCAAACACTTCCAATCATCGAGATTTCTTCTCTGATCGTCTCCTAATAATCCAAAGAATGAATTACGAAAGGGGGAGCCCTGTCCGAACACTAGAAAGCCTTTTATTACGTACTCTGCACCCTTTCAAGTCAGTTTTGACCAACTCAAACTAGTCCAATCATTTTCCCCCATTGGTCATTTGTGGGGAACGATAGTAGCTTCAAAACGCGATGTTGAACGTCCCAATCGGTTACGAACTACGGCTGTCAGCTCTCGGCGCAGTTTTTACCCCTCTTCCCTGTCCCTCAAAAGTGGGCGGAGCTTGCGGTCTCTAACTATGCGGGAAATTTGCAAATTTGCAGGCATCGTGGACATTCGGCAGTGGCCAAAATGGCCGGTCCTGTCCGATTCAAACCCGAATGGAATGGTACTGAGCAGAGGAATCGAAGAGAGCCATGTCAATTGCCTGTTCTACGCCAAATCATTCGCTGACCTGGTAAATTTTTCACGAATTTTCAGTGCCTGATTGAGTGTCACCGTGGCTATACACGAGTGCAGAAAGACGTTTGGCGTTAATAAGTTCTCCGTTTCGTTACGAATTAATAACAAAATAGAGAAATGACTTCATTGTCAGCAAAATATCTGGTAACTCTATCAATCAAAGATCAAATATCAAGGACTAGATCAACGACTAATTACTAAAGATCAAAGGCCAAGATTCAAAGACCAAAGATCAACATCTCCCTCAGGTCGTCTTCACCGACATCGACGACATGCTGCTGCCCATCCATCCGGAGCATGTCAAGCCGGGCGGCAACATCGATATCCTGAGGGTAAGCTCCGCCCCCTTTTGCCAAACAAAAGATCAAAGATCAAGCTCCGCCCCTTTTTAGAAAATCTTCGCCGACCACCCACAGGCGGGCTCGCTGCTGTTCGAGCACCGTGACACGCAGGTAATCTTGAATTTCGAAAATGTGCTGCGACAGAGGCCCTATCATTTTTTCGAAATTGCAAAAAATAGTGTCCCTGTCGAAATTTCGACAGTGGCGCTAATTTTATTCTAAATTGGGCGCCAAATTAAAATATTCAAATCTAGCTGCGGCTCCCGGCCGCCTCCCCTTCCTCTCTGGCCGCCGTCGGCTTCGATTTCCTGCGCGACTCGAAGGCCAAGCAGAACTGCCAGGTGTGGAGGATGAAGACGAGGGTGGCCGTGAAAGCCGGTGAGTGTGGAGCCGGAGATGGGTGGGAGCCGGTAAATATGTAGACCCAAGAACTAGGAGTGGGCCCAGTGGAGCGGATGAAAACGAGAGAGCCAAGGAGTCCGGAGCCGGGAATCGAGAACTGAGGGCCGGGGGAATAACCTGGATTATCTTCTTATCCTCACATTCAGTTTTCTTTTGTGTCGATGGTCGAAAATAAAGAGAGCCGGAAAGTAGCGCAGCCTTTATTGTCCCCAAATATTAATTTTTTTCTTGTATCAGCACGCATCCAATTGCCAACCTCCAAATATGTGACTATTAGAAGGAAGCGTGAAACTCATTCCGCACAGCATTTTTCCGGAAATCTGAAATTTGAGAGAATAATGCTGCATAGTCGAAAATTTGACAGTGGAGTTGAATGTTCTTCTGTTCTTTTTTCTGTTTCTGTTCTTTTGCGCGGGAATTCAAATTCGAATTAAATTTCAATATTCAATACCTTACAGCCCGCGTGGACTCGGTGAACATGCACGAGACGGGCATCCACCGCTTCGGATACGTGCAGACCAGAGTGCCCTGCAGGTACGGTAGCATTGGGTACGGTAGAGTTGGAAAGGTACGGTATGATACCGAGCGAATGCGGTAGGTGGGATTACGGCATTGGGAAACTGTGAGGAGTCTAGATATCGGTTCGGACCCATGCAGACGAAGGCAGTCATTTTTTTGATAGAAAAGAAAATATGTACGATGGGAGAGATTTCAGTATTGGGATACTGTGGAGATATCCGCTGTACGGTGTTTAGTACCTGATAATTGCAGGATCGGTCACTTCTACCACCTTCGACACTCGTTCACGAACGTCGCCGACGCTACGCCCATCGAGTTGGGCAAGCTGGCTACGATGCTCAATGAGTGCGTTTTTTCCGGATATTCTCGGAATACAGTTGAACAATATCTGATACTTGATCAATTAGGATTCATGCAATAGGATCTCGAGAAGATTAAAAAAATCTAAAATATCTCCAGCAACTGGCAATCTCGACTTGACTCCACGTTCACTTCGTTGTTGAATGAGACGCTGAGTCGATCAGAGACCGACTCGTTCAAGGTACGAGAAGGGAGAAGGGAAGATTGTAATAATCAATATGGATATTTTATAGCTATTTAATACGGCAGAATGGAATACTTTATATTGCAATTGAGATTTTTCGAATAATTGCCCTGAGAATACTGCAGTGAAAAATAATATTGAAAATGAATAAGAATAATGAAACCTAACTAATCTTTCACTCTTAAAATAGTTTCTGAGCGATTGAAACGGCAAGGCACTTTTTGAGTAAATATATTTTGAAAATACTAATTAATTAATTAAATCCGCAGGACTTCGACCGGTGCATGGGCGCAATCAACGAGGAGCACTGGACACTGCACGTGTCGAGATGTCTGACGCCCCACGTCTGCTACAGTAGACTGAGAAGGTACGGTAGGATTACGGTAGATGGGCTTAAGATAGGATATTGCAGTAGGATAGGTGCGGTAGAACGTCGAATAGTGTTAGGAGATGTCTGACGCCCCTTGTCTGCTACAGTAGACTAATTGTAAGGAGGTAAGGCTCAATCAAAGTTTACTGATAACCAGGTTTGAGCACGATTGATAAATTTTCGTAGGAGGCGCACTGGCGAGGATTATTACTTTTCAAACTTTCCATCACTTCAATTTTTGATCCGAAAGCTTCGAATTGCACAGGACAAGTATCTTTCAGTATCCATTCCTGTCAATCCACCAGGGGTGGTCGTCGAATCACTTGTGACGTACTCACTCTCCGTTGTTTCCGACTTTTCTTTGCTCGCTTTCCCCCCCCCCCCCCCCCTCTCTTCCTTATCTCCCCAGGGGGTCTTTGCCGCAGCCGTTTGCCGGGAGGAGCGGGAGCCAAAAGTGAGGAAATAGTGGAGCAGCGACCTCCCCATTTTCCATGCTCTATCTCTTGCTATCTTGGGGGGGGGGGGGGGAAATAGTGGGAGATGGAGACGAGAGACTCGGGAGCTTGCCTCTCAATTCGCAACTGTGTTTTGCATTATGTACTGCTTCCGCGTCTTTATCTTTTGACTTGTTCGTCTGCTCAAACGTGATACAGCACTAACTCGAACAGAAAAATACGATAGTTACAGAATTTCAAGGACATGATCTGAATCGTCATCCTTTTGCATCCAGTAAAATAAGAATTGTTCCACACATACCGATTCTTTTGTTCAGGGACATGCCTTGCATCGCGTCTACCACTGACTACCAATTTGTGAGATCTGGCTCCGGATATCTCATCGGACAAGACAAGCAAAGGTACCGTTATGATATAATTCGGTACAATAAAAATTCACGATAGTGGGGCAGCGAAAACAAGCTTAGAGGACTTGATCAGACTAGCATGATAAAAACCGTGTCAAAATGTTGTACCAAACAGGAAGGAAACTGGCAAAACTTTTCTGGTATGGGGAATTGAACCCCAGCCCTCTCTCATGCTAAGCGAGCGCTCTACCACTGAGCTATACCCCCTACTGAATCTTTCTGTCTAACGCACCCTCTTCCAGGTTCATCCCTGCCCATACCAACTGCGAGGCGCCAGTGCCTGTGTTCACGGATGGCAATCACTACTTCGCCCCGTGATCTGACCCGCCGATCTGCCTACCGTAATCTTGCCTATCCACCTTCTTTACCTACCGTACCCTTCCGTGCAATACGTCTTCCGGGTCTCCTGTTTCTCATAATAATTAACATCATCAATTTTTCGGAATTTTCGTAGTCTAGCCAATCGAACTACCCGAATATTCTTCTTGCCTGATCGTCTATAGCGCATGAAGTCAGACAGACATTTCCTTCCCCAACTCGCTTGCTGCTGCTGATGTTGATAAAGTGATTTCCGATTCGTCAATGCCATTGTTTCAATCGAGTTCTTCAATCAAATCCACTCAATCCAAGGGCATTTCCTCGTCTACACGAGAAATAATGTTATCGTCTCTCCATTTCATCAGTGAGGTGAACGATAGAGTGTGTGAAGTGAAGAGAGTCGGACGGGAAGAGACGAAATCTGAATTGCACATGGAAGAAGACTTCTTTCTTGTCTATCAGAAAGCTTTTTCAATAAAAATGTGATCCTTACAAGGGAAGCGCTAAGATTTTCGAAATTTTCTCGTTGGGACCTGACTTTCGGAATTATCGTGTAGATCAGTCCAAATTTCAGAATCTTTTTCGCTCTCCTAATATATTTGTCACTAGTATGTTCTTCCATCAGCAACCAAGATTTGTTAAACAAATGTTTTTTTTTTGGAAATTAACCCCGAAATATAATTTGTTTTTCAATATGTTTATAGGTTTGTTTTATAGCGTATAATAACGATGGCTGACGGGAATCATTGTCTACAAAAAAAAAACGTATTACCTATTTCAGATGTTCCTCAAGTCGGTTTGTTTTCATGCGAAGTGACCTACCGATCCCCCATCCCTCCTTCCCCTTTCTTATCCCCTCTTTTTTCTTCCTTCTTGCGACATCTCGGCACGACTTCTCATACAAGGGCGGGAGAGGAGAGATATCTCCCTCCCTCCCGCTTCCAAAAATGTCCGCCACGGCCGCTTTCCGGCGCATCCCCAAGAGGCATCGGCCCGGCGGATACTTCTTCTCTGGTTAGAAATGGAGAGATATCAGGGAGAATGGGGAGGAGACGGGATAGGGAGAGGAGGGGGGGGGGGATCGATGTTGAAGGGGCCGGGTTTTACTCTATCTCTGCCCCCCCCCCTCGTATGTGTCTCTATCTCCCCATCCTACTCACAATGCAAGATGAGCGCAATCTAATTTGGCTGGGAAGGGGAACGGCTCGGGGGCTCGCGGATACCTTCCGAATTTGAGTCTGGAAAAGTGCGCTTCGTATCGATTTCTTCATTATGATGTGCTGCATCTTCATTCATCTCGTTTATGTGTCAAACGGACGCGTCACAATCTATTATTTCACAACGCGAGCGATTGTTCTCAAATGATTTCATTGAAAATATCAATTTTCCAATTTGTTTCGAAATCTGATTGCCTTCAAATTCGTGATTTTTTTACCGTTGAATATTTATCACGGCGTTTTGCCGTAACCTAACCTATTCTGAAAAATTCAGAAAATCTATTTTATCAAAGCGTTTTGAAGTTTTAGGAGAATGTCCTTCTGAATATTTGTTTCATGCGCTCCTCTTCGTATTTTTTAAACAACTGTGATCCCTGCAAGATCTCCTAGTTTCATGCCATCCTTTTTTCAAAAATAAACTCGGGCATAATCATCTTTCAGGACCGTGAATGGGTGTCGACTGACATCCTGACCGTGTCTCCCCTCCTCACGATTCCTCTGCTGCAGTACGCGTAGGATAAGTGTATCGAATTGTCCATTAGTGATACAGGTGAGAATGGGCCATATTGTTCCAAGTTTTTCACACAAACGGAACAGCAATAGCATTAATTTAAAAATAAGTTGATTTCCCCGCGGACATCCGTTTCGAATATGTTTCACGGTTCACTGAAATAATCCATGTTCTTGAATTCTTGGTTTTGGTTCAGTTTCATTGCTCAAAAACCTGTAATAAATATTTCAGTCCCAGGATGCCTGGTTGAGCCAATCCCTGTCATCTCGCCCACTCTCTGGTTTTTTTATCAGTGGTTTCCTACCTCACTCCCTAATGAGAAAAAATCAAAGGGGCCGTTGGGAAACCGATGAGAAATATCATTGGAATCCACTGGGAAAATCAAACTCTCACTGGTTTCCCAGTGAATTCTCACTGGTTTCCCAGTGAATTCTCACTGGTTTCCCAGCGGATGTTTTTCGAGGAAGAAAACCACTGAAAACAATACCAGAGTGAGGAAGGAAACTACTGAAAAAAATACCAGAGTCGACGATTGTGATACAACAACTCTTCTACCGAGCACAGTCGTTCTTTTTTTTGCAGTCCCAGGATGCCTGGTTGACACCTACCTGTGTCATCTGTGTCACCACTCACATCATCTATCAAGATTGATCGACGATGCGTGACGAGGTGCGCTCGTGCTGTCTGCGCACGACCAACGGCATCCGGAGGGTCAGTGATCGTCCATTTTTTCTTCGATTCGTCATTTCATCAAAAAATTATTTTAAAAAAATGGACAAAAATGCATCTTCCTGAACCTCATTAGGGTCAGTGAATTATCGATTTTTATCGAAATATGTGTTTTTCCTGTCTTATTAATGGTATTAATAAGACGAATTTTCTGGTATTAATGGTATCCAATTTTCCCTAACTTCTACAATGTCTTTTACGGTATGTTCCACAATTAGTGCATAGACAGAGAATTTCTTGCAGAGTTGATACTGTCTCCTTTTCGTCTTTTAATAAAAAAAAAGATTCAGTCTCCTTTTAGTCTTTTATAATAATAAAAAACTAAATCCTTTCCAGTTCACCGCATTCGTCATCTCGCACGTCGGTCTCTGCTTCTTGGTAGCAATCTACGCGGTGCTAGGAGCATTGATGTTTCAGGCAAGTTACTTATTCTGTCCAGTGCCATCTAGATACTATAGAGGCTGTTTGTGGCCATATTAATTTTTTAAAAAAATGATTTTACATAATTAAAACTATTCGCCGCTTTCATTGGGGCGATGCGCTTGGCTTTCTGTAGGTGTGCATAGTACGTGCACACTGAGGAGAACATCGTGCAATCTGAACGATTCTACTTTCAGGCGATAGAGTACCCGAACGAGCTCACCTTCCAAGGCCACATCAAGAACGACACCTGGGTGGTGAGTTGACTTTGGTCTTTGGTCTTTTGATTTTAGTCGTTGGTCTTAGCTACAATACTTCAAGATTTTGATTCATGGACTGTCAAGAAATCTGCTGCTAGTAGACAAAGAATTATTGTTTTTCCCTTCGATACCGTCAAACGACTGAATACTGCACTTCTACTCAAAACTATATGAAAATAGTGAAACCTATCCGATCGCAATTGAAATTTGACCTTTTTTCATTACCACTATAAATTATTCGCAAATAATTAAACAATGTAAATGATACTCTCATTTGGAGTCATATTGATCCTTCGCAACGCGATACAACGTATCACTGCGCACCGGGGTAACGACGTTACTAACACCAGTTTTAACGCGTCGGATTGATGGAACTAATCAGAACTGTTTTTATCTGAGTGATTACTCTAGTCATTGCCGAGTAGGCTCAAGGTACAAACATTATTTGAGATAGCAAAGGTTTATGCACAGACCGGGAATCGAACCCGGGGCTTCCGCTCACCTGGCAGGAGTAATCACTCAGATAAAAACAATGTAAATAATTTAAATGAATAAAATATTAAAAATATTCGTTGAAGGTCGTCGACGGCCTCTACGCCTTCATCCGGGAGAACGTCGTGATAGAGGAGTCGGAGGTATTTTTTGAACCTCCATTTTAAAAATCCCTGTTTGATCTTTGATCTCTTTAGCAATTCACAGTCTTCTCTTTGCATGTAAAGAAACAACTCATATTTGGTCAATATTTGATCTCTTTCAAAACCTTTTAAGGTTAAAATGCAAAAGCGAAGACGAATTCGTGAACGATCGTGGAATTGTAACATTGCTCTTGGTTTTGTCGGGATCTTTGATCTTGGCAAGAGAAAAGAAGTTATCTGATCTTTGATCTTTGCAGGTGAAAAAGAAGGCGCATGAGTTGCTGAAGGAATTCGAGCAGGAGCTCGTCAAGGCCGTCAACTTCGAGGGTAGGTTTTGTGAATTTTACTACTCTTTTTTTTCGGGTTTGCACGGTTTTTAGAGCATTTTAACGTTTACTAAAATTGGAAACATGGGTCTCTTGCTCCTCATTCCACACACGCTCGGATCTGCGAGAGACCGGATGAAACGAAGATACGATTTTCGAATGAAAATTGTTTTTTCGAGTGCTCATTGGATCGTGATTACTGCTGAATCGCGACATCTTTGCAGTTGAACGAACTGTGAAACATCTATCACTCACAACTCTCTAAAATTCAAAAAAATGCGATCCTAAATCAACTCCGAAAATTTAAATTCTGGTATAAAATTGGAGGCTTCGACGAGAATGACGATGTCCGCACTAAGTACCAATGGACGTTCTCCGGCGCTCTTCTATATTCCATCACCGTCTTTACCACGATCGGTATGTCAAACGAAGGATTAGGAGTGTGCTAGAATGTAGAGGTAAATGACGACAGTCATTGGTAAGTCATTGGTTTCACATATATCGCTTTCGTCATGTTAAATAACTTCTTTTTGCTTACACAATTTGCTACCAACATTCATCGTAGGATTATTGCCTTGGCAAGTATTCTTCCTGAATTCGTTGCCACTGACGTTGTATTGTTGCACTCCTTTTTTTGCCCAACTTCAACTTTGCTCCACTTCCTCAAACGTTCATCTTCTTCCTCGTCTCTTGCTAGCACTCATCCCTTTTCTTCTCTTCTTTCCGGCTCTTGCTTTCTCCTATCCCTAGCGCTGTCTATCGCAGTCCACTAGGATTATCATACTCCATTACAGGCTCGAGGAGCGAGATAGGATGCTAAACTGAGAGGAATCTGTCTGCGTCCTAGTATCATGCAGGGTTGAACCTCTTCATACTGGTCTTCTTTCTCAGCCAGACAAAAGATATAGCGCTAGAAACGAAGGGATTGTCTCTCCAAGAGGGATCAATGGGTGTTTCCGCATCGCATAAAAGAGAGGGGAAGGGAGGGATCCCCTTCTCCCGACTCGAAACATTGCGCATCCTCCCGACTCTCCCAAATGTCTAGCAGCTATGACTGAGCAGCATCTTAAAGAAGAAGAAGAAGAAAGACCCGGGGAGATAAGGCGGATTGGGGGGACATAAACTAGGGGCGTATGTCTCGGGGAATACGTGCTGTTTGTGCAGGGATGGAGTTAGATAAATCAGAACATCAAACAACCGGGAGACATCAAAGAGTTCTGGCCCGAATCTGACCGCGGGGCGCTATGGTGACGTAGTCGAGACATGACGACGTGCCATCTGAAATGTTCGGCGCTTGATGATACGAACACAAAACACCAGAGGTTGGTGTCAAAGCGCTCGCAGTTTGATTTAACATTTTGACTCTACCTATTGCGTTGGGATTTTGCTGAATAATCGTTAAACTGGGTCAGATAAGACTTTTCGGGGCTCAATATCAGTATCTATGAACGGGAAAAACAAGGAACTACGTCATGCGTAAACGTTCCGAGTCCATTTGTTTGTTGATGATTCCACTGACGTAGACAATCGCGCTGCCATCTCAGTGAACAATCGCGTGCAATCGCGTCACTCCGCCAAAACAGCCCGTCGTATTTTGGAAGAGGGATATCCCAGACTGAGATTCGGTGGGGGGGGGTGCTCAATTCGAACACCGAACATCAGATGTTGCGTCACATTTTCCGCCCAAAAGCTCTGACGTAGATCATTCAAATGTTAACAAGGAGGGTCTTCCCCAGACTATGAGCCACACAATCTGAACACCAAGCACCAAAGGGTGCGTCACATTTGGCGCACAAGTGCGCTGACGTATATTCTGCTTCAATTCTGCCACACATTGCCTAAATATTTATGAAGGAGGGGCAACCCCATACTGAGATTCAACGGGGGCTCAGTTGGAACACCAAACTGTAGAAGCGGCGTCAAATTGGAGGGACGTCGCAAGTGCGCTGGCGTAGACCCATCCTCCTAACTGAACAATTCCATGATTTCGCCAAAACAACCCGTTCGTTCGTATCTTTGAAGGCATGGGGAATCCCAACCCGAGAAAGGATTTGCATCTCTCCATTCCTCTCGCAATCTCTCACTAGCGTCGGGAGGAGTATCGCATCGTTGCTAAACACCGGAAGTGCGTCATCCGGCAGCACAATAGGGAAGAGCAGCTGCTCTCTTCATTTCGCACGCTCTCTCGCTTCCTCTAGTCCTGACTCTCTCAAATCCCCATACTCTCTCCCCTGCTGAACCCCATTTCATCGCACGATCGCTTCTCGGTTCTCTCGATAATGAGTCGAATGAGGAATGCGCTTTCTGTCTGACTCTCTCCATATCCCGCGCTCTCTCGTCGTCTCTGACCACCTCACGAGAGAATCGGGGAGAAATGCGCACAGCACTGCATGTCCGTGACTGTCCCCTAGGGGGAAGTCTCCGAGGGGGGATGAGGGAAGAGAAAGAAAAGGGAGGATGATGTACTTTGCATAAGGGGGAGACACGAAATTGACAAAGTTGAGCGGGAGGGTCCCAGACGAAAACAAAAAGGCTAAAAGGTTGTGTGAACTCGGGAAGTGCGGGTGTACCCGAAGGGTGGGCACCAGTTTGTAGCCATATTTGTCATTTTGAGGGCTGATAATCAGGAATAGAGTGGACAGATGAAGAGCTAAAGGCAGAGTCTGCCGCTCGGTTCAACGAGGAATGAGAATGAGGGGAAGAGGAGAGTGAGAGGGATTAACTCGTGCGCAAGAGTAGAATTCAGAGTGAACTCGTGCGCAAGAGTAGATATCCGAGCACAATTGAAATTGTCGGAGTCTTATCCCTACTTTACATTTTGATCGGTGCGCGTCGTACATCCTCGTCATCCTTGTTTTCCCTTTCTCACAATAGTATCCATTCATCACGGCAAAATGACGCTCGGAGAGGTCCGATAAAGTTATGGCTATGATAGGGAAAATAGCGGCGTATCTGCAAGAGTGTGACGAGCCAAAATTCACATTTTACAAAGACAATTATAAACAATAGAACAAAACTCAAACTACATATAAAGAGAGAGTGTTTTGCGATATGATTGGGAAGAAGACACAACAAAATAGTTTTTTTAATCGAAAACAAATTCCAGGCTACGGTCACATCTGTCCGAAGACGGTTCTCGGCCGTCTGATGACCATATTCTACGCGATGGTTGGCATTCCGCTCATGTTGCTGTGTCTGGCGAATATCGCCGAGAGCTTGGCATCGGTTAGTGATTTATTAGGAAAATCTCATCATGTAGTCAAAAATACAGGGCTGTTCAACTTCTCAAATGAAAAATCAAACTCAAATTATTGAATGTTCCTCCTGTTGAATCTGACAATGAGCAGAAAAAAATACAAATTCATCAAATTGAAACGTTTCAGGTGTTTACGTACCTCTACTTCAAAGTGTGCTGTGCGTACTGTCGATGGCAGAAGAATCGGAGGCGGATAAGGAGGGCCGCCCTGTCCTTCCGATACCACCCCAACGCAGCAATGAATATTCGGAGAGGTAATGAGTCTCAGAAATTTTTGTGGTAGAGTCTTTGGACTTGGGACTTTTGGGTTTGGCTGAAACTTGCCAGTGTTAGGTCAATCGCGCTCTCCTTCCGATACTACCCCAAATGCAGCAGTGATGAATATTCGGAGAAGTGACTGGCACAAACTAAGGAGAGCTAGGTAAAAGGACGGTTGCTATTTTTTTTTGCTGTCACGTTGTTTGCTGATAGCAAAAAAAATGTTTGAAACGTGAAATGTTATGATGATCAACGAGCATTTCCAGCACAATCCTCTCGATCCGCACAGCGCTACAACACCGTGCGAAGGAATGCATCACTGAATCGACAAAAGAATTCGCGATTCGGAACGGCTGCAGGAGAGACGAAGAGTGTGAGGTCGTTCGGAAGGTCAGTCTAGTTCACATTATGCAAAATTTCCAGAGATTTTTATGAAATGTAAAGATGGAATGCAACTGAGATTTATTTTTTAATCCATTCCCATACGGCCAATTGCATACGTCTCCTCTATCACGTATTTTACTTTCTCCTGAAACACATCTTGGTCTCGCCCTACCCTATGATTTTTCCTCGCCTAATATTTAAATAAATCAAATATTTGAATATTTTCAGGTACGAGAACAGTCGCTTCGATAGGATGGACACGATGAGTCTGCCGGGCAAGCGGAAAGTCAGCCAGAATAGGAGTCCGAATGGAACGATGAGAGGATACTCGAGAAGGTTGAAAACAGAAAGAACAGAAGCCATTTCCGGATGCAGTTTGAAAATGCCACATATTTTCGAATTTGAAAAAAAACACTCGTCGAACTCAAGAGAGATACTTCTGAGAAGCTAATGAGTGACGACTGATCGATAAACAAATATTTTTTTTAAAAACAAATATTAGACCACTATTTTTCTGCGTGGAACAACTACCTTGAAACGTCGAAGAGTCCAGAAAGAAGAAACTGATTCATTATATTCGAACTGGATAAATGATGAAATACTAAAATTTCAGGCCGCATCTCCAGAAATCTAACACCACACTGAACATGGACCACATGGAGACGATGTTGGATGAGAAGAGAGGAGGGGGAGAGAGGGGCGAGAGACGGAGAGGGTTCAGTCAGCGATATACCGTATCGCAGAGCCCGGCGCGGGAGTACAAGTGTGAGTTCCTCACGAGGAAGAAGCAAGAAATTATCGTAAACCCATACACACAATCGCATAAATCTCCCTTGGGGCTACCTTTTTACAGCGCATCATTGCTTGAACGATCCGGAAAGTGTTGAAAATCTCGCCTATTTCGGTAGATATCATAGGGGGTGAATGCATTCTCAAGGCTATTGTTCCGAAGACCTTCGGGATCCTATAACAATAAGATGACATTTCGTCCTTTCAGACGCCCGTGGCATTCTGCACGACGACGGTCTCATCGACGTGAGGACGTACCCGTCCTTCCACGAGGTCGTCCACGCCCATGAAACACGGTAAGCTTTGTATGCAGGGAAATCCATGTATAGGGATTAGAATACATGGATTTCCGGATGGGGGGGGGGAGCTCCCGGGAACAAGAAGATTTTACACGTGCTGTTGCAAATGAGGGAGTGATTGGTATCAACGTAGGTGAGTCATAACGACCTTATCCTGGAGATGCACCGCTTTTATATTTTCATATTTTATGTTTCAGCGTTAGTACAAGTCAGCGATCTTCAATCACCTACGATTTTTTCTTGGGGATCCTCTTTAAAATTCAATGATAATAAATTCACGAATAGTGTCCGTTATCAAGGGATCATGAACCAGACTTAACCAATAGTAAGCCTCTTGTGTACCATTGCAGACCCTCCCGTGGCCGGGGCAGTCGCCGAGGAGGCGGCGGCGGCGACCACAACGGGCACGGACCGCCAGGTGGGCTTAATTGAACTGGGACTGGGTCGGATGAGAACTTCTTTCATTATTCGACCGTTAATCTCGGTACGCGCACATGCGTTCCAGTGTTCCGATACGACCAATCGACGCTTGCTGCCGATTTGGAAATGGTATTTCGTAAAAAAAAAGGATAATTTCAGGAGGCGGCGGTGTGCCCAACGTGGTCATCTCTCGACCGCGGCAGCGTTTTGATGAGAAGGAGCGCAAAGCGAGTAGTGATGCGGAGAAGGAGGACACGAGTGCCCAGGTGTGAACAATGCTCTAAAAGGGAGGGAGGGGACAAAATGGCATGACCGCGGGGGAAGAAAAAATGCGCCATCTCTCAGGACAGAAGATCAGAATTGCAACTGAAACTTTGCATCAGTCTTCATGGTATCTAAGCAAAAAAGGAGTTATGAAATAATTTCGAAAGACTAGTTACACTTTCCGCCGAGCGTTACGAATCCCAAAATAGAAGTTGTTTATGCGGAAGTCGCTTTGGTCCGTTGCGAAAAAGGGCTCATCGCGATAACAGATAGCAGAGCAACAAAGTAACAATGCAACTGACAGCAGTGAAGGAGTAAAAAGTAGTCGAGATAGAGTTTGGGGATTTTGGCGGAAAATTGGACAGATAGGCCTCGTTGAATTTTGACGTATACTCGAGAATTGATTATACATTTTTGCTAATTGAATTGATTAATTCAGCTTTCCTTCTCGGACGAGGACGACAATTTCGAGCGGAAATGTCGTCTATCGCCATCGAAAATGGACAAAATGGAGAAGGAGAGGGAAAGGGAGAGAATGGAGAAGATGGACAAGTTTGATAAGGTGATAAAGAAAGATAAGAGTATGGATAAGGTCGATTGATCACACAGACTGGATTTTCCTACAAGCCCTACAAGAAGATCAAACTTTAGAAGATATACAGAGAAGTTCTGAGCATTACTGGAACTATTTTCCGAAGAGCATACATAAATTATTTGTGAAACATAATTTTTGTATTATATCTAAATTACTCAAAATGGTCGGGTAAAAAAATAACTCATTCCCCGCAAACTCGCGCACGTAGATAGCACGCCTAAAAAATTGAAATGTAAATGCAAAAATAACATTCAGTTCTCGATGCAGCTGGAGCGAGCGCTCGAGATGCGTGACATGCAGCCGTCTACATCAGCGCATCAGGTGAAAAATTTCACATTTCCGTCAACGTTGAATTGCAAAGAAGAAGTGAACAGAAAAATCCATAAATACAATAAAATAGATACAGGGTCTCGCCAGTGCGGCCGAGCGGGGCGATCGACTACCTCGGAAGCAGCCCAGTCTCGATAGCAGTATATCGAGGAGGTAGGCATTGTTTTTGATTGATTTAGCAGACACCGAACATCAACAAGTGTTCCAGAAACAGCATCACTAACAGCAGACCTAATAGGAAAGACAAAATCGGCATTGGGCTCTTCTAATTGTGGATGCTCTCTCGCCGGTTAGAGAGAACATGTAAACGAGTGCCGGAATCGATAATAAAATTGTTATCCATCAGATTACGGGGCGAGCTGGACATCCGGTCGTACCGGTCGGCCGGGTCGGAGCGGTCGGACGAGCTGTCGCTGCACTCACTGAAGCGAGGGGTGCGATTTATATTTCTAAATTTATTTTTAAAGCATTCCGCGGTTCCATTGCTATCGTTAACATCAGAAGGAAGTTATTTATGACGCGAAGCGTATCCGGTTGAACTTTTACTTCATCGAAATATTTTGAATTATTAATTAATTTATAAAACACCCACTCCAGAACTACGGCCGTCCGTCCTCCGAAAAGATGCCCGTCACTGTGGGCATTTTCATCGTTTTCGCATTCATTACTGGTGAGTAATTAGTAATTATTCGTCGAGAGTAAATCACCGAAAAACGTCTTGAGAGATGTTCTTTAAATGTTAAAAATTCAAACTTAAATAATTTATGACATGATTCAATTCAAGGCGGTGCGATTCTCTTCTCCGTCTGGGAGAATTGGAACATCTTCGATGGCGCGTACTATTGTTTCATCACGCTGAGGTATTTTTTTTCTGAAACCTTTGCCTACTATGAAGAACAATTCTTGATTGAATTGAGTTATGTTTCACAATCGCCACATAATTGATGGTTTCCGTCTTCTGAGATTCCACTTTCTTTTTTTCGTCTGCAAAAAACCTGGATTATTAAATTTTACTATGATCAACGGTAAAATGAAATCTAAAAAGTTTATTTCGTCCACTATATTCCCGCTTTATCATCAAACTTCTTTGAAACACACATGAAGCACCAAACCACAAGGATCCTTTTTCCCCGGCAAAAAAGCGAATTAGCTTCCATTCTTCAATGAGAAAACTCGTTCTGATGATGATGAGAACCGAATTTGTACCTCATCTGTCTTTTATGGGACTTAAGGTCGTCGAAACTAGAATTTATTGCTTGTGGAATGCACTTGTTGACATCTGACATCATACGTGGTCTATTCTCGATGAATTTTCACTCAGCAATCGCATTGTGTTCGAAAACCAGCAAAAAATGAATTTAAAATACACGAAATTTTCAGTACGATCGGCTTCGGAGACATCGTGCCTGGACAAGCACTCGATGAAGGCTCACAAGTAAGCAATTGCTCCCAGTAGGCTTTTTTTTGAAAATCATTTTGTTCGAATTTTGATTATTCCGAATAGAAACCAGTTCAGTATTGAATTGACAAATGTTTTCATATTTGCAATGTATAGGTGAATCTCATCGTCGACACACTAGAATATTTTACGAAAACCCCCATCTTCTCATTTCCTTTTTTTTTTGTCTAATCTTCTCGTTGCATTAATCTAAATGATGAAACCGAAATAGCCCGCAACGGATTCACTAATCCCCTCCTCCTCTTCCAAGTGAAGCTGGTCGTATTCTCTTCTTTTTTTTCTAACAATAAGTGACGATAATTCGCAATGGGACCAGTACTGTCACAAATTAAAATAGGTCAATAATCTCGCTTTCTTGCAGGAGAAACTGGTGGTGTGCGCGCTGTACCTCCTGTTCGGCATGGCCCTCATCGCGATGTGCTTCAAGTTGATGCAGGATGATGTGGTGCAGAAGGCACGGTGGTTGGGCAGAAAGATTGGCATATTAGGTAAGAAAAAAAAACAAAGAAAAAGACCAGAAAATGTTCATGAATGTGTGTCCAAATGTCGTGATTGGCGCATTTTCACATCGCAAACAAACAGGCGCATTTTGTTGTACGTTTCGGATATTAAATGTAGCAAGCATTGACCACCCCTCAAAAAGAACCCATAAAAACTGATGCCATGCTTGTTGGATGGTGGTTGTTGTTTCTTTTTTCGCCACAAGGAATACTCCATTTGTGTGTAGGCGTCTTTGGGCCCCCGGGGAAAAGTAATTGCTCCTGAACGGGGCCTGCACGCCAAAAATGTGTGCATTGTGTGTGTTGACTTCCTGATCATGTAGGCGTTATTATAAGAGCTCAACTTTATGGATCATGATGGTCTATTCAAAACAGGGTGGAAAATAATTTGATAACGAGTTTGCCAAAAAAAAATTTTCTCTGTGCTGTGGTTTCTTGTTATCACCTAATAATTCCGACCTAAAACATTGAGCACAGGACGTCCCGGTATTTTTTTCCGGTTCGCGCCGACAGGTTTACATTACTACTCAACGGTGACACTCAGACACACTATTTCTCGTTATCCAGCTGTAGCCAATATCCTTGATGCATGCTGTAGATCATTGCTCCATTGCGTGACCCTGTCGGGCGTTCGAATGTGATGAATTGGCTATTGTGTGCTTCTGCATATTTTCATATTTATTCGATGATATCATTTCGTATAGTTATGCGTCGGTGTTTGGTGATTTGAGTACTCGAGTACACCGCTATCCATGGTGCCACAACAACTCGAGATGCATTTTATTTTATTTATTTATTTATTTATCCGCTCGATTTTATGATTGTGGGCATGAACGAGGTTGTAATGCTAAGACGCGAGCTCAAGCTTTTAGCGAGAAAATTCTGCTTCTATCAGTAGAGCTCGCAATACGAGTCACCGTCTCATGTCGGCAGAATGTTACATGGAATGAAGAGACGGCGACCCGTGTTTCGAGCTTTATTCTTTACTGCTTCTATCGCTTCCTCTGCTTTCAGGCAAGCCCATTCTCCTATCGCAAACGATCACCCGTCACGTCTTCTTCTTCTTCACCACTACTGGTTCCATGACCGCTCCGCCGTCAGAGAAGCGACAGCGACGAAAGGATTCGAGACGTCGAGACACGGGTAATCGTGCGTCTTCAATTCACGTGCTCTCTCACTCTGACCGGTGAAGGAGTGTTTGACTGCCAAGAGAGCATGTGAAATGAAGAGACGACGACCCGTATTTCGTTCTCTATAGATTTTTCTGGAAGTAGCCAACGGCGTCAGCGTCGAGACACCATAGAGGACTTCTTCGAGGAAGAAGAAGACGACGAGGAGACGGACGTGGAGGACGAAGAGATGGCGTTTCTCGAGCAGAGAAGGGATAGGTATGGCTTATTGTGTGGCTGTTTGCTTCTGCTTACTTCGTATAGAGGATTCCATGATATTGCTGTCAGCTTTCGCTCCTTTGCCTCTGCAGATCAGATAATTTCCTAATAGATCCGTGGGAGGAAGTATCCTGTATGAATCCGAATCAGAAGCCGTATAGCATAATCCTAAGGAAATCGCTGGAAACTGACGACTAAACCAGAATATCCACCGCCCGCTGCAGATTCAGTTAGAATACCTACATCATGGTGTTTGAGTCGCGATATCTCTATCCTTTATCAGGGGAAACTGTTAATTTGAAAGCAAATGCAATCCAAATCCACGTTTGCAAGCATTTTCAATCATAGTTCGACACTACCATAACCTAAAAGTCATCCTACCTTGAGCCAGTTCGCGATAACTGCCCGACCGTATCCCTACCGTCACCTTTCAGTTCGCCATGTCTGTCCTACCGTGATCTTAGCGAAATCAAAATAAATCAGTTCGCGATAACTGGACTACCGTAATCAAAATCAATCAGTTCGCAATAGCGGCACTACCGTAATCCTACCGTAACCATTCCAGTTCGCGAGGAGGAGGACAGCTCGTCCGAGTCTGATCTGGACGACGATATTGTGCTGGAGGAGGACGAGGAGGACGACCCCTTGAGCGAGGAGAAGACGGATCCGGTGAGTAGATTCCGGCCCTGACTATTTACCGGCTCTCAAAAATCTGTCAAAATTAGGGAGAAATGATCGTCCCGGAAAATAATATCCGGATCTGAGTATATTGAAAAATAGGGCGAGGAGAAGACGGATCCGGTGAGTAGATTCCGGCCCTGACTATTTACCGACTCTCAAAAATCTGACAAAATTAGTGAGAAATGATGGACCCGGACAATATATTCCGGATCTGAGTATATTGAAAAAATGCGATGAGGAGGACGACCCGTTGAGCGAGGAAAAGAAGGATCCGGTGGGTACTTTACGGCTCTTGAAAAAGAGCGAAATCGTACCCGGAAATTATTCTCCGGCTCTCGAAAAAAGAATGAAAGTGGATGAAATGCACAGGGTAGGAAAAATGGGTTATGTTGCTTCACATTTTCAGCTTCACATTTTCCAATCTAATTTTCTTTTCTTAATGGTGCTGTGACCTCGTATCAAACAAACCTAAATTCTATGTAAGAACTGCTGGGATTTGTATGATTGAAATGTCAAGCAAAGGCAAACGTTCAACCCCGTTTTTGCACACTACAAACACTGGCTGCGCAAAAGAAACAAAACTCTCACCGATCTCTCACTTCGCAGTTCTCAATCGGTCTCTCGGACCTTTCAGAGTGCAAGTTTTTGCACAGCCAAGCTACAACCTCGTGAAGCCTTGTAGTCTCCTAATGTGCAAATACCTAGACTCCTGCAGTCCCAAAGTGCTACAAAGTCCCCCGGAATCATCGAATCATTGAGAGATTTATCGGCGAATGTTGCGAGCCAAATGCACACTTCCGTAGGATGCTAACTCTATTAGAATGCAATCTCGCTGAGCTAGACAGAGCTATGTAAGGGAATGCATGGCCGCGGCCCTAAGACCATAGTGCGAGCACGAGGGCATGCAAGCATCAAGGGGTATAGCTCAGTGGTTAGTGCACCCGCATACGTATCGGAAGGTCGGGGGTTCGACTCCCTCTGCCTCCAACTGACTTTTGCGCACTCCTCTGATCTAACAGCTAGAGAGCAGGGGATAAAGCGAAAGCCACGGATCTACGGAACCACGGATCTTAGATGTTGCCGAGTTACTGACGCGCATTTATCCGTTGAATGGAATTATCGGAAAAAAATTCTCCATCATCTAGTGCTTTGACCTTCCATAGATCATGGTTTGACAGCACTAGGGTTCGGAAAGGCGGATATTTTTTGTTGCAAAAAGGCACGTTTGAAGATCAAGCAAATGCATACAATTAGGACCATTGGGACCAGGAAACGGACTTAATTAGAGCATCCTTAATGAAGATATTTTCCCTTTTCTCCTCGAAATACTGCATATTTATAAGGTGCGACGCCCTTCGTTAATCTTCATTAGCCAATAAATTTCGGGTAGGACCTAAATATCGTTCGATGTTCTCTTTTACAATGCCATTCATCCATTTCATAAAGAGGCCCAATAGACAAATGAGGTGTCAGAACCGGCCACTTTTTTCAAAACCGTACACACGGGTTAGAGTGACGAGAGAGCATGTAAAATCGAGAGACGCCGGACCCATATTTTGCCCTCTTGTGGCGCCGAAATGAGATGGATGAGGTGTCACGAACCGTCGCCGCTTTCCTGTTTTCGCGTGAAATGTGCCACCCACAGCGGCTGTTCTGGAGGTGCATTAATTTCCGCGAGAAATGGACACTTGATGAGGAGAGATGGCGAGATAGCGTGTGCAATGAGGAGAGGCTGATTGTCTGGCGGTTAGACGGAGGCGAGAGAGCATGGGAAATTGAGAGAGAGTCAATCTGCTCGCTTTTCAGGACAAGCGCACCACGTCGTCTGGATCCTCCAAGAGGGATGAAGAGCGGTTCGAGAAGGGTTACGGTCAGCGCACGCGGCGGTTGCATCGATAACTGACTTTATTTACCTCCGTCTCTTCATTTCACGCACTATCTTGTTCCTCTGACCTGTCAGATAGTGTGCGATGAAGAGACCCACATCACTGACTGACTTTATTCCTCCTGACTCCGCCCTCTTTCCTCATTCCTCATCTATCCCATCATATATCCTCAACGGCTCAATTTGTGTGCCGTCTTTCGCTATGATGAGTTCCGTAGCGTGCCATCATCTTTTTATCCCTTCTGAATTATGTGACTTTGGAAACCTGATTGTGAATTCGGTTGCTATTCTTCTCATTATCCCAGTTTGTCATTCAGTCTGTTTTTATGAAAATTCAGAACCATTGAAGCTCCCTTGACCCTCTGCTCACCAATACCGGTCGTTTCCTTTCGTCGTTCCTCCGTTGCTATAGGTTATATCCCCGTCTGTTCCGTTTAGGACTGCCAGAATGTCTGCGTCTCTCCATTTTCGTATGATCTCTCGTCCACTCTAACCGGCGAGAGATCGTGTGAATTCGAGAGAGCTCTTCGTCATTCTATCGGCCCGAATTAAGTCAGTTCTCGCTTCCTTGACGTTTCCTCCCTATTCTTTCCTTCCCGATTTATCCACTGTGGGTTTGTCTGGCTCCTCCTCTCCCAACCTCGAAGCCCGGGTACCGACATGTCTATACTTTTACCGAATTTTCCCCCGATTTTACTCATTTGATCTTTGATCTTTCGCTGTGTTGCCTTGTCTCATCTGTATTCCATATAGTCACAGTAGATTTTCCCCTGTTTTCCAATCAAGCCTTTCGTGAGTATATTATTCCGCGTTTTTCCACACCTCCTCTGTTTTCATTTAATCAAATTATTCTATCCCATCTCGTTTCCTTACTTGATAAAAACGCGACTTATAATTTCCTGTGAGCCTGAAAGTCGTGAAAAACATTTACCTGATGCGAATGAAGTCAGGTGGATTCACTAACTTGCAAATGTTTTCGCGGATTATGATGTTTAGGTTCACAGATTTGATGACTTTTTGGTTCTCAAAACTACTTATCTTATCTTATTTTCGACCTACAGTGTTCCCCGAGTATTATATTTTTACAATCGCATACGCCTACCCTGAAACATTTCGTGACGAATTCAGCCTAGACCCATTGAGTCAACACCTCATGAGACAATTCGCCTTAGAACAAAGGGCTTCCGGGGTAGGCGGCCCAATAATAGGGCAGTGGGTGTCGTCAAGGTTTGACCTGGGTTCTGCACTTTTCGGGCCTTTGAATTTTCAAAACCACCGCACTGAGGGTGGAGGTTTCTGCAGTTATAATCGAACTAATAAGTTATTTTTCCAACAGTCATATCCTTATTAGTGAGCCGATGTTTTGTTCGTGCTCATGCCTGCGAACGTTTGCTTTGTCTGAGGAGTGTCATCCTACTGTAAATAATTCAAGATGTATTCGAAGAAGGAATGAATACAACACAAATAACGACTCAACCCAATGTCAGCTATTGTAAACTATCGCGTGTCGCTTTTTCTCATGTTGATTAATTTAGCTTACAGTATCTAAGCTGCTTACTGTTTTCGCGCCACCCTCTCAATACGTTGACGCGTCAAGCACTGGATTACTCACACTAGAATATTATTAAGCAGACGAGGTAGTGACAACATCATGATCCGAAATTAGTTATCTCCCGAATGATATATTGCACTGGCTACATGCGAACTGTAACCGCACTCATAGATACTATAGAATTGTTGGTTTACGAAAAATAATGTAGTGACGAAAGCCAGAAAGATCCTTGCCGAAACGTAGTCTTATCCGATGTTTTGGCATGACTCTCTCCATTTCACGCACTCTCTCGCCTCTCTGAAATGATGCGAAATGTTGCGACGTTAACGGATGTTTGCACCCGATTCTGATAACACGGACCCTCGACGATAATGTTATGTTTCACGCATTTGTTGTGACATTTACGAATGGTGGGACCGTGTAATTCATGTATCTTGTACTCACACATTCTCTAAGAATCGTAAGAGAACCTTGGCAAGCAATTTCCATGTTCCATTTTACAATAGATGAGGTTCTGATTAAACACACAGCTGCTTCCGCGTATTGTTGCCATATTACGGCTGCAGTTCTCCGGTTTCGTGGCCGTTAGACGTGCGTCGTTACATGTGCCAGGAGCTTTCTTCAGCCTTCATTTTCACTATATTTTTGTCGCCGTATAAAGTGATCATGGAGAGCGCAGAAATTCAGTTAATACAGATATTTTCCCCCAACAGCTGACCGTATTTCCTGGGTTCTTTTAGCTACAATCTACAATCATAGAGCATTTTTCGCACATTTTTGCGTATTTACCCTCCAAATTTTCGCCTTCTTCAAGGACTTTGCGTCAATTTTCGACTTCTTTTGTCCTGAATGTTGACGCAAATCCCGGTGCTCCTCCCCCTTTGCCGCCCCTTATCGAGGGCAAGACTGTCTTGATGAAGATTCTCTTCGTTGATTTTACACTCGGGTTAGAGCTACGAGAGAGCATGGGAAATGAGGAGAGTTCTAATTCTAATTCGTATTTCTCCTCCTCATCTACAGTTGAGGCGTCTAGCCAGCCTGTCATTTGCCAGCAAACAATGCTCTCTTATCGGGGTGTGAGATGCAAGAGAGCATGGAAATGTGAGAGAGTCAGTCCATATCTTGTCGATGGCACTTTTGCTTTGACCGTCGGGAACTGTCATTAGCATTCCATTTCTTAGAAGCGTTCCTGTCTGTAGATAGTGGTTTGGGCGGATTATTATAATCGGCATAATTGGGAAGCTTACGGTGAATAATCCTGTTTCGCGATCTATTGCGGAGCGAGACCAACGAAGTTCGTGAGAATTTCCCATGTGCGATCGCTTGGTTACTATGCGCTCTTGGTCGCAAAACTCCTACGTATGCTGTCTCCGCAAGGTGAGAAACACCTTTCGTCAGACATTCCGCTTTTTGGTCTTTGAAGGAGCTGAAACATCCATATAATTTGGCTTATCGTGAGAGTTTACGAAAGAAATCGCGCAACGTTTGACGCACATTTCATATTCACACGATGTTAACGTGCTAAATTTGCCGAGATTTGTTTGGCCTGACTTGTGTGTTGACAAGCGTGGATGGTCCTCATTATCATTGATTATGTGGTTTGGTATGGAAAAAACTTTTGATTAGTTTGCCAAGCATCTTTTCCTATTCACATGGCGTCAATGTGTTGTCATTACATGAATCACATAATCTGCATTGGCTGAACCACATCATTGCTAGTTACACGTGTATTATTGCCGTTGAATGCATAGTACACTTCATGGGGGAGGACGCTGCAGTGTCAATATTACATTAGCCAACCAACGCACTTCAAGCTACCTATCCCGAATAATAATAACTCGACGTAGTTATGACTAAAATTGCGCACTTTGTCGAGACGATCCTGCATTGACTCCATTAGGTAAAGGGTTCCGTGTAGGATTGGCTTGCCAAGCAAGATTGCAAGATCTTGAAAAGAAATAGCTCAATTATCCCTTCTTGGCAAGAGCAACGAGTTGTTTCTTGATTCTTGAAATGATCTTGAAATTCAACATTTTTCGTAATTTTTCACGGATAGACCGGTCGAAGGGGGTAGGTGTGGGTGGAAAATGATCAACCAATCTTGAAAATCTTGAAATACTCTTGAATCTTGAAATGATCTTGAAAAGAATTTGCCAAATCTTGCCAAGATCATTCTGCGATATTCCAATCTTGAAATGCGGTTTTAATCTTGACAAGCCAATCCTAGTTCCGTGGTCTTTTGCTACCTTGTACGACACAGAATAGTAAATAATTCAGTATAAATAGATGTGTCATCACTGGAAGTGGTCTTTGCATCGCTCTTAACTCAGAGAACTAGCAGGACAATTGCCGCTGTTTCCCTGCGCACTCAACGAAATTTGACGTTTACCGTTTTAGTAGGCAAAGGTTGTTCCGTGTTACGTTTGCACTGCAAACTTTCGGTTTCAGCTTTTTTCAGAGGCTTCTGTGTAACTGATTGTAGGCTTTGTGAGACACATAAATGTCTGCACGCACTTAGTTTCTGCTTTGCCCAGACTTTGAATTCTCGAAATAGATTATCGTTCTCGAAAATCGGCCATTCGTAGACATTAACTGGGCTGATTAGATGAATTGCTTGATGTTGACGTCGTAATTTTTATGATGCTACCTCAATTACATTAGCCTCGGAATGATAACATGTAGGTCTGGCAATATTTAGAATCAATCTCTGTATTTCCCGTAATCGCTGAGCTCCAGGAATGAAGCAATGCATCATTCATCCTGACAGCCCTATTTACATCACCTAAATCTTCGAATTGCCCTGGATGTTTTCACAATTGCGTTTGCTTCCGAAGCGATCATTGCAACGTGAGAGACCGGCGTATGTATCGATACTTCCAAACAAACGCTGCTCATTGATGCCGTTCGCACAAGCAATCGTGTCCAACTTGAGCAACAATCGCTTACACATCGTGAGATCCTGAGCAGGGAGGTTGCTGCAAAAAAACATATTGCGATGGAAATACGGTAGGTACGTCACTTTTGTTCCGCCCCCAGCGCTCCAATGCATCATCCATGATGGATCATTTCAATCCCACCTCCGACCCCATTCTTGTCTGCGCAATCTGGCCCCAAATGACGCATCGTTTACACTCAATTGCAAGCGCATTTCGGTCCTTCAATCACCTCTTGGGCCCAATCCACAGGATGAAATGCACCCGCCCACGTCTTTGTTGATGAGCTGTGAGATTGTTCATCTCTATATTTCGCGTGCTTTCTCGCCTCTCTGACCGGTGAGAGAGCATGTGAAATGAGGAGAGTCATTCCAATCCCATCCTGCCCCTTTTCGCTTCCTCAATCACCCACAGCAAGAACAACAGACAGACCAGCCCCGCTTTTTGATTGTAAATGAGGACAGGGAGGGAAATTGGTCTCTCTCGTTTTTGCCTGGTCTCTCACGTCTGGGACCTGGAAAAGAACAAGGAAATTGGGTGGTGGGCGGCGCTTCAGCAGGCAATCCCGCCCTTTCGAGGGAGAACAGACCTCAGCTCAGTCCGAGCGAGAATGGTAGCTCCTCCTTGGTATATCCTTCTGAATCGGGACAGAGAAGCCTACTCACTTCCTCAGTCTTTCATTTTGTTCTGGCTATTTTTGTAGGCATAGGGCTATAGTTACAAATTCCTTAGAGATAGCAAAGAATTATTAGATCTTAATTACCGCGAGTTTGTTACCTGTTGAAAAACAACTGCGGTTCAGTGCGGGTGAATGCACGTCGCCCTTCCTTGGTGATCGGTATCATCTTTTCCCTAAAGATTCATGATAGGTTACCCTAGATGACTGCTAGATGGGATGTTCAGTGCTCTTCCGCCATGATGGTCGTCAACTTGCTGATTTCCCTAGCGATCTCCCTATTATTTGGCCGCTCGTAGGAAGTCCACTGGTATATACTCTTCTACTGCTGCAGATGATTTTTGGATGGCCAACGATCAAATACATCTTTGACTCTCCCAAGGGGCATTATTATGCTAAATAGGGGATCATGTCTTTTAGACGTTCACCGATTATTGATACATGAAGAGCGATAGCGTGAATCACTCTTTTATCTATGTATTGTTCTCTAGTGAACATTATGATGCATTAACATGCTAAAAATAGCACCAGATAATGCACTGTTCCTGATGTACTTCATACGTCGAAAGGCTTGAGCTGCTAAATCACTACTTCGCTCCTAGGTTACGTCTCAGTATCAAGAGTCAACAATTACAGTCTATCATTAGGTACCCGCTTTTCTCCGCCACTTTCCCCGAATGGCTCTCGTCATTCCGCGTCGAGCATCCGCTTATAGCTTGGGACAATCGGATTAGTGTTGCGCGATGTCGTCCGTTTTTTTAAAGCTCCGTTTTTGCATCGGCAAGGCAACGTATGGAATGGAAACGTATAGAATCTGCGAAATTGTTGCGTCTTGTGTGACGCGTGAGGTTCGAGTGAATACGATTAACCTGACACTCGTAGTACTTCGCAGCTAACTTCAGCCGCGTGTGTTCGGCTCCCACGCTGATCACAATTGTTGCGTAGGCTTCATAGGAATAATGCAGAGTGCGCCGTCTCTTCATTTCAGACACTCTCTCACCACTAGATCGGTCGAGATAGTTTGTGAAATGTAGAAACGGCGACCCTTATTGCGCACACTAGAATAACGCTCTTGAATTCTCTTTGATTCACCAGTGTCATGCTCGCTTGCGAGTCTTCCATGCTGCGAGGCTTATAGGCGTAGATCGTGCTAAGCTACTTTGACACCGAGAATCCTCCACGTGTCAAGGCTATGAATGAATACTCTCGCCCATTAAGCTAGAGCTAGAGTTCGAAATACGGGTCACCGTCTCTTCATTTCACACACTCTCTCGCCTCTCTGACCGCTGAGATAGCTTCATGAATGAAGAGACGATTACCCGTATTTCGTACTCTAGTCTTCTGTTTGTGACATGCTCATAGTAAAAAATCTCTTTAAATTGGCATGAGCTTTACGATTTTCGTGGGAAAGGGTTTCCTCTTTTCCACGTTTCCGATAATGAAACGCGAAAACATCGTGTGAAGCAATAAGGAGTTTTGCATGTTCCGCGAATAGGTGTGTTTCGCAAAAAAAAATGTCATTGCTGATCGTAATTATGATGAATAATGTCTTGAGCCCCATTTTTCTATTTTTCGCAGGAGCGCATGTACCTTCTGTGAAGCGATCGAAAACAATTCTAGGATTTTTCCGACGCCCCACTGCCCTTCGGCAAAACGATCAAAAACAATTCCAGGAGAATTCCCCACGTTTTCTGGTGCATAGAAATGTAGCACCATTGTTATGGGTGCTGAACAGTGTGTTTTGTGTGCTGTAATAGCTTTTTGTCGGGGACAATTCGTATAATGTATTACAACTCTGATGGTTCTGCACAATCGTTGCGCTGAGCGGAAGTAAATTTGCCTAACTTTGTGAAGGAGAGAACCGTATACTTCTGGTTTCTGTGGACTATGTGGGAAAAGTGCATCAAACGTTTTGCTGCAATTCGATTTACTATGGGTTTCGTATTCTATTCCTGGGATTTGAGTTGTGGTCAAATCGTAGTTGATAGTATAGTAGTTGAGCCCTGTCCTTGCGTGTGTACGCTTTCGTCAGTGCCCCCCGAGTAAAGCATATTATCGTGATACGCGCATTAGACCCCGCCCCTCCCGTCGCCAGTGTATCGCAACACTCGCGCTAACATGATTCTCTCATATTCGGTCAGCCTGACCGGGTTGCGTCGACTATCAGACTCCGCCAACAATCCTCACATCAATTATTTCTGTCCGCAATACCCCGTTTCGCATATGTTTCAAAGACCTACTATACTTCGGCTTGGTCGATCTTACTAATGTTCCGAAGCCTGTGTAACAAAATTAATATCATCCGCGTATAATCATGCTCACAAGGTCCCGTTATTTCCCCAATGCTCAATCGCGTTCATTTTTCGATAATAAGACAGTTCATTCTAAAATTATGCTATCATTAGATATTCAGGTACCCCTATCCCACTTTATCCCAACATCCCTCGATCTCTTCTATTATATTTTTCACTATTTTTTCGCAGATTCGTTCTAGTTGCCTATTGAATATTTTTTAGCCATCTCATTATCTCCAGGTACCCCTTCCCACTCCTCCTTCAGCCATGTCTCCGATCTCACTCGCTCTCCTCTCCCTGCTCGCCATTCACTCCTCTCAAGCAGTGCTCTTCGCGACCAAGGTTATTAGCTTAATTAATTATAATTAATAACTTAAATAGGCATTTTCCTAGCAGTGCCTGGAATCCGGGACGGTCGTTATCTTTTAAAAATATTATTTCTATTGTAAACATATTTACAGGTCGTCCAGAACGCCGATGAGCCCCTGCCACAAAACGTGCAGATGCCTAACCACATCCGACTGAGAAGGAGCGGAGGTGAGATAGAATCCAAATTTAGATCAGTTGCTGACTTTTACGCTGTACACAGCTGTGCTCTCTTAGTGAAACGTGGTACAATGCGTTCAAGGAGAAGGCTCGTTATCGGTGTTATCGTAATTTGCAGCGAAAAAAAAGACAATGGGAAGAGTAACACAAATGCAGCAAGTATGCTATTTTGAGTGAGTGGGAGCCACATTTCACCTGTTGCACTCTCGAAAATCCAGCGAACGCCTTCAACGTTTGTCCTGAGAGTGCGTTTACCTGTATAGCGATATTGCTGAGTCCTCACATATTCTGAGTTGCCAAAACGTGAAAGTTCGTAGTTTCCGTCTCAAATAACTCAAAACATCTATGAATATGAATAGACAAAGTTGATGATATTACTCATATATAACAATACTCATATAATATATTATTTTGACAATAAGGCTGCTGATCCACTGTCCCAGCACAATCTCAGACATATGTGTACCATCAGTGAAACATAACCTAAAACGTAGTTTTACATCCATTGATTAATTGAATTAATCAATATTGAATTGAATTAGTCAATATTGCAGCCGTGACCCATCCGGAGTGCCACCGATCCGTCATCACCGAGCGATGCGCGCTCACGGGGTAGGCCGATCTTTGATCTTTGGTCTTTACTCCTCGACGTTCTATCGCCGTACTTTGTTCTCTCTAGATATGACTCACAATCAGATAGCTCAGTGATTACAATGAGTATTTTGATCTTTCCATCAGATCTTTTTGATATTTGGTCTTTAGCATCTGATCTTTCATCTTTAAACTCTGTTATTTGACCTTAGATCTCTAACTTCAGACTATTTATCTTTGCATCTGATCTTTGATCCTCAGCAGTTGATCTTTGATCTTTAATCTTTAATCTCTCTCAGTGACTTCGATGCGTGCGTGCGCGCCACGTGTTCTGAGTGCATCGCCGAGTCCACCTTCAACCCGTTCGGTGAGATTATTTAGTTGCTTATTTAATATTTTTATTAATCATTTTGTTCAGCAAAACTAAAATAAATATAGATGTGGTTTCGATGTGCAATTTGTTCGCTATTCTTGGTATCTGCTATGATGTTATTTGAAAAGTGCACGAAGGCACCTGTCCATTATGATCACTGCCTCATCCTTGCTCAAAGAAAACTGATCTGTTTGAACTTACTTTTCATCATGAGAAATTTTTATTTTAATAAAGAATTCTTGAGAGGATACCACAAAAATATATAGCAAAATCAACTTTGAATGTTTTTTTTAGTTTTTTGGTTATAATCCCAGGCAGAATAAAACTATCGTGATGTACCTTTCAGAAACTATGAAGAGGAAGTGAAACATTACTTGATAATCTACAACATCTAGACAAAAAAGATGTTGTAGATTATCAAGCCCAAAATGAATAAAATCATCGATAGATCATCACGAAAAAATAATACCAATTTTAGACATGTACTGCATGCGTCTCACCGCGTGCGTCTGCACGATCATCAAGGACGGCTCATGCTACGCAGTCACCGCCGCAGATTGCTATTGAGAGATCAAAGATCAGAGATCAAAGACCAACCAGTCCCCTATCACCGTATCCCTAAGTCCGTTGTCCCCCCTCGAGCTACAGATCAGAGTACCCCCTCTCTACTGACCCACCCCCTGTAGAGACCATTCACCCCCTTCTCTAACCCCTTTTCCTGACCCCCATCAGCCCTTCTGTCGTTGGCTTTTGATCGATCCCCCCCTCCCAATTCATTGATCGCACCACGCAATAGATCTCATTCTTGTCGTAATTATGTCGTATTCGGATAAAGTGTCCTGCTGTTTTTAGGTCTCTGTAACTCCCTACCGCACTGCTTGATCGTGTGCTGAAAAAAGAAGAGAGAAGATCAAAAATCAAGGACCACACAGATGAATACTTCGGAGAAAGCCAATTCTTTCACTTTTATAATTTTTTTCGCACTCAAAATAGAGCCATCTCCAATGCTGATTTGACCTCGTGAAAAGGAGCATATGAAACATGACCTGAAACATAAGTAACTGAAGCATAACCTATGCACTGGATATCGAGCACTCAGTCAAGTGCGTAATTTTTCAATCGACCTTTCGTAATCCCTCAACAACGTTGAGTCAACATATTTATCGTGAGAGATCAAGATCAACAACCACGCGCAACAGGAACAATGAAGAACGACACAATTTAAATATTATTTTTTCACTCGACTAATGCAGTAAAATCTTCGAAATTGATTGTTCTTCTTGAAACGTTTCCTGTTAGCAAAGTTTACGTTTCGCGTGATTGAAAAACGTGAATATTTTTCGACTATCACAAAAAGTTTATATCGCGCCAAATGGAATTCCAGTCAAAAAGTCATTTCAAATGTCGAAATACACAATTTGTTCACTCACATTCTCTGGCCACTGTTTCGCTGGCCCCATTCATAGTCCAAGAAGTACACACTCGTCCCTCATTTTCCTGTTTCCGCACTGATTGATATTTCCTGGAGACGAAACAAATCTTCATTCCGCCTTTCATGCCAAAACAGAGGTGCCCCGAACTGGGCCAAAGCACGAAAAGGTCGAGTTTATCGTGTCTAGTCGAGTGCCTAAGATGAGCCTATTCATTTCTCTCTGCTCGAGCTGCAATATAGAGCAGCGAAGAGACGGTGCTCGAAACTTGTTTTTGCGAGGAGCACGGTATGGCATTTTTAGCACGGTGCACTCGATCGAGACAGACATCTTGTAAGACATCTATTCCGGTCTAGGTCCTACGATCGTACGATCGCCGGTTTGAATGTTTTGCTTGATCTCCGGGAGTATTGCAGTCACTAGCACTCCTTTTAGCACTAACGTTCGCTCGAATATATTGTGAGCCTTCACTTCTTGTGCACTAACCGTCTGCAAGCACAGCATCAATATCTCTGTATTTCATTTCTTTTGAAACTTCCCAAGTTGTCTACCCTCTCCTCCCGATACCAGACCGTGACTAACTGCATTCGATACTGTCTCTCTAGATAACAGTCTGAATTTGCGCATTTAGTATGTTTTTATGCCCGCCCGAGGGGTATTCCCAGGAAAAGCGACCGGCGTCGGCTTAGAAATGGATCGTAACTCGATTACGATTATTATGGTATGCCGTAGTGAATGGTCAATGGTCTCTTCATTTCGCACACTCTCTAACCGGTCAGAGGGACGAGAGAGCACGCGAAATGAGAAGAGACATTGCTTGCCAGGCCCTCCCTAGTGTGCCGATGAGCGATCGGTTGTGGGCGTTCCTAGAAAAGACGAGCAAGAGACAGTCACATGCTCTCTTATTCGTTTTGTGTATTGGCATTGATTATTCTAATATTCCTTTCTGTGTGCAATTTTTGCAATTTTTGCGTACGTGAGCTTCACTTTCAGCTTCATTCCCGGAAAAGTTTATTAACGTAAAAGGTAAAGGCGTATCCACGTTAAGCGATTTTACAGTCGCGAAGCAATGTGGTCAAGAGTTATTATTTTCCAGGAGATGGAACGCCAAACAAATTAAACTTTTCAACGCGAACGCGGTTATTTTGATCTTGCGAAACTCAAACGTTTAGAACGTTTGATCCATTTATTCTCGAATTTTCGGTTCGAGATTTTCGGTATCTTTTTTTAAATTTCGAGCTAGGTTCATGATTAAGAAGCTCGAATGCTCTCTGCTTGCGAAATATCCGTCATGACCCCAGTTGCACTAATCATTCATGCGTTCGTCTTTTTATTGAATAATTTGACGATACGTGCGCATTTGAAAGGGTCTGGAATTGTTGAGAGCGTTCGAACTCAAAGAAGTTTAGTGTTCTCCCTAACGCCAGCACTCTCGGAGATCAAAAGTTGGGTAAAATGAAGAGGGTCCTTTGCCCGAAAAATCGTCTCGAATTTCTTGCGTTCCTTTTCGTTTTGATGTCCTCGGCATATTTTGGCATCCGATTTCGTTTCACTCTTGCCTCGAGTCTATTTTCATTCTTCATTTTTTCTTACTGATCAGAGAGGCGAAATAGTGTGCATAATGAAGCGACGGTGGCCCGTATTTGTGGTATATTCCGGAAGGTTCTGCGACGTATAATATTATATTAAGACCCTCACTGTTACGCGTCGATCTCTTTCTCTGATTTATGAATGCGCTTAATCATCATTTCGATCGCTATTTATCTCGTCATTCAATGCATTTTTTTACGTACGATATGCTTCATAGAATATGCAATGCAAAGAGCAAACAATCGACTTCATTAGGCACACTATCTCGGGGATAGTGTGTGGAATGGAGAACCCTAATTTTCCATTTCTACGCTTCCTCCTGAGCACCGTAAATCGCTCTCGCTGCAAGCGCCAGACTGCACTTTCTGTTTCCCTGCCGCCATCTTGTTTGCGCAATTCGCAATATTATGTAGGTGTTTTATTTCTGCGAATTTCTGCTTTTTGTTTCGTAGTCTCCCCAAATACCGTAGATGTTGTTCGCTGAGATCTAGATACTTACCTGTCTGAGACAAGAGAGAGAGTATGATAGCCGTACAGAACTCTAGTTTGTTGCGCGAGCGCCAGACTGCACTTTCTTCCCCTCATTTCCTCTGTTTTTGGGGAAACAACAGCAAGCGAGCAAGAACGTTGTTGTTTTGCACCTTCGTCGTTCTACGACTCGCAAGAGCATATTTGTGCACCTTTGTATCACGAAGGCAGGCTGCCGAATCCAGTCTAGCGCTTGCAACAAACAGTATTTCACCGTATGACTACTACGTCTTTTCACAAGACTTGACAAATAAATTGTACGCGCGTATGGGGAAATTGACGATTATCGGAAAAGGCGCCCGACCACACCAAATGCTTATAAATGCGTTCAAATAGAGTTTCATGGCTCCAAAACTGTTTTTAATACTTCGTAACAGTGGTTTTTAGCTGTCTACAATGAAAATCATTAAAAAATATTGATTAAATGCATAGAAATCTGCCATAAACTATTTGAGTACGCGGAATTTCGCTATGTCCGGACTAATTAAAAAACGTAGTATGAGCGCGAAGAATACGTATCTTCACATGTCCTTCTTTACCTTTTGTGTTTGGCACTCTATAATGTCTGCCTTGCATTCCCAAAAAAATACACAGACAACCAAGCATTCTCGTGACCTCGAAATATAACCCTCGCTTTCTCTTCTTCCATTTTGCATTAGCACTAGGCGCTGCTATCTGATCCCCACTGCAGCCTTTTTGTAATTGAGATTTGAGCACACTCAAGGATGCACAGCTCTCCTCATTTCACACACTATCTCGCGTATCAGAGCAGCGAGATAGATAGTGTGATGCAATGAGAGACGGGACTCGCTCGCTATCATCTCTAGTAGGGTTGTCTAAACGGAAAACGGAAAAACGCCTCTCTCATTCCTCGTTTCGATCATTCCGTAATGCGGCCATTCTCCTCTCGGTTTTCCGAATGATTACGGAATTCCGTAATTCTCATTCTTCCGTATTCGATCTGAGGAGACCGGTGCGCCTCGGAGAAGGAGAGAAATGATTGAGTTTCAACCACTCTTCATTGTCCCATTTATGACGGAATTACGGAATTCCGTAATTCTTTAGACCGATTACAGAAAATATGTAATCGAAGAATGAGAGGGAGAATCGATTCGGAATAACGGAATAAATTCCGTATAAACATCCCTAATCTCTAGTGTGTGCTCCTGAACCTGAGCACGAACAAATAGTGCACCTTCTAGTGCACCGGCCAGAGTGAAGAGAGATCGTGTAAAATGAAGATTGTCTGGCTCCAGTCTAACCACCACCAGATTTTAGTAGGAAGCCTGTGTGAGTGTGTGTGTGTGCGTTTGTAATTTGATACCGAATCCAGGGCGCATGCGGCAAAAACAGAGCGAATCCTGTAGGCAGTGGAGAAAGAAGAGATTCGAGAGATGCCCATCCTTCCCTTACACCCCAGCCCCGTCGATTCAATATACGATATAATGTTATTGTTTTTCTCGAACAATACAACAATGATAGAACCAGGCTGTTTTTAGAAATAGACTGAACTAGAAGCCGATTTGACGATTTTCCTTCAACCACCTTCGCTTCACTTGCAACGGTTGGATTACATTTCCAATTACCGCGTTCTTCGTCGCAGTTCTGAAAGAAAGCATGCGAAACGGAGAGAGTCAATTCGGAAAAGATTCATTTCATGTTGCCTCGTTACTCCCCACACGGAACTGCTTTGTTTTCACGCGCCCGATTCTCTCCCGAGCCGGCGTAATCTAACTAAATATCCGCGCTCGCTTACTATTTCCTCATTGGGGGGGGGGGGGGGGGGGGGGGGGTTCAATTCGCGCATTCTCGCGTACTAGACAGCGTTAGCGACATTCTCATATAATGAGCACTCTGGACCAAGTCTTCAGTTTATGTACGCAATTCTCAAGTGGCACTTACATTAGAGGAACGGTGAAGTGATGAGTCAAATTCCAAGTCGCCATCCTCTCATACGGCGGCCCTTCCGGAATTCCTTCGTCTCGTGTTGCCATCAATTGTCACTCACGCGCGTGTTTTATCGTTGCAACTTGACCCCATAGTGTCCACCCTCTCAGACTCGAAAGGGGGAGCAGCGGCCCGACACACCCCATTTGTCTTTTCCTTATCATTTATTCGTGTTGAGTCCATCTGTTACTTGTGCATTAAACTTATTCGTCATCTCTTCTGTCGTTAGATTCAACAGGTGATACGGGATTTTCATTGTTGTCATCGCAAGGCTCTTTCCTGTATGTGTTGTTACGTATGCGCTTGTTTCGTTCGATCATTCCTGCTTTAGTTTCCATAGCCAGTATTTTTCATGCATCGTCAAGTCGCAGATTCTCCTTCTTTGCCCCTAATGCAACATCAACTCGCACCGAATCTGGACTCTCGATCGAAACCTGATTCAACACCCTTGACTGAAGTGAAACATTGTTAGCTCCTTCTTCTTTGGTTGACGCACGAGTTTCTCATGCCTAGTTAATCAAACCATTTTTTTTATCGCGGCATCTCCTATTTTCCACACCATCTATATTTCTGTATCGAAGGAGTGTCCCTGTTTTCTATCCCGCAGGCATATCTGATATTTCAGTAGCTTTACGAACCAGTCGAAGAGTGCTTATTGACCGGCTCTTCGCCGTGGCTACACCACAAAGAACCCCGGCGCGCCAAATTGAATTAGTTTCCGTCTCAGACACAACCTTAAAGTCGTAGCCGTTACAAAGGCACCCACTCCTGGTGAATAAATAATTGTAATTGAAGTGGCTTTGATCACGTAAAATAGTCTAGACGGTAAACACGCTGAAAGGTACGGTTGAACCTCATGTAAACTGAAAGAAATGGGATTATTTTTTTGTTCAACTGGAGGAATAGGTAGACTGAGTTGTGAGTTTGCTTGCTATTTTGACACGGTCCATGTATGAAAAGCCCTAACTAGACAAATAATTCTTTGTCTTCTAGAAGCGCTGTTTTTGATGGTAATCCACGTTTTTCATTTGGGAAAGTACACTGATTCCGTGAAAAAGTCTAGACTGTCAACATGCAAACCGGTGTGCTGTAGAGTAGTGTTTTCAATCTCAACTCCATTTCCTCATTTCTCTTGTCGGTCAAATTAGACAAACTTTTTTTTGCATATTTTTCACTGTCCCATTGTTAGACAAGGATGTATTTCTCGAATTATTTTTTTATTGAAATATGTAATGGCAAAACCTCTTCATTTCACATACTCTTGCTAAAGTAAAAGTAGATAACAGGTATTTCGAAGTCTGGTATGCCCAATGAAAACATGCATTATTGCTAGGACAGAGGAAGTTATCATCCCACGAGGCATGTTTATCATAATATTTTTGAGCAGGAAAAATAGAAAACATAGATGGGATACTGTTGGCGCCATTCGGATATTTTCCATAAACATGGCTACGGTAGAATTCGCACTACCGGATCGTTGCTTCGGCCCTCCACGTGGGTATCGTTAAAAAATATTATTTAACCCAGACACAGTAAGGGACGATCTGAAATTTTCCAAAATTGGGACTCGTTTTCCAGAGATCCGTGCGCGATTCCCGTAGATGTGGTCCCATTTTAAAGGAGGCGTATCAAGAACCGCGCGGGAGACTATGCAAAGTGAGGCGAGAGGGCGCGCACTCCTCACTTTGCATATAGTCTCTCGCTCGTTTCCGGATCTTCAGGGTCATTTGGCACACAGCCAAATGCTCATATCTCAGTTCAAACGAAAATTGAAAACATGGGAGTTTCGGAAATCTGATTTGGTTATGGATTGCTATAATGTGACGTTGACAGATTAGTCACCAAAATATTCATGTTACTCCTCCTTTAAGCAAATTTGATGGTGAGCTTTGAATCTGGGATATTCTTAGATTTCCTAGAGCTGCAGTCTTTGTAAAAACAAACCGTCGGGTGAAATTGTCGAATTTTGTACGGTACTTTTATCTCTTTCAATACCGAGCGACTTTCTCGAATCGCTTGGGAATACCATCGAAAGGCTGTGCAAAACGATATAGCAAAGTAACGCATTCTCACTTATTTTCTGCTCGCGAATTTGCGTAAACTTTCGTTTCGGCAATAGGCACGTAAACAGGTTGGGTTAGTCGAATGGAGCATTCTTCCTAACCGTCGAGGAAGAGAAGCATTCTTCATCCTGTCAACCCCAACGAGTTCTTCCGGGGGTTCTCTTTGATGGTCCTGCAATTTGCTCAACAGCTAACCCACACCGAAAAGAGGAGCAGGCCTTGTCAGAACGAAGAACATTCCACGTACATTCCGACGTTTCTGTCTCGACCGACGTGTGATTCAAGAACAACCCGTAACTATTCCGATCTCAAGTGACGGATTGTTTCGGGTTCTCTGGAACACACTGCAATTTCATGTCTTTCATGACAACCCTACAGCAAGGACGATTCCCAATTGGGCGGTATTGCCAGAAAACCTTCATCCTGACTGCCCTACCGTTTGTTCCGCGATGCTATTGAATGGTGCAGCAAATTTTGGCTTGAGGTTAATACAATTCCGCCTTTTTACCTCTTCACCTTTCAGCCTGACGGGCTCTACGGGTTGTTCCGGGTTCCCGGGCGCTGAATGGCAGATACCCCTTGCAATTCAACACGCGGGCGCGGTGCCTCTTTCAATGCACACACACACACGGCGCTCCTTTTTTCGCTGCGGAGGAGACAACACACTAATTGAGCATGCTTCGAGCGCGTATTTTGCAGGCTTGAGCTGCTCCTGCAGTGTAGAGTAGGTAACCATCGAACAGCTTGATTACGTAGGCTCTCTGTGTGTTGGATTGGATTCAGGTCAGTACGATATGACCATAGGTTCTGCACTATTTTCTTCAATCCGTGAACTGAATTTGCGCCGTATTGGGCAGGGTTGAACAACTTCAGTGTAGCCAAGTAACCATCGAACAGCCCGGCTCCATTACGTAGGATCCCTTGACCATGATGTTAGGGCTATGTGGGCTAGCACTATCTAGACTAGAGATTAGGAAACCCGTAGATTAAGCGGAACATGGTTCAGCGCCCCACAACCGGTGAAAGCGAGCGCATTTCTCTTAATTATGTAGGGCCCTGTGGTTCTTGCGAATCTAGACTTAGATGAGAGCCTAAAAATTTTCCTAGAATGTGCGGCATCTTAAATCTAAGAGCCACAGATTATTCACTGGTAAACGAATTGCAGATTCTTGTTTCTACCATTCCTATTTTCTCATTTTGCTTGAGAAAACATGCTAACGTGCTGAATTCTGCTCGAAATTTGCAAAACACACGGCGAGAGAGCTTCAGCAATGATCTCTAACTGAAGTGTTCACTTGGGTAGGAACGGAAGTTAGTAGTGGAGTATTTTCAAGGATCTGGTGAGCTGCCTGCGTATACTGTTGATTCCGGAATTCGTGCAATACATCCCTTTTCCGAAAAATGATCTACCCTCCTAACGGTACTGTAACGATCTTTGCATCCGCAGTTACAATCAGTGTCTGATGGAGTTCGAAATGCGCGTAATCTTCTCTTCGTTCCTTGTAATCTCTTACCGGTCATAGTAGAACTAAGAGACGATTTGTCGTATTTCGAACTCGAGTATCAGACCACAGAATAATACTACAGTTGCTTTCTTCGATACTTGACGATCTCTGTGCGAAGCATACCGTATTCCACACCTCACGACTCATAAATTTATGTCACTTCTAAAATGATTTATCGTTATTTCTGGAATCTAAAATAGTGAAACTTATTTGCTAAATCAAGAAGCTAGGAGCTATGGAAACACATAGTGGTCGGATCAACACTCTTCTTCCCATGTGCCATTTCCGTCCTATGTGCCCCCCGGATATTACTTCCCCTTCATCTCGTACTTTTTTCATTACAAAATACTCTGCCGAGCATAGCCCAAGTGCGGAAAACAATGTTGTTTCATATATATGACGAGTGAACACAGCTTTGTACGTAGTGACACATCGTGCTTGCCCCTCCCGAGCGCCGGATATTACTTCCTCTTCCTTCCTGAATAGTATTTCCCACCTCTGTTTTCACCCACCACCTCCCACTCTTGACGCAATCACACTTTGGCTTACAATTGCTCTCTTCGTTTCACATATTCACTCATACGGTACGACCGGAAATTACGGTGCTGAATGTCGGGCCATTATCGAATAGTCATGCAAGATACAATGGAGTTCGCGGTTCGCAGTCAATTTCACATCCGTTCCGACCACCTATTGTTGCCGAACCATGCGTAGGAGCAGCTGGCGCTTGCCGTAAGCTACTGTGAATAATAATGATGGCAATTCGCCTCACGTCTCTCCTCGATTTGCATGCTCTCTTGTCAATTGTCACCACTAGAAGCTAACTTGCTCCCGTTACATTTCATTCGCGAAAACTTTGTGAAATTTCTATGTCTGAACTGTATGTGCTTCGAACCCGCCCTACTTGTAGGATACAGTAAGCTCCTATTGTTCGCCTCTCCCTCCCTGAACGAATCGAGGCAATCTCATTGCCTCGATTCGTTCAGCCCGTTGACCATTCAGGGAATGCATCATCAGTACCGTCCTTCTTACGCTCATTTTTCCATTATGAGCTCACTGCATTCCTCGTATTGCCTTTCCTGCAGCAAACTACTGCATCGCTACAGGCACGTAATGTTATTCAAAAAAAAGCCACGGAAGATGCTGGTAGACTAATTTAGGAACTGGCCAAAACACTTAGAGTCACCGAAGTTCGGTGTGGATCATCAATTTTCCTTTTTTTTCCTACGTTCTCGATATTGTTTTCCGCTCACGGTGGGAGGCGTCTCTGTGAAGACGTCGAAGGCTTCTACGCAGAATCACACATCTTATTGTACAGTGCTCACAGCTCTGAATAGCTTTTCTGTGACGGTGGCCGCCTAAAATAGATGTATGCAATTGCACGGTCTGAACTTCAACGCATGTGAGTGTTTTGACTTCTGAGCCCTGGAGATATTTTGGGAACGGACGGTGGGGGAGGTCTAATTGTTTTGACCAGTATTTCACACGCCGAAGAGCGCATGAGGAGCCGTGACATACATCCCAATGCCCTATTTTTGGTCTTAACCATCCTGTGAATTTTCCATTTTTTATTCCTTGTTAGCAAACTTTGTACGTGGTCTTTTTTCGAATACCATTGACCAGATGAACTAAGTAATTTCCTATTGACACAATGCTAATTTGCCGCGTGTCGAGAGCTACGTGACAATGTTATTTTTTTGTGCCAGTGCCGAGTGAGTGGCGAAATAATTCAGAACTTTCGTACTGATGAGCATACTAGTGTTCGCTCGATATGCCGACGACCAACGCATCACCTGCTGCGCTGGATAGCGTGAAACACTTTTTCTGGAGGGTAGCGTAAGTGACCCGAAATGAAATCCAATGGCCATTTCGGTGCACTCGAACCTTCGCTGCCCTCCTTGCCTAGCAATCATGTTTGACCTTTCCCCCCTCATGTCGCATGTTTCTGTTTCTGACAAGCGTGCGAGCGGGGTGATTTATCATGCCCCCTATCCTTGAATTCGTCTCTGTCTTTTTCTCCGCGTCTCTTCATTTCGAACGCTATCTCGCACTCTCTAACGTGCGCTAGAGCATGACCGACAACGCAATAGAACACGGGAGTTGGAGAAGGCGAGATTCTAGCCCTGCCTGCCCCATTCAGACTTGGAACGCCTCTGGGAGGAACGCCAATTTTAGGGGCGCGGCCAGACTCAAAGCGCCCTCCATTGCTGAGGCTTGGCGCCCCATCCAACTTCCTGAATGGGGCTCTCTTCAGTCTGCCACTCTTTTCGGTGGTCTGACCGATGAGAGACCACGGATAATGGAGAGAGTCAATGCTATCCGGATATATGGCAGACACTCTCTAGTTTCCGTGGGAAACGACGGAAAGGTCTCGATTAGCATTTTGGTGGGGGATGCACCGCCAAAGGTCTCGATAGGCAGCTATGGTCGCTCTTAGTCTATTTTTTTACTTACTTATTTTTTGTTCCATACAATGCTTGCAGATATTTGAGAATTCTCAATTGTTTCTGTGCTTTGATAGAGCTGAAAGTAATTGTGAAGATTCTCTTTCCTACACTAGATATGTTCATAATGTCCTCATATCGCCCACCCTCTCTATATCCTTTTAAATTAGTCCCGAACACGCTAGACCTCCATCGAAATTGCTCTTTTTGCTTCCATCTTCTCCATAATAATGATGAGGTTCCACGACGTTGGGTGCAGGACCAATCTTGCTTCGCCATCTTGAAACTAGAGTTTTGTCATTGTTCCGGTTCTCATTGTTCCCTAGAGCTGGAACAGCACTGTCTCTTCGTTTCGCACACTCTCTCACCTAAGGTTGACAATACCGCACAATATTTCAGCACCTATCCCGTGTTCATCTTTCCCCTCTCAGACTTTTCTCTACACCAATACACATGCATGTCTAACAAGTCACAGCGCTCTGACCCCCGTTGTTCTCTCCAGATAGGGGTGAACTATGCAAATGCAAGGAAAGCAAATTTCGCGCCAAAATCCCGACACGAAAGAACTGCAATTTCCCGCTCGATTCAAATAACAGAGTGGGGGGGGGGGGGGGGGGAGCGGTAGCTCCTCCCGCTCAGGCCTTGTAGTTCGATTCATGCAAAGTGAGCGAGAAGATATGCAAAGATCTCCCCCTTATCTGTTGGAGGAGAATGCTGTGAAGTCGCACAACACGCTGGTACATTCGCACCAGTGTCAAAAATACGTGCCCGTTCTCAGAAATATTTATGATTAATCGTCGTCTAGGACTCGTCGTTCCATGAAATGGCGTGCATTTTTTGTGACTTTCTGGGCGTCGGTATACTTGTAAGCGCGAAAATGTTTGTTGTGCTGCATGTTGAATAGTCTAAGAACTATTTCTGATTATCGTAACATTCAAATGCTCAGCGGAGACGCTACGGTGTTTAGCGCATAATACGGATCATTTTATTCGCTAGCTCGTTATTGGTTAATGCTAAAATTCTTATTTTCTCAGTAAGTGCTACTAGTACCGCTAGGAAACGATTAGGAACAAGAGCTAGGGTCTGAGACCCTCCAGTCAAAAGTCGAAATGAACGATAGGAATCGGATTACGCGGAACGGTTTATTATTTTACGATAATCGTCGGCTATGAGTGCCAGACGAACTCGTCGTTCCATGAAATAGCGTGCGTTTTTTTCTGACTTTCTGTGCGGGGGGGGCTACTTGTAATGGCGTATACCTACCTCGATACTGTTCACATCACATAATCGCTTATTTGTCAATACAGCGTTTGGTTTCTCCTGCTTATTGAACAGTCTTTGAGCCATTCCTGATCAATCGCTCCTCGCACTAAATTGGACGATCAAAGTGTGTACAAACTCTGGCTTGCTTGCGTGTATACTTCAAAATAGAGTTCACAGTTCTCCTTTTTTTCACGCCCTTCTCTGGTGTCCGGAATCAACTTGGAATCAAGTAGAAATGGGTTTTCAAGTTGGAATCAAATACAGTACCCCTGCCCCATTCCCACAAGTTGGAATCAAGCAGGCTTACGTACCCGCAGTGTCCAGCACGCACCTCGCCTATAAGGTCCCTTTTCACAGTCCTGTTCTGACTGCCTTCGGGCACGAGCGCGCTTGACTATTTGCGGACCCCAGTTGAACCGCCTTTTGAATGTGACCGTCCCCACATGGTCGTACCATGTGAGGCCTTTGGTCACGGTATGGGGAAACCCATGCTCTCCATCAATCAATAATGGAGGAAGCTACCGTAATTCTCACCGATTTCTAACGATCCCACAAGTTGGAATCAAGTACTTCCCACAAGTTGCCATCAAGCTTGATTCCAACTTGTGGGAATTGCTTGATTCCAAGTTGATTCCGGACACCAGAGTTGCTCTGGGGCCGTCCGATCAGAGAGTAGAGGCGATTAACCGTATTTTGAGTAAGCTTATCGTGCGTTTCAAGTGCTCAGCAAACTCAATGTGCTGGTTAGCGCATTGATTGTCTGGGAGAGAGAGGAAGGGAACAGGTAGGGAGGGGGGGAGGAGAGCAGGTAGATCACTAGCCTCCTCCCGACCTCTTCCTAACTCCGCCCATCGAACGGTAGCCAGAGGTCAACTACGAGTGGAACAGAAAATAATCTCACGATATCGTATAAAGAGCGTTTGAGGAACGATCAAATCTTATTTATTGTTGATCTCCATTTTTAAGACCGACACACTGGTAAATGGCAAATGTGTGCCTAAGTTATAGGTGGCGGACAAGGTCGGAGACCATTATAGATGTGTTTTCAGCCAGACACTATGATTTCTGGAGACTGTACCTGACGGACATAAAAATAAGCCCTAATCGCGCCCAGTCTTTGATGTATGAATGAGGTCGCAGAGTACAGTCAATTGACTTCAGACGGCTTCGTATGACTTTAAAGGGACCCGGACACACAAATGAAGTAAAGTTCAGAAAAAAGTGCTGATTTTTCTGAGAAAAACTCAAAAAACCGCATATTTTTACGATTTTTTTGAAAGAAGTTATGATTTTTCAAAGTTGCGCATTTTGGCCGTGCACCCCGGCATACTGTGTTTAGCGCCGCTAAACACAGTATGCCGGGGCGCACGGCTAAAAATTGAAACTTTGAAAAATCATAACTTCTATCAAAAAAAATCGTAAAAATATGCGGTTTTTTGAGTTTTTCTCAGAAAAATCAGCACTTTTTTCTGAACTTTACTTCATTTGTGTGTCCGGGTCCCTTTAAGCGCTATACCAGCGGTCAGAGACGGTGAGAAACGGTGTGAACTGACGAGACCGAGTACTCTAAATTTCCTCCAGAAGGGGTAAAAAAGTAGACGTTCAGCACATGATCAACGATTAGACAGGGGGGGGGGGGAATAGGGTTGAAAAAATGCGATACGTACTCTCTCATCGGCTTAGCGATAGACACAGTGCCAAATGAAGAGACGCTTACTTTGAACTCTAGAGTGGAAAGACCAAATGCGTGCGGAATGGAAAGACCAGACGCTGTTAGTTTTTGACGCCTTGCGAACAAACGACTTGAAGTCGGGGGTCCAAACGTTCTCTGATCATTATCTACTTACGGTCGTAGAACTACGATGGTCCGAGTCATTTGAAGTCAGCATTATCTTTTGATCACTGAACTGATAGGAAACCGTGCTGATTTGAGGAGGGTTGGGATTTTTTTATTATGCTGCCCATGAGTCTTCGACATTCGACATACTAAATTTCCAAGAGCAGGGAGCTTGGACCGCACGTTACTTCTCTTCTCCTCCCATAGAACGCTCTACCGGTCAAGCCCCGGCATACATTATTGTTGTTAGCTGCAGCGCTTTTCACCTCCTCCCCTTTCTTCTTCTCTTCTTTTCCAACACTGCAGGAATGAAGAGGAGGCGACGGGGGTAATCGAGTTTCATGCCTCCTGGACTTGGATATTGTTCCCTGCTCTCCTCCACCTCTTCAGATTCAGCTAGAGCTCGAGATCGTCTCTCCCTTTCCCGTGCTACATCGCATCTGTGACCGAAGAGATAGTGTGCGAAATGAAGAGACCGATGCGAAGGAATCCTTCTCTTCTTCAGATTTCGTTCTAGATTAGCACGTTGAAGCTCCTCTGGAAATAGAAGAAAGGCAACTAGAGTGCACAATGTCCTCAAAAACCGCATGTATTCTAATCTTTGATTTTTCTGTTATCGCTTTCACATTATTTTGAATCGTTTCTTTAAACCGTTTATCATCTTAAAATTTGACTTCGAAATTCCATTTCTCGCCTCATTCTCATCACCATTCCTTTCAATGCAAAAAAAGAGAAACAATTACCCGCGCCATTTCAACCCTTCCGCCTTTCGAGGAGTAGAATGAGGAACGTTTCTTCCTTTTCGGTGAACTTTAAGCGGGCTGACGAAGCGATAGAGCATGGTGAATTGAGAGATATCAGGTCTAACTCTCTCACTTCTTCATGATCTCTAGCTCACTCTAGCCGGCGAGAGAGCACGAAGAATGAAGAGAGCAAGTAGCGTTCAATTTAACCCTTGAAACTGCAGAGGGCTACTTGGCGCTCTTCAGCGTTCTTTCTCGTTAGTTCAACTTCATTTTCAATTTCTTCTTCCATTTTATCCATTTCCTCTTCTATACATCAACCCCATCATTTGTTCCTCACATCTCGGCGGCCGTTTGCGGGAGAGTATACGATAGCACAAGATGCAGTTAGCTTGCAGTTAGATTAGCTTTTATCTATCCGCACGCTCTCTCCTTTCCTCCTGATCTCTCTCGCCAGTCAGAGCAGACGAGAGCACACGCGAAACGAAGAGAGCGTTCATCATCCAGTCACATCTCTCGCATGCCCCATTTCTCATATCTGCCCCGCTCATCCATTATTATTTCTGCTGCGCTTTTGTTTGATCGGGCCGCCCGCCCGCCCGGCCCACACTTTAAGCTCCGAGTGTTGACGAATCAGTCGTCTCTTCATTCACCTCGCTGCTCGCTCTCGTCGGTCAGAGTGAAGAGAAGATAGCACGCGTGATGAAAAGATGCGATTTCAACCTGTGACAGCCCTACTGGCTGGGGTCCTTCCGTTACCGTTTTTTTTGCCGATTCCGGGTATGGACTTGCCATCGTGATGAGGGTGTTCTTGATAGCTTCCTCTGGTCTAGACAATACGATTCGACATGCCGTTTCCACATTCTGCATACTCCCTCGCATTTTCCCCACCTAGACAGTGTACGAGATAAAGAGACGAACTCTCTGGTCTAGTAGACTGCTCATTCGACGTGGGGGAATTCCCTCAAGTCCCTCTCGCTGAATTCCTATAACACTTTGATATTAAAAGTGTCACCGTGAAAAACACTGGTTCGAAATGTGGGTGTATGACTCGAAAGGATGACCCACATTGTCATCTAGTGCATTGGTCCACATTCTCTATGAGTGCGGGTGGCATTGCTCACTTGTTTTGAGTCACTTCTACGAGAGCATTTCTATTATTACCGCTATCTCACCTACGCAATGGATTGCGCTAGGACACCTTGTCTCGAATTCATTGTCTGTGGAATGTGTGTGTGTGCCCTACAATCATTAGGTGCTGTTGTAGGTGCAGGCCAGTTCATTTCCTCATTTCAATTCAGCCGGCTTGCACTGGGGCGCTTTATCTCTTGGCTTCAGAATGCCCCGCATCTCTAACAATTGTCTGATTCGTGCATTTTTTTTATCGTCTCTTCTTCTAGACAATTGAGGTGTGGGAGGGGAGTCGGGCACTCTGGACGAGCTTCTGTGGATATTGCGCCCTCAGCGCTCCCTTGTACGCAGTCTGACTCAGTGAGCGACGAGCGAGGGCGATTATGCACCGAAAATAGGTTGCCACTGGATCCGAAGCTATCGTCTTTAATGCGATCGTTTCTTCTCTACAATCGCAAATGTCACGCAATCGTCGTGTATTTGCTCTCCGGTAGTACCGTGGAGTAGCCTGCCACTTCCTCACCAATTTTGATCACTTCTTCCATGATGAAGGGACGTATTCTTCATCCTGTAAATGCTATTTCTGCTCTCCTTCGATTGTCCCCGTTGCATTTCTGATTACGCCCGAATTTCGGGTTCGCTCGCCCATTCTCGCCTCAATGAATGAGGCTGGGTGCAGAATGGGAACTTCTGTTCTTACTCTCCAATTCACGTGCTCTCTCGCCGTTTCTGCCAGCCCAATTCTAGTTCCGGGCGCTCATTTCTGGTGCGTTGCTGCTATTTTCCGGCGCAAACTTCACTTGCAATATTATCGGCCATCAATCTATATTTGCGAGTGTTCGCGTAAGGAAGCAAGATTTCAGTTGTTTTCCTGATATGATGCGCAGTGAAGCTGTGGCATAGATCGTGCTGTGCTTCTGTGCGCTTCCACGATTCCGAATAGATGTGCCCGTTTTTAAACTTGAATATTCCCTTTTTCTCACAATGTTCGTTCGCAAATTTCGCAAAGAATTTACCAATTTCATAATGAATGCGTCCTTTTTTACTTGAATATTCCATATTTCTCACGGACTGTTCTCCGCCCAGTGCGATTTCGAAGTGGACCACAAATGGGTACCACATTAGAAATTTCTCGGGAAAGGAGAGAGAACTGTCTTTGTGGTTCTTCTGTTCTATGTGGGATTTGGTGACGTCTCCTTGTTTATTTCTGGGTAAATCGAGCCCGTCGTTTTTGGTTGGAACTTATATTCATGCTTCAGGTGTGTCTTTTTTCGTGATAGATACTTTTCGCGAAGCATTCACACTTGTTTTGAACGTGACATCAGCTATTCTAGCATTTTCAGGCTACTATCCACAGAAAATCCACACTTGTTTTGAACGCGACACTTCATCTAGAATATTCCTGGAAAAAAATAAGCGTTACGTCGATTTTCGCACTTTCCAACAATATCGATACAAGCAAGTGCTGACGCGGTTGTTTTGTGGGCCTGTCCTCAGAAAGATTATCCAAAATTCGAAAGTCAGAGAAGGCGAGAGATCAAGAGAAATGAAGAGACAGAGTCCTACCATTCCCTGCCGTCCGTTGATTGCATTAGGCGTTTTGTTCTTCCCTTTGTCCCAAATGCCCAAAGACCCTCGGCACTCCTGGTTTTATCCTCACGGATTCATTGTGGGATGATTCTCGGTCTCTCATTTTGGCATACTCTGTTCACCTGCGAGGATGTTGTGAAAATTGCGCAAAAACAAGTTCTCCATTTGTATCGCACCTCTCGCTTTCAGGACCGAACCGTGAGTGTAAATTAGGACTATGAGTTTTCTCTTCCTTCCCATTCAAAGGGCCGCGATAGGAAAGAGAAATCAAGATGAGGAAACGACAATTTCACCGTTTTTCGAAGTCTGCTGGGTGCAGCATGGGCGTAAATACCGGTTCAGTCCTAGGTTGTTCAAAAATTGCTTGCTCTATCTCTAATTTTACGTATGCCCTCGTCCTATCTTGAAAGAGAGCATGGCGAAAGGATGGATCAAGAACTGCATGCACCGTCCAGTTGTAACTGCCAGTTTGGGCCGCCTACTAGCACGCTCTAGAGGTACAATTACGAGGCTTCTGAGTGTCTTATATAAATTTGGTTCGACAAAGCACTACGATCACTCATCTCACTAGTTCCTGTTTCCTCAACCAATCACTTTTACTACTCCTGAAATGTAACGCGGAAAGGCATTCTTGAATTTCATTCGCTCACCTACCAGTGAGCAGACTCCACGCAAGCTGGTGCGTATGTATCCTCCTACGCCACTCGATCCTTCCGATATCTGCTATATTTTGGCATAGCCAATTTTTCAAGAGGTTCTTCTAGTTTTATCATAATTCGATAGCAGCAAATGGTGCAGCAGCACTTCAGAACATCTTGCGCAAGTACCGAATAGTCTGTGCTTCCCTACCAACAGTTGTGACTACGCGATCTTCAATGGTAGTTCGCTTTCTGGAACACCATCAATTCGCTTTTTTTCCACATCACATCGTCTACTCCGTTTGTGCTTTCCCAGCAGAATCGTCGTCGATTTTCAATGGTCGCTTGGTCTTTCTGGAACACCCAGCACCATCATTCATTCCATCCTCCAAGGGACCCTCCTTACTCCATAGCCCGAGTGCGTGGGCCTTTTTACTGCGCCGTAGTTCGAGTGTGACAGGCGTAATCCCGCTATATGATCAATTGGTCGCATCCCCTTGTTTTGACGCGCTACTTCACGTGCAATTCGTTTCTCAAGGCACGTATCTCTATTTTGCATACTCTATCAGCGACCAGAGAGGTGAGATAGCATGTGAAATGAAGAGAGTCGTCGGAGATCGGCTCCTATTCTTTTTGAGAGGCATTGTCCACTATGACACGCGATTTGGTTCTCGCGAGTGTGTTATTTTGTTCGCGGTTACTTATTTTCTGACCGAGAGGTTAACTTCCTCGTGAGGTTCTTGTCAGCTATGCTACAGCTAAAGAAACTATTCGACCACCCTTTCGCAATTGCCCTGTGATCTTTTTTTCGTCTTTGCCTGTGATATATAGACCTTTTTTTGAAAATCACTATACAGAAATATCTAGAAGGCTTATGACGAAATACCGTTTGCTTTATAGATATCTTTCGTGAAATATATGTTATTATTCTCTGGCGAGTTTCATGACTACCTATTCATTATTTTTTACTCCTTTCTTGCTTTTTCAAATATCACATTGCTGATCCAAGCATAGTATTCTTCATCCACCTGATCTCTATGATTCTATGAATCTACAGTCATGTAGCGTTCCCAATGTTTCAGACAGACTTACAGTCTAATCTTCAAGTATCGACGATCAATTACTCTGAGACTAATCCCTAAGATTCAGAGGTCTACCGCAACCCTTCTTAGTGGCTTCTCTAAGGTCGCTTCCGTCTAAATTCGAAAAGTTGATAAATGGCCGGTCAAAAATCACAAGAAATTAGAAATCAATCGGAAATGCTCGATTTCACCCATTTTCGCTCTCTCACAATCTGATGGCCAAATCGACGGTACCGTTCTCTGTCAATATCCAAAGGTCGCTTCGGTCCCTTTCTCGACCATTTCCCCCCCCCCCCCCCCCATCTACTTTCCTTCCGAATGACTGAGTGGTATTGTCGCGCCTCGGCCGGTTGGTGATTTATGAAGCTGACTCTCTCCATTTCGCGTGATCTCTCACCTTGTCTGCCCGGTGAGAGAGCGTTTCTAGCATTGAGAGGCGTTTTCCCGGTAATCGTATGCTATCGTTCACAGACACCAAGGTTCTTTTGTGAGCATTCGTCTCTGTTTTCAACGTTCTCTCTAGTCAAGTTACATTATTAAGTGAATGAACTGACACCAAGCTCATTTTTAATGTAGAAAGTTGGAACGCGTGCTGTAAAATTCTTTGATGAAGTTAAAAGTTAAAGTTAAAGTTGCTTCCACAATCAAGGCGATTTTACAGTTGTCATGAGACAACCACGCCTGGTGGGGTACACAGGTAAGGCCGGGTCTGATGAAGCGTGTACACATAATTTCAAGTTTTCTCCAGCCACTCTGGACCATCTTGAAACGTGAGAGAATAGTCACCAAAGTTAATTTAATGGAGTAGGGTGTGCTGTTAAATTGTGATGAAACGCGTTCATAAAATTGTAAAGAACAGTCTCTAGTTGTTTTTGCTCTTTTAGATTCAAGGAATCTTATGGAAGCTAGAATATTAGAGTGCCTAGACATTAGCTTGTGTAGAAAATTCGTCTAACTTTGTATGCCCTCATTTACCATCACGAGATTCTAAGACCTAGTCTACGACTAATACCCTGACCTTGTGCGTTGTTTTCCCGCCAGACAGGCCCTAGACTAGTACCCGAGTGCACCATTTGCTTTAAATTCAACAAGACTCACTTTTTGAGCCTTCGCGTTTTCACTGCTCTTGACACCCCGAAACGTATGCGAAGCAGAGGGGCGAAATCGAATCTGAAGAGAACGGCCCACGTGGGTTGTGTTGAAAACAGCAGTCAGAGCACCGGGAATACTCACCGTATAGGGCTAGCGAGAAATGCTCTCCTCATTTCACCCACTCTCTCTCCGGTCATAGACTTGCGAGAGAAATTGGGAATCAGAGCTCTTCGTAATCTTTAAAAGCGCCGTTCACCGGAGATCGAGGATGTGACCGGATGGCGAATATTAGTTCTTCATCAGGTGATTACTTGAATTCCTCAAATTCGAACGAACCCGCCATCTAACCGGTTCAATGATCACAAGTGAGTGGAATCCCATGCATCCGTGTCCTCAACACGTTATTGATACGCTACTAACTGGATGAAATTTGTTCCATCGCTCCAAAAAAGCGTCTTAACCACTCTTGCTGCGTTAGCGTGGGTTAAATGATGCAATAATGGAATTCCTGTGGAATTCTAATTCAATCCGATTCCATAACGAGATCTGTTTGATAGACCAATCACCAAGGGGCGGGACTGTCAAATGATTTCATCTAAATTTCCAGCACAATTTGGACATAACTTCAAGCATCTAACAAGAATCTGTATTTTCTAAGAGATTTCTAAGAGATTTAGGTATTTTCTAAGAGATCAGATTTTTGTGTCAAATTTTTTTGATCAATCATCGCTTATAAAAGAGTCAGACAGTAATGATTTCACTCCTTTCTCTCACAATCAGGACAGTCCGCATCTTGTGCACTGTCGCTCAATGGTTTTCGAATGAGCATAGTTACCAACCATCCATAAGCGCTATGACAGACATCAGATTATCAAGTTTTGTATTATAATGGGTCCAACAACACCCTCGCCAAAAGCGGAATCTCTTCAATCCCCTTGCGTTCTCGCGGCTAGATAACTCAAGAGACCTATGGTTAACTAACCATCTCGACTTCCTACTGCATGCACACCCGCAATTTCCGCTTTGTCATCGTTGAGCCATGATAGCTAGTTCCTGCATGACCGGTGCACGGTGATTTTCGACCAGCAAACCGCACAATTTTAGTGAATCAGACTCTCTCGAAAGCGCGTTCTTTGCTTCGTTCTTGATCAGTGCATTTTAAGAAAATTAGAGCTTAGGAAATTAGGTTCGTGCCCTTCATTTATCACGTGTTTTCCATTCCGCAAAAAACGTACTCGCCATGTTCGAACCCGCAATCAGATGTCTGGCCAGAGAACTCTTCTTCGAAACGGGCACTTAGCGCCGCGTCATTGCGCACTTTTGAACAAATTTGCCAGCGTGATCTTAGCTGCACTTTGAGTTAAATATTCAACCTTTTTTTTCTGTTCACTTATATTTTGAACACTTGAGGGTGGAAAGCCTACTCTTTCGCGGAGCTCTCGTCTCAATAAACTGACATATTTCTCGTTCTTTGTTGCTTTTCAGGCGTTCGTTCTTTTTTCGCCTCATTGACACTCTCGCTGAATTGTTTTCCGCAGTTCATTTTTTTTCTCGCCTATTTCCGGAACGTGCGAATCCTATGCATTCCTGAGCCAGAAATTAGCAGAAACTTCCTTCCAGCATACTCTCTTCTGTCTGACCCAGTAGTATTAGTGGGAAAATGGTTTCGGTTCTATCTCTCCATTCCGCATACTCTCTCATCTTGATATCTGACCGGTCATAGATCAAGTGGAATCGAGAAAGGCATTAGTCCGAAACTTCTTTTTTTCCGCTGCAGAAAGTCCTTCCTTACTTTGCTCCTCTGTTTTTCGCTTTTGTTTCTAGCATTAACTCATGCTGACGGGGATAATGCAACATTACTCTCTCATTTTCTCATTCTATCACATCCAACTTCGCGAGAGCAAAGAGCCTCACGATCTTTAATAGACTTCAGCGTGGACTCTCCTCCATTCGCGTTGTCTCTCGCTCTGTCTGACTTGAAACTCAGCACATTTGCTCTTTAATAGTCTCCAGCTGCAAAGTAATAGAAAGGCGCATGGAAGTTATGGAAAAATGAAAGATTATGACACTTCCGAACTCGACTCTAGCCGCCTATAAAGGGAATAATAATCTGGAACCCACGCTGCTGCTGCGTAATTATTGCCCAAGCGCGCGCGGCAGTAAAATTGTTTTCGGCCAGGCTCCGCCCCCCCCCCCTTGCCGGTCTCCTCTCAAATTTCAAGACTTCCCCCACGTCTTCGTGTTTTCCACGCAGCGCCTCCTCCTTCCTTAAGTTTTTGCCGCTCCACCGAACCAGAGCGGCTTCTTGTATTTCCAATTCTCTGACTTTATACGTTCATCTTTTGATGCATGAAAGACCGTAGTTCGAAATTCATCGCAGATCTTCGAAAAGTTGAATGAGGTGGACAACGTTTCAAATGTCCATCCGGAACCTTGCCTTCGATCCAATGATTAGACGTGATCTCTTGTATTTGCCCGTGTGGTGTTGTTAGGCAACTCTTTCTCTGATGCAGATGTTTCATTGTCTCCTCCGATGTTTACCCTCATTCCCATGTTATTATGCTCTTCGTTGACCATGGTGTTTCGTTATCTCATATCTGCGAAAGTTGAAGGTGCACTGAACCTCTCTTACCCATTGTCCGGTCTTTTTCCTACGCCAGAGTCAGATTTCTTACGTGCATACTTTGAGCTTTGAGCTGGGCCTCTACTCGTAAATAATATTATTCGGTGCACGATTCTTCGAAAATGCATGGGCTGTCATGCAGAGTTCATGCGCAATAGCTGACTCTCCATTTCGCACAATCCCCGTGCAGCTGTGATTTATCAACGGACGGGCTGATTACGTTTTTAGGGTTGGGGTAGGTTAATGGGAGGTCGAATATCAAGTAACCCAGGAAGCAATCAGCAATAGCTTCCTGAGATATTGCTCAAGGTTGAAGAAGTAGATCATAGGACAGCCATTTTTCCGACCTTTGTTGTTCCTGAGCAGCTGAAGACCTCAAAAAATATGCGCAGTCTCTTGATTGTGCACATTCTTTCTGTCTAGCCTGTCTAGTAAGGAGAGACATCGGCTGCGATTTTGGCTCCACTGACCACAGAGTGCGCACATCCTGGTTATGGTTGCTGGCTCCGGTTCCGGATTTCGGGTTCTGTTGATTTCTAGTTGTCTGATGCCGTCATGTAATCGTGATTGGTCTATCTTGAAACCTTCGAGGATCATGGGGTTTACATCCAGTGTTAATTCCTAGCATGTTTCTGGAGCTTGTTCAAACCCATAATTAAGGTTCCTTTTCATCGGTTCCGGTTTTCGTCGTTCCATTTACGGGATTGGTCCATGATTGACTCTGTGGCTGTTCATCATTGTCGCGAGTCATGTTTTTCGTTCTTTCCGTCGCGCTTTTTGTCATGTTTTCTCGCGTGTTTTGACTACTTCAAAGAGTAATCCAGACATCGAGGCCGATCTTCTAAAATCTTCATAACTTCTCGTCATCATCGGATTTAGGAAGATTGTCGAATTGCACCTGTTGAATTGAACAGAACTTCGGTTTTGGAGCTCTGATCTGTTGGTGGCAATCTTGTTTGAGCGCAACTACACCTCCATATTTAGACGAAAACTATGAAAGAACGAGTGGCATTTCAAGATAGACATGCATAATTCGATTGTCTGTCTCAGAACGGTATTCCCCAGCCTCTGTTAGGAAGCAATTAACTGCTGGTCTTGGGTCGAATTGTTGTCAATGTCTCGTGCTAATCGGGTTTCCCCGGAATGATCTATTCACGTCACCGACTTGTCTCGATCTCAGGTTCAGAAATCTTTTCACCAACGATTCCGAAATCTATTTCAATCAATCATTCATCATGGGAAGCCAGTTGCACAAAAACGGCCCTGTATCCCACGGGTCGAGCTCTTCCATTTCTTGTTTTGCTCCTTCTCTAATTAGAACTTTCGTAACGATTCCTCATTTCCTTCCTCGCATCCCGAAAGGTTACGTGATATTGTAGAGTGCGTTCGCTCCAAAGACCGTTATTAATATGTCATGGACCACTATTTTCGCATTCTTGCGACCGCAAAACACTGTCCTAGCTTCATTGAATAACTTTTCTTCATTTCCCGTGCTAAAAAGAAGAGCTTGTTACCCGTATTACCTCATACAAATCATGACGCGAATCTTCCGCATACAAACTGCACGTTGTGCCTTCCCCTTTCCTCGACTTGCTTTCCAATTTGATCTCGGCTCCAGATAAATGAGATTTTCCACTTTAGCTAGAGATCTGCTCGAGCGAATTTCCAAATTATGTCCTGGTTCCCTGCGACAGCGAATTTATAAACCTGCTTGTCCATGAATTACGGTATATTTCCCTTTGATACAATAACATCGTTGTTGAAATTTTGAACCGCAATCGCTACTCAATTTTCTTCCGTCTGATCCCAACGGAGACCACTTCCTTATCACCTCCATATTCGCCGTGGTTAGCTCACAATCTAATTTGATCGTTGCCCAGTTAAACCAAAGTATCGCGTTGTCGTTATTTCGATGTAAATTTGTTCAGTTGGCGATAGCCGAAAACCGTATCCTACCGTATTGCAGAAGTGTTACCGTACTCCGCTCGCCATGATTGAGCGGACACTCTTCCTCGTGGTGTCTGCAATATTGCTGCGGACGAGGTGAGCTCGGTCTCTTCATTTCGCGCGCTCTCTCGCCCACTCTGACCCGCGAGAGCAGGTGAAATGAAGAGACGTTTAATGTTATTTCAAGCTATAGCAAACACAGCATAGTCCGAAGCCCGGACAGTCTGCGCCTCGTTTTGAGGGATATTGCTTGATTTTTGTACTACCCAGCAAGGTTGTTCAAATTTCCAGTCCCGGATCTCTGTGAAACCAGCGAAATGTCCTGTACAGACAACAGTGTTTTTGTAGATTCAGACCATATAGGGTAGTCCGATTGAACGGGGGATTTGAGTGCAAGGCTCCTTCACTGTAAATAGTCATGATCCGGAAATACAAACAAACAAAGCAATTACGGAGGGAGAAATGGATTACTTCCAAGAATAGTAAATTAGGAAATACAGTAATACCATATCGAAAATGATAAATTATTCTCTAATTTCAGCCTGCAAACACTCGACACGGAATACCCGATTGGCTCGCATCCCATCTACCGGGAATTGAACAACAAGCCCATGCCCAAGCAGAGGCCATTGCAGGTGATTCATTTGCACTTATTATTTTGTTCGGCACAAATTGTAGCGATGGGGATGGACATTAACAGTTAGAAATCGCATTCACCATGAAGTAAAAAAGACATTGCAGATTTATTTTTGTTAACTTCGACCTCTCCGACACATATTGTCATCCTTTAGCATTTCATTGGATGTATTGAAAGCGAAACTCAACTGAAAAATCTGAATATTATCCACTGTTTTCCAAAAATTATGCACAACCGCAATGGGAATGATTTTTGATAATTTTTTATTTAGAATGAACAACGAGACTGTATTGAAAATTGCTGATATCAACGGTCAAATATTCCTTACAGGTCAACTTCGGCTTCTACATCGAGTCGCTGGGCAATTTTCGATCAACCGAAATGGTCAGATCTTGATCTTTGATCTTTAACCTGTAATCTTTGCCTCAAGCGCAAGCGCCTCGCCTCAATCGCATTTTTGTTCTCTGTGACCATCTACAGCCTATCTAGTTCTGTAACACTAATCAAGGCGATTGAATTGAAACGCGCTTCGTGGAAAGAAATGTGCGCAATTGACCGACTCGGCGTCTGAGTCTCTCCATTCCCCGTGCTCTCTCGCTGGTCAGACAGGGCGAGAGAGCAGGCCGAATGAAGAGACTCGTAGTTGAGACATTGTTCTCCGGCTTAGTGCTTGAGTGAACGTCGCAGCTGTCGCAGACACGTCAAAACAAAGGCTGCCTTTTCAAAAAAATGGTCCCTGACAAGCGAGAGAGCATGCCAATTGAAGAGAATCCATGCTTGTCTCAAAACCGTCTGGCAGGTGAGAGAGCAAGCAAAAAGAGGAGAGTCAGGGTCGCCAGAAATAATGTAAGCACACGCCGTCTCATTGCGTACACGTGCTCGGGGAAGTGATGATTTCATTCTTCCGTATTTTAAGGAAGGTCAGAGATGGCGAGAGAGCAGGGCAATTGAAGAGACGCAGAGAAAATTGCTCAGCTGGAGCAATTAAAATTTATGAAAAATACGGCGCAATCCGGTTGAGAGACCGAAGCTCAATGAAAGATCGTGGCACGCGAGTGTGGGGGTTTCATTATGAAACTTTCACACGTGACGACGTGCCACCCTCACATGAGCAAATATATGTGACAAGGAACCATGTCTACCACTAGAAAGAATCCTTTTTTTTCGATCGTCTTTCTCTCTCACCGATCAGACCGATCAGAGATCAAAGATCAAAGATCAGAGATCAGAGTTGCGAGAGAGGTCGTTGAATGATGCGACATGACCCGTATTTTGACCTATACGAGTAACCATACGTTCTTCATTTTTGAGCCATTTCCACTCTTTTTTTTGCAATACATTATGGCCTTGCAAGGATAATTTATTTGTAGACGCCCTAGTGAATTCGGAGAAACCGTTTAGTTTGCGCGAATAAGCTGTTTCCGCGCGTAACTTCCTTAGCAATATCTCAACCCCACTACACATTTCTCCAAACATTGCAATAAATGTGTCGAAATGAAGTCACGAGGCGGCTAAATTTGGCCCAGCTAATTCGAGCAGTTTTCCTCGAGAGAGAGTCATTTCTCCTAAATTTGACTGCTAATTTCAACTCAAAGACCAGGTTGCTTCGTTTATTTGTACACCTCATTAAAGACAAGGGAAAAGAGTAATCATCAAAGGTTGATATTCAACACCTTTGTATTTGCCCTATAATGCGTGCTTCGGTTATTGACTTCAGTAGAGAAAAGAACGAGATAAGGGAAATTAAGGGATATCAATTAGGAAAACGGCAGGCTCGAGATTCAAGGATAGTGCATTGTAGCGCAATGTGAGGTTGAATTTCGAGCAATCGTCTCTTCTTTCCACACAGTCTCTCGCCTCTCTGACCAGCGAGAGAGTGCGTGGAAGGAAGAGACGATTGCATGCTTGCGATGGGAAATAGAGACGTTCATTCCACATCATAGTGCGCAGTGCGGCGGACGAAAAAGGTCAGCAATGGAGAGATAATGACTCCCTTGGGAGATGGGGAGTTCAATGAGTCGAGAGGCTTGAGAGGCTTTTCGAATTGTTAGTATCTAAAATATGAGGGAATCTATCGTACCGGAAACTTAAGATCGTTTAAAATGATTCATAGAAAACAACACAAATAAATATTTACCAAACGAAATCAAATTTATTTTCCAGACCTTCGATGTGGACATGTATCTGTACATGAGCTGGCAGGATGAGACGTACAAGCACAATCAGAGTGACTACATACTGATCAGTGGTGAGAAATGTATTTCTTGCAAATTTTAGATTTTTCTTAACATTTTCTAACTCGACGATGGATACGATTGAAAATCTTCGATACTTCGACCGTTTGTAGCGTGTGAACTTGACCGATTCACGGCTAAGCTTAGAGTTGTTTTCAAAAAAAATGTAATACGTAATGTTTTCGGCGCTTGCAAGGGATACTTGAGTGCGAACGTATCTAGTTTAGCGGTGAACATTGGGCATAAATAGAAATAATTGTTGTTTTTTTTCCATAGCTGAACGACACTTAACTGGCGTCATTAAGATATCGAACATATGTTGATCTGAAACATACACGATTTCTGTTCGTGGCGAACCTCTAGTCAGTGATCTTGAACTCACGATTCTTGCACTCCTGCTAGAGCCACTTGCGCGAAAATGATGTTTTCGGCGTAAATTGGCAAATAATCGGCCTCGACGAAACATCTTGCACATATAGTTGACGCGGCAGACTCGATTTTGCGGGCGGTATTTCTAAGTATCTACTTAGAATTCATCATTTGCAAAAGGTGCACAGAATATTTGCCAACTTTAGGCGAATGGAAATCGAAAAAAAATCACATTTCATTGAATTTTATTTCAGACAAAGCGATTCTGGACAAGATGTGGTTGCCCGGACTCTACTTTGCAAATGCGCGAACGGCGTATTTTCATGATGTGAGCAATGCATTTTTTTCTCGAAGACAGACTTGACTGCTTGGACGTAGAATAAATAGGGGCAACTTAACATAATAATAAATTTAATTCATTTAAATTTAGGTGACCGTTCACAACTTCAACCTGTTTATCGCGCCCGATGGAACGATTGCGTACGGAACGAGGTACTAATATTTGAAAAAAATACAAATTGAAAATGACGAAAGGTTGAGGATTGCAAGCTTTCGCTTTAAAACACGCAACTAATCTTATATAGCCAAAAGTGAAAGAAACTTAAATCAATTTTACATTTCGTTTTCAGAGTAACGCTCAACGTCGCTTGCAACCTCTTCCTGCAAGACTACCCGTTGGACCGGCAGATCTGCGGCATCAAAGTGCTCAGTTGTGAGTTGTTTTTGTGTTGTTGTTTTTGTTGTTTTTGTTGTTGTTTTGATCATAAATTAACAAATTGCAGACGCGCACGTCAAAGAGGAGATGAACGTGACCTGGTTCTCGGATGGGCCGATCCGCTTCAATCCTGCGGTAAGTCTCACGTACTGTTATTACGTTTTTCATAAAACTTGACAAATAAATTGTACGCGCGTATGGGGAAATTGACGATTATCGGAAAAAGCGCCCGACCACACCAAATGCTTATAAATACGTTCAAATAGATTTCTCTGGCTCCAAAATGGAATTTAATACTTCCTAACAGTTGTTTTTAGCCGGCTACAATGAAAAACATTGAAAAGTATTGACTAAAGACATATAAATCTAATCTAAACGATTTGTGTACGCGGAATTTTGGTTATGTCCGGACTAATTAAAAAATGTAGTATATATGTAAAGGCATGCGGTAGGTCTCCAAGCGAATTGAGCTTTAGAAGGTGAAAATTCACAACAGCGACAAATCTGTAATTGCAGATCAACCTTCCCGAGTTCCACATCACCGCTCTCGAAAGTGGTTACTGCGATGGACTGTTCCACTATACGATCACGAAGAATAGCTCGAGGATAGGCAAGTTTTTTTGGACGAGTGTTATATTATTTTGGAAGTAATATTATATATATATATATATATATATATATATATATATATTTAATGGTTTTCGAAGTAAAATTGAGTTCTCGCCGATTCCTTTTTCTTCATATTTGTTGTGAAACATAACGAAACACACACGATACATGTTCTTTACAGTTTTTATTTATTCATTAAATGAATTTGAATTTCATTCTTTAAATAATTCTTTAAATTCTTTAAAGGCGACTTCAGCTGTCTGATCGGCATGCTCAAACTGCAGCGGGCAATCGGATTCCATCTGGTGCAGAGGTGAGAAAACTTTTTTTGCGAAATCGGAATTACTAAGAGTATTAAATTCCGAGAGATTTCACGCGGTTTACGCTGCTCGTGAAACGTAACAAAAATGCTTCAGAACTTATAATTATTGTGGAACATTAAAATATGAAAAAAACATTTGCAGTTACATCCCCACTGGTCTTATCGTTGCCATCTCGTGGGTGTCCTTCTGGATCGATCGGAGGGCGGTGCCTGCGAGGGTGTCGCTGTCGTTCACCACTCTTCTCACTCTTTCAACTCAGGTGAGCAGAGAATAATGTAATAGTGCAGACAGGGTTCTCTCTCCCAGCCAATCAATGGCTCGCTAACCAGCACATTGAGTTGCTGAGCCATTGAAACACACGATACGTACGATATTTAGAAGGGTTTGGGAGGTGATCCTTCAGAAACAATTAGAGGGCGTTCGGCTAAAAAAATACAGAGAAAGAGAAAAGATGTCCCCAACTCATTCGAGTATGTTTCATGAAAGCATAATAAACTATATTGTGGTGGACTGTTCAATTTCTGTCGACCACCACGGCTTGCAATAATAGACAAAAAACATTTTTCTTGATTCATTTTACCAATCGTGATGTAGGGCAACGGCATCCGGTACGCTCTCCCGCCTGTTTCCTACGCAAAAGCCATCGACTACTTCTATGGAGGTCAGTTGGAGATAAAAATCACTTTATGTTATTTGTTCGGGTTAAAATTTTAAAAAATGCCCATTTTCAGTCTGCATGCTCTTCATTTTCGGAGTTCTACTGGAATTCGCGCTGGTCAACTCATTTATGAGACGGTACGATATTTCAATTCCTATTTCAGAAGCCAGAAGAAGTTCCTTATTGGTCTTAGTACAACAAAATCGATTACTCAAATGTGTGAAATAGACTTCGATAAACAAGAATTATGCAAGAACCAAGAAAAATAATTCCTTCTTGACAAATAGAGTTGTTTGCTCGAGTGTCACTCGACGAGCGCTCGCACTCGCCGAGTTCATTTTCATTTTCACTCGAACCGGTCGCCGCACTCGCGAATGGAAAATGAGAAATCCACTCGCGAGTGAAAATCCACTCGCGAGTGTTTTTGTAGAATTTGGATCGAGAAATGATTTTTTACATTAAAATATATTTATCAATAATAAACTACAGACAATTAAAGCTCGATATAGAATTGAAATGCTTAGAAAGTGAATAGGGAGTTGCTAACCTAAGAATTTAAGCAAAGCCTGGAAATAAGGAGAGCTGAGAATATTGAACGAGAGCACGTTCATCACCAGTGCAGAGACGAGCAGCTCAATAAACTTCAGCTGATGATCGGGATGCGCTGATCGAACAATACCATGCTGAAAAGGGAGCGAAATCTGTGATATAGAGATCGAGCTGTGACAAAAACGGACTTTTCTGCGATGCGTGGAAAAGTTAGTAGTTGTAGATCCATACTTTCGCTGTGTCCATTCACAGTTGTCGCACTTCCATCTGAGAAAACACATACAATAATGCACAATACAGATCAAACAAACTTGTTTAAGACAGTATCAACGAGAGAAAACCCTTTCCATAGAAGGAATGGACCGATCGCCTGGCACAGGCGAGGAAAAAAAGAGTGAGACAAAGCTCATTTCACTCGCGAGTGAATTTGACTGGCGAGTGCGAACAAAGGAATCCACTCGCGAGTGAAAATCCACTCGCGAGTGATTTTCTCATTCTTCACTCGCGAGTGTCGAGTTACTCGGAATAACAACTCTATTGACAAACATTTTTAATTGGTTTTTTCTTGTTCAAAAAATTCTTGTCAAGAATCGTTATTTGTCAAGAAACCATCTCTCGCTCATTTTCGTCGATCGTGAAGGAACCGATCGGTTAAAATTGACGACGCGAAATGTCTCTTTTGTCAAAAAGGAGTTTAATTAAATTACGATTCGCTCAATTTCATTTTGAAAGTAATTATCAATTTTCAAAGAAACCAATCAAGAATATCACGCCTGTCACGAGAGAATCGAGCTAGAATGGATTTTTTTGGGATTTGAGCGAAATTCCTAAAATGAGTTAACATCAGTTTTAGGCACCTCTAGGCATGTCCTAACATTACCCAAAGTCCCATTGTGCAGAATTCATTTTGGAGCTCCTTACACCGGGTTGGTATCCTGGATCCCCAACTTTAACCGTTAATATCTCCGTTCTAGTGCATTTTTGCGATAAATTGTTCTAAGATTAACCCCAGCTAATTTTTGATGCTCTTTTGATCTGTCCCGGTTAGAAGTCATGAGAGTGCCGCTGGGCGGTGGTACACTCTATGAGGCATAACTCAAAAATGGCCGATTCGAGGGAGCCCAGTTAAAACTATGTTGTACATCTCGTCAAGATCTTTCGAATGAGTGGCTTACAGAAAATATAAAGTCATGGAGACGTATCGTTCATTCCCTTGAAAGTTTCCCGATCATTTGAAGTCTTTTTTACTCCATCATTCCACACCGACACCGCGCACTTCTGCGAGCGCGGAATGGAATGAACAAATCCTTTTCGATTTTCAGTTGTGTTTCACTATAACATACTTTAGAAAAATCACTAGAATGATCGTGAAACACATCCGAAAGTGAAAGTGAACGACTCATTCCATTCCGCGCTCGCAGAAGTGCGCGGTGTCGGTGTGGAATGATGGAGTAAAAAAGACTTCAAATGAAAGGGAAACTTTCAAGGGAATGAACGATACGTCTCCATGACTTTATATTTTCTGTAAGCCACTCATTCGAAAGATCTTGACGAGATGTACAACATAGTTTTAACTGGGCTCCCACGAATCGGCCATTTTTGAGTTATGCCTCATAGAGTGTACCACCGCCCAGCGGCACTCTCATGACTTCTAACCGGGACAGATCAAAAGAGCATCAAAAATTAGCTGGGGTTAATCTTAGAAAAATTTATCGCAAAAATGCACTAGAACGGAGATATTAACGGTTAAAGTTGGGGATCCAGGATACCAACCCGGTGTAGGGAGCTCCAAAATGAATTCTGCACAATGGGACTTTGGGTAATGTTAGGACATGCCTAGAGGTGCCTAAAACTGATGTTAACTCATTTTAGGAATGTCGCTCAAATCCCACCCCCAGCTCGATTTTCTCGTGACAGGCGTGATATTTTTCTTGTTTAAGAATGACCGATCTATTTTTGACAAAAATTTATGAACAAGAACGATTTTTTGGCAAGAAAAAAAAAGATTTCTTGCAAGAACTTTTCTTGTTTATGGAAGTCTAGTGTGAAAACAACAAATATCAAAATTTAATAAATCAATTGATTGGGGAAATTAAAAACAATATGTTTCTTCAACTCAAAATAATGAAATGATTAGTGATCACTGATGACTTGACTGAGAGTTCAAAATTAAAATTATTATTCGAAAAAATATTCTTTCAGTGCGAACAAGTACTCGCAAATGGCGGAGAAGCTGCGGTCGAACGGGTACTCGCCCCCGCCAGGTAATCGTCTCTTCATTTCACGTACTCTCTCACCGGTCAGAGAGGCGAGAGAGTGTGTGAAATGAAGAGACTGATTCTTCAACCTGACAGCTCTAGTTATGATTCGAAGAGATCTTTGATAGCTAACTTGTACCATATTTATGAATATAGCCACTCAGACATCTGGCAATCGATACCGAAAAAAATTGAAACTCATTCAAAATAATTACCGATGTGATTTTAGTGATCGGTGAGTTCGACTCGGACTACGACGAGTGCAAGACCAACGGCGATTTCTACTATGGAAAGCTGAAGAAACCCAAGAATGGAGGAAGTATGATTTTAGAATTCTCCTCATGAAATTTGATCAGATCATTGCCAGAGACACTGTTGAGTTTGTGTAGTTTGATATTATATATTGACAAAATAGCAACCTAAATAAAAACAAAAAACAAGGAAAAATACAGTTACAGAGAACGGCACGCTGAATCCGCCCAAGGTCAACCCGGCACACTTTATGTACGAGGCCATTCGTTATTCGAGAAGGGCGCTGGCAGTGGACCAGATGAGCAGGATAATGTTTCCTCGTACGTTTAATTATTCGATAAACATTTGCATTTTAGCTGCATTTTAGCAAAGAGATAGTGAGATGTTCTATAATATTTTTGTGATTCCAAAAATCATTCGTCCATTTTGTAAACTGGGGGATACGTTTCAGATAGTTAAGAAATATGGAATACAGATTTTGATATATACGGCCACCGCCGATTGTACTAAGCAATTTACAATTATTTGCCACACCAAAAATCAAAAATCTTAGACGTCCATTTTAGTGACCTTCTCCATCTTCAACGCCTTCTACTGGCTGTACTATCTTAATCGATCGGAACAGGATACGGTATTCGCTGCGTAACCACGAACTGGAGATTACTGTACCTCACGGCTTCCTGTACAATCGCTTTCATTGCTTGTCCTTTCCTAAACACTCGAACCGCCCTGAATATATACCGTACCCCTTAGGTAAACCGTATCTGTGATTGAACACTGACATTTCCCCCCTTTTTTTTGTTGTTTTCGTTTCCTAATATTTGTTCCTACCTCGATCAATTTGCCCGAAATCTCATTGTATTAGTGACGGGTCTCATCAAACATTCGCAATTCAGATCGTAGTTTTCAATGTGAAGAGATAGCCGTTCTGATTTCGAACTCATTCTGATCTCATTTGTGCACAAATAACGGGCCAATATCACATAATCGCTGGTTGTTTAATCTCTCCCTGTACTAGTACGATAGTCTGATGTCGATAAAGTGATTTGAAGGAATCTACTGTTACGATCGCAGAATGACCAAACAAACTGGATATCACGCTAACGTGTGGGCTGCTCATCATGTAGTAAATGAAAATGGTAACCTCCGTAGCATCGGTGGTTCAGTGGTAGAATGCTCGCCTGCCACGCGGGCGGCCCGGGTTCGATTCCCGGCCGATGCAATCCTTTTGAAATCACACTCCTTGTGTTCATTGAACTTTCAGTTTGTTTTTATAGGAGAATGCAGAGCAAATCTAACCAGCTCGACGGGCCAATGCTCTTGCTCTTTTTTCATGTAAATGATTTTTACTTCGTCGATTAATTCGTCTTTTACTTCGATGGTTTTTTCAATTGATCCAATTGGCAAGTCAAGATTAACCGATCACCATTCAGCGGGATTACCAGCCGTAACAGTGGAGCAACCACGAAGGCCGCGAGTTCCTTGAATACGGGGTGGTGAATCTTTACCTTTACCTTCTCCGAGTCGAGTGCAATTTTTCCGCTATCAAAATCTAGAGAAATTGGCGAAATGGTAAAAGCGAGGCGATTTCTGCGAAATAAGAAGAAAAAATGCGTACATCTTGAGCGCGTACGTTCAAATTGCCACATTGTTCCCATCAACATCATTTATTTTGTCTTTCTACACGCAAAATGAGTAAGAGCGCGCTGAAATGAATGTCATTTCACTCTGGTGAATCAACTCGAAATAAAATTGTTGTCTGTTTCTCTCAGATTCGCACACTCTCTCGCCCTGTCTGACCCACGAGGGACACGGGAAACGAATAGACAAATAAACTAAAATCTTTGAATTTCGATCTCAATTTTGCAGAAAATCAAGTCATCATACAGATGGAACTGTTGTACACTCTTATCTTTGATTGTTCGCTTTGTTTTTTCGTTTACTTCTACTCGTCACCTCTATCAATTATTGCAAACTGATTGTGGCTTGTTACTACGCTGCAAAAAAAATGAGCGACAGTCTCTTTCGAAGTTTAAGTGTCACTGCAGAGTTATATGGCTTCCCTCTATTTACCGTCATCTCTGTGGTTCAATCAAATTTCGGCAATTTCGGCGGTCGGCGAATGAAACGATAGAGTACGCCAAACTTAGACGCGACTAGCTAGTTCTGACGGCCGATTGATAATGCAGACACACTGCTCAAATATGTTTCAAACTCCATTGATTTGGCGCAGTGGATCATTGGTACAGTCGATGGCGCATTTTTATAAAACAATAAAAAATACATTGCCAAAAGAAACTATACCGTCGTTGCATTATGTTATTCCGAACCATCTTCTTCCTTTAGCATCGAGAGTAGATATAGCGCTAGGATAATATCCCTAGAAATAAAGTCGAGAACCGTAACTGTCGCCATGCCAACAGGGGACTGTGCGAGAGTGAGAGATAGTGATAGAATCTGATCACTCATTTCTATGCTTGTTTTCGCATTCACTCTCTTTCAAGATTATTCTTCTAGTTTTCTCTTTAGATACAGTGCGCTTACTTCATATTCTTCATATGAATAATTTGTCATTATGTGTCTAGTTTCGTCGTTACATCGTTCCCTATTCAATCTTCTCTCTGAATAACTAGCTATTTCGTCATGGCATGACGCCTCAACTTTTTATAAAGTCGTAGAATGTCTGGGAATCAGGGACGATCTTTGCCTGAGCGAAACAGTTGAGCGGATACGAAGAGTGATGAGCCTTCTTCTCTTCTTCGAGAATTGATTCGAAGAATTAGCATTTGTGTTTTATTGCCCTTCGGCCTTGAGATCTCCAGTCCGTTTCTTGTGAAGGAGATGCGCAGGAAGAGTGATGAGTACACTTTTTCACCCTCTTTTTCCTGAGACAATGGATGAAGAGAAGAAGGCTCATCGCTTTTCGTATCCTCTTTACCCATGAAGACAACCAAAGATCTTCTCAGATCCTTAGACATTCTACGAAGCAAGACTTTATAAAAAGTAAAAGCGTCATTTCACGATGAAAGAGCTAGTTATAGGGAAATTCAGAAAGTCGAGGTTTGTCTTTTCCTTGCATTTTTGGCCAAATTCTTCCCAGTTGTTTCCATTTTGTATTCATGGTTGTTTTCTGACACGAGTTCTCAACAGACGTGCAAAATGAGCACTCAATAATAATGAGTGTTCCCCTGTTATTTTGCACAGCCAGTGTGCGATTACTCCGATTGTTTATAGAAAAACACTTCTTTCGTGTTATGACCGTTGATCTTTTCTCGAATTATTACAGGGTGAACTAGATAGTAAGTGTAAACGTTGAAAAAAAATGGCTATCGCTATCAACCACGTCGTAGATTAGATAATAAAGTACGAATACGATGTTGAGGGAGCACGTGAAACGAAGAGTTTACCCGTATTTCGGCCTCTACTAGACAATCAGCTATCGTCGTTACTATTAGTACCGGAAAGAGGGTTCACAAATAGACCTAGATTAGCGTCGATGTCATTGATAACAAACTCATCGTATTCATAAGACCATCGTACTCACTATGGAACTGCCGTTTCGAGACTGAAGTATAGTGATTTGCTTCACTATGATCTGTTTCGATTCTGTCATTTCTGAAGGTATTGTACGAAAGAAACTACTCCTCAGAAAATCGCCAATTCATAGTTCTTTTCCTTTTACAATCGTATTCCTCCTATGACCATTGGTTTCTTTCTACCCTCTCTTCCTCTCTGAAAATGATTACCACCGTTCTGACGCATTTGCCCCTCTGTTTTCACAATTTCCCCTATCTCTCTCTATTTCTCTGCGCGAAAACCAGTCAGGGAACAGATTTTCTATCACGGAACGATCCCGCTCTCTCAATTCTGCGTGTTCTCTCGCTACGCGGTCTGGCTAGAGGGTATGGGGAATGAGGACGTGAACATCCTTCAATCACCTTGTCTCAATGTTGCCTTCTCTCGCTTTCTCTGATCGACGAGAGATGGTGATGAATGAAGAGAGTACCCATTCACAGTTCTATCTTCTATCATTACTCCGCAATAATCCATCTAACAAGAAACGGGAATTTCCAGGAACGTCGGAAACCAATGCATCTATGATCTTTGACTCTGTCTTGCATCTTGTAAAGCCTAACGTCTGAATCTCTCCAGAATATTTTTTTTCATTTCTGACGTAAAAATGTTGTATCAATTCCATCCACGCGAAATGTGTCTTCTCTTATTCCCTGACAAAATGATATGGGCCATCCCTGATATAAAAAAAAATTATTCTTATTTTGTTATCCCTGATATTTCAGTTATTTTCTTACGTTTATCGATACGTTTCAGCGGTAGGATGAACAAAAGAATAAATGATTGGTATGATTTGAGACACAGAGATCTTCAAAAGAAAAAGCATACCGATAGTATTCAATCTTTGGTCGTTCCGTATTGAACAATCTCTCCCATTCTTCACTGAGATGTGTCTGTCACTTCGCCCTTTTAAATAGAAAAATCTTTTCCGGAAAAAAAGGGGTTTCCTTTTCTTCATTTTTCGAGAATTCACCGTTCAAGAGTTCAGAGGATGATCGATGGCATAGGATTAGAGATCGAAATACGGGAAATATAATCATAATATCGAAATATAATCATCTCTTCATTTCCCACACTATCTCACCGGTCAGAGAGGCGAGAGAGTGTGCGAAAGGAAGAGACGGTTACCCGTATTTCGAACTCTACATAGGATCGTGAAAAATCGGGTTTTCAACTGTTGGTGCTACCCTGTCCTGTATCAGCGTGGACTCTGTGAATGTTCAATTTGCATCGTACTATTCAAATTGGATTGTTCCGTAATTATGCTTTTTATAGTTTACCATTTAAATGTTCAATTGTCGTGTCGTGGTCCACGTTACTTGGACCTGCTGGAGTATCGTACAAATACCGCCATAGTAATCGCATTATTATCATGGTTATTGTTACAGGAGGAGGTGCAAATCGCCCATCGGGGGCCACTAGCCTATCACACACCACACGCGCGCGCAAATCGCCTCATAGTCACTCCTCCGAAGGGGTGCTCAAAGTTCCGGTTTCCCTCCTCTTCTCCTCTTCCTATATCTCTCACTCGCTCTGGAGGGGGTGATCGCGCATTTTTTTCGCAAGCTTTGCCTTTCCTCAGCACCAACGAATTGATCTTACAGGAAAGCCTTTTTATTACTCGTGTTTTCTAACTGGGTAGAAGAGCAACGTTAGAACAATCTAAATAGCGAGACTAATCTCTCATTCTGATAATCTCATCCACGTATTCTTCACTCCGAAATTCATCTCTCCAAATATGCTTCATCAACTCAATATAAGTCTGGCGAAATCGAGAGTTCTTTGATGATGTCTCTGCTCAAGTATTAAAAAAATTAAATATCCTCCTGGACTAATCCAGGGCAAATTGTTATGTTCCGTTATTTCGATATTACTTTGGAACATTCATATCTATCGCCTTTAATATACGTAAGTCGATGAATGCTCAAGCTTCCTTGATCTGAGACAACCAAAATAAATCATGTTTTGTCTCTCGCATCTGCACTTCGCTGATTCCTTTTTTCATCTTCTTTGTCTTCATTATTGCTCGAAAACTGACCTTAACTTTTGGGATGCGTCTGGAGTCTGAAAATCTTCGTAATATCACTTATCCGCTTGATAAGTCGAGACTACGAGATCTGAGATTTCTCATAAATTGCACTCGGTCTCAGATTTCTCATGCTTTATTTTCCCACTGTAATTGCTCGATTTATCATGCCTCTCATACTAAATCGCGTTCTGAATCGCGCAATCAACCTGCGCGAAATTGCGTCCACCTCCCCACTGGAAATCGCATCAGTGATACTAGCCTTGCTATACCACACCTTCTGTATGAGACTGAATAAGCCAGTCAGAATGACGATTAGCAAATGTAAAATGGCTCTTCTTGAGTTCTGCTACATCGATACAATGAGAATGACTAACCCGATTACCTTGTCGATACGCAACCCTCTTGATTCGATCATAGCCTCATATCTAATTGGCTCATTGCGCGCATTCGTCTCCCCTCCTTTCCTTCTCTAATCGCTCCCCGTTTCCCATGATTCCTCGCCTTCCCCGTTTCCCTTCACTTCTCAGTTCCTCCTCCTAGCACACGATCCCTCGCCACCCAACTCCCTTCTCTCTCCCTACAACGTTCCAAATCTGGTCCACCCTAGTCGTTACTGGTCGGTTCTGTGCGCGGTGAGTCATACTACTGATAGAGAACAGTTTGGAGCGGAATTACCAGTCAACGTTTTGACCCTTTTGATTGCTCGTGCAGTCTCTCTTTTCTCTGATTGGATTTGCCAAATGGAGAATTTAAATTTGAATCAAATTTCAAATCGACTTACTTTTATCGCGTCATAGATCTTCGCATTGGGGCAATTATCTCGCTCCGTCTCTCCATTTCACGCGCTCTCTCCCGTTCTCTAACCGAAATCGGAGAGCGACTATTCTAATGATCGGCAGATCCACTGCAACTCTCCATTTCGCACACTCTCTAACGTTTTCTAACCGAAGAGATCTTATTGCCCTAATAATCGCGCCGTCGGATCTGCCTCTACTGTCGCTCGATCTCCAGTGCGATAAGGAACAATTAGGCAAGTTGGCAGAGTAGATCATGTGCATGCCAGTGATTCTTGGACTAACATGGCTCGTTTTTTTCAGCAACATTTCCGGGTTATTGCGCTGAACACAGCTGATTTTGTCTGACGATTGTGTTGATTCTCGCGCCGATTATGGGAGTTGCGCCGCCCCTTTAGTGTTAGTAATAGATTTTCAATTTTCATCTTTTTGATTTGCAAGATTGTCTCATTGCGAAGGAAAACGACTAATCGCAATGGTGTTTAGATAGTCAATTATAGGGTTGGCTGAATGAATCCCTCTTCACCGCTCTACACGCGCTCAGAGGGAGCGGAATGAATCCTAGAATGAGAGAGAAGGGAATAGAGGGATTCAATTGAATCGTTGCTAGGATTCATTTGAATCCACGAGGTTATCAGGGTCACCTTAGGCGCAAAACACCAAAAATATATTGTTACTATGTCTTCTATAACTTCACCTCCATTTTTTTTAGCGATATCATTTAGCTTGCAGACCAAATCTTTCTTCAAGAATTAACACCGTAGGCAGTGCTTTGAGCTCTGTTAGACTTTTATGATAGTAAAAATCAGTCGATTCCATGTGAATTCTCAGAAACTTCTAAGAAAACATGAATTCTCAGCATACACATTGAAATTCACAGCGCTGACTTGTATAGAGGAATGTGATGATGTAGTGAAAAGATCAGCCAAAGTTCGAAATTCGCTGTCAAAATTATCATTTTCGAAATCCCAATCCTCGAAAACCTATAGGCACCAGAAGTACCACGAAATATCCACTTTAAAGCTATTTTTTTGAAAACAGGGATTCAAATGAATCCCGGATACAATTGAATCCATCTATTCGAATCCCTCGACCGCGCGATTCAGCTAGGAATGATTCGGGATTCGCTCGAAGATTCATTCTGCCAACCCTAGTCAATTACGTAACGAGAGAGTAGCACCTCCCCTCTCCCCTTCCAATCCCTATTGTTCTTTTCCCTCCCTTGTTAGGCTACCATCGCTGATCTCCTATGTAAACTCACTCATTCTCACGGACCAACTGTCTAATTCTCTCCGTTTTCCATGCTCTCTCGCCCTGTCTGACAGCATCTACTATATTTGGGAGAGATCCTTCACTCCTTCACTAGTCGTTTCGTAGTGTTTTGTGGGGTCACTCTACCGAGTTCTTGTTTTATGTCGAAGATCGATTCATTGTCATTGTATTGTTTCACTCGTGCGAGAACAAAGTTCGTAGTCTTTTTCGTTGCTCGCAGTTACGGTACTGATCGTACACATAATTTCTATCATAATTACTTTGCGTTTTATAGATGCTTTTATAATTCAAATATGATTCATCATCCTTTTCATAGTTTGAAGAAAGCTGGACCTTAATGTCACCGTAGTTGCAGGTAGAATAACTAATTATTTATAGTCCTAACCAACGAATTGTTGTGATCAACAGTTTCAACTAGGTTTCAACTAGTTTCAGTTTCAACTAGGTTCACCATACTTCCCCATACCTATCCCAATGAGTCAGGGTCATAAGGTCAGCCGATGGCTCAGGGCACATCCCCCCCCCCCCCCCCCCAGGAAAGATCATGCATTATTGAGCGCACTTTCGTCCCTCCCATTGTCTTCTTCCGAAAGGGGCTTAGCGGGAGTGCTTGCGTGACAGCGGGGAAATATATTCTCACGGACTTTGCGCGGCGCACCTACTAGGCCAATGACGATTTTCTACCGCGAGCTGCCCGATATACAATTAGCACGTGCTCTTCTGGTGGGATAGAGCATTATCTCATGCACCTGCTGACCCAAGCAGCTTTTCTATTCTCTTCCACGAACTCCCAGGGTGCGCGCGCGCGAGAAAGTGGGGATAGAGTAAGCTCGCTTACTGGCCTAACCAATTCATACTTTAGTCTTGTCCATGTGTTGAATTGCCATGTATTTATTTATTTGCCTTGATCCGTTAGGTACTTTTTTCGGGGAACCATTGTTACAGAGTTTAGAGCGTAAGCGGGAATAATTCTGTGCTCCCGTCTGACCCAATCACTGCACCATTTTTCGCATTTCCTGCTTGATGCGCTTACGATACGGTACGATGACTAATGTGAGCCTCATCGTATCACGCTCGTTACACAAAGTATCTACACTGAACACTAAAGTTAGCAGAATAATTGCACTACCATGCAATTTTAGAATGAGTCAACTGAAAATAATTGTTTTCTTTGCTTCCGCTCGTTGGGAAGAATGGGAAGGATATGGGAGTAGTGTGCGCGAAAGTGAGCGCAGGGCTAAACCGAACACGGTTCAAGGTCACGAGCAAGTGAGAGCAGAGAGGCTATTGGGAAGGTCCATAATCGATCCTCCTGCGATGTTTCACGCGCTAAACACGGTTTTATACGCGTCAACAGCGTAAATTTGATCCGCTACTCTGGGGGAAAATGAGAGGCTTTTACCACCGATCCATAATCGATCCTCCTTCGCTGGTTCACGCGCTACATTCGGTTTTAGGCGCGTCAGCAACGTAATTTATCGATCCCGACCCCAAAAAAAAGATGCAATTGCCCCGATCCGTAATCGATCCGCTCATGCATGCCGCTACGCATTACGCGTCTCAGTTGCGTAATTAGACGATCCGCGAGCGTGAGCCGCAACTCATTTTGCACACCCGTTGCGCGGGGCTAGCCCATAACTGCATGCCAACCCAAATTCTCCTAAGCTCTTCTCACGCTGTTCGACGTTTTGCACGTTTTTTTCTTATTCTATAGATTTTTCTTGTTTTATCATTTACCATAGATCAGCCTGACCCAATTTGCTTTCGATGCATCCCCAATGCACCTGGTTTCTGCAGATGGGCGCAGCGATTTTCCCACGTTACTTCTCTCTTCCAATCTATTTTCTCGAATCTAGCACAACCATCTGGCTAGTTTATGCCTCCTCCCCCTCCTTTCCTAATGATCCCTTTCCCTTTCATCCTTTGTTTATTTCTCACTTCCAGACTTTCCCACCGTCGTGAAAGGCTGTCTCACTTGACTCTTTTATTTAGAAAATATTTTTCAAATATACAATCCGAACACGTAATCAAATCTTGACCCCAACGCAGAAAACACATGCGCACGCTGAAAAATATTATTGCATTGTCCGTGTTTAGCTCGATCAGAAGATTTTCAATTGCGAAATATGCTTCAGAATAATCATTATACATTGCTCGCATAACAGGTTCAATAGTCCTTCGGTCACGCATTTTTCTATAAAAATCATTTATAAATACGTTAAAACAAGCGACGATTAGCCTTTTTTTTCGAGAAATGAGACGGTCACTGCAATTATAGATCGATCGATAGGTTGCCGAGTGGAAATAAGAGAAAGAGTGAGAGAGAACAGCGAAAACGCAGCCAATCCAGTTCCTTCCGCTCACTTTTGTCCCTCTCTACAAGTTACTTCTCAGAAGAAAAATATCATTCACGCTGTATTGGTCAATTCTTGACATCTTTCTTTGATTCATCACTAAAATATTTGTTGATCAAGTACTCTGAACAAAATGGTCAAATTCCACTGACTATACGCGAATCATCATTTCCTGACCATTTTCTCATTTATACTATGGTATTTATTTGCCTTTCCCCTACGCCTTTCCCTCATAACGTCCATCATCCATTCTTCTTCCTTTTCTTATCTTCACTCCACATTCCCATAGTCTTGCTTGAACAATCACACCCTCGCCTTTATTGCCGTATCATGTGTGAACGTAGTGCAAAAACGGACAACTTTTGTCTGACTCTCTCAATGGCAAGAGAGAGAGCATGGGAATTGGAGAGACCGGAAGACGATGGAATTTGCCGCATTTGTCACACTCCTTGGCCGCGGCGTGAGATGTCTACTTGACTAGTGGTCCGACTCTCTACATTTCACACACTCTCTCGCTCTATCTTACCTGTTAGAGATCACGCAAAAAGGAATACGCTCATTTGAGCCAGGGCTAGTCGTACCGGTTTGCTGTCTACGGCACACGATTTGCATCACAAGGATGGTTTGAATCATCCTAAGCGCATCTCCTCTAAGTGTCACACCTCCTCAAAGTTTTTCCGAGATTGTCTTGACCTGATGCGTATTTCGTATCTTCTGGTAGTAGAGTATGAAAAAAAATATTTTTCGTCGAGTAATTCAAATAGATAGTGGACAAAGCCTAGGCCTCTCAATGTCAGATGGTGAATCGAGTTTTCGGGAGGCAATCAACCCAAGGCTCGCGCGGTAATGAAATTCTCCTGAAGCCTAAAGTAGTCTATCGATAGGGTTGCTAGTGAGCCTCAAGTCTTAGGCCCTCACTAAAGTGCCTTTCTGTTCCCCGCTGCTCTGTTCGCTATAGCCGCCTCTTCTCATCTCAGACGTCGTTGATTTATTCCTTTCTGCTAGCCTACTTTTTTTTATGTGTCTGAAATGTAGCAGACCCACAAAAAGTGTCTCTGTTTTGCTAGCCGCTTCGGCCAAACAAGATTTGCCTGAAGCCCCAAGTCTGTGTCTTTTAATTTGGCCCCTTTTGAGGGAGGGTGTCCAGTCATTTCCCAACATTTTCTGCTTCTATTTTCGAATAGAGATCAAATTGCAGCGAATATTCAGCTGCTCCCGACATCCACCCTCACATTGAGTTGGCACTCTGGTAATTTCATGCTTCCTAGACCACAATTTAAACACGACTTCGAAGCCATGAAATTTCCAATCTACGGTCCACATTTTTTTCTTCAAGAGATTCATCCAAATCGAATAGCCCTGGAAACTCTTAAGTTCAATCAATTTTAATCTCGCTCCGTCTCGGATACTGTTGCTTCATTCCTGAAATTCATCGCTTTCGTCGAAACAATTCGAACTGTCGTGCTTGTTATCAGCATGGTTCTTCGAATTTTCGCCTCAGCTGATCGGAATTTGTTTTGATGATTCCATCACTCATACCCAAACACCTTACAATTATCTGGACTTCCGTAAACTTTTGCTCTTACCAATGCGGCGGTTCCATGTCATCAAATGCTTCAGTTTGAGGATGCCTTTCCAAGTTTTTTTTTAAATATTTAATTGTAATTTGTTAGGCGTTTAGTTCTATGATTCCATCATTCGTCACTAACACCTCAACTGTTATGACTTATGACTTAACTTATGAGAACCACAGCCTTCCGGAAACTGAGAGAACGTAGTTCCAAGTTTCCAAAACCATCTGAGCGTTTTTGGTTTGATGATTCCATCATGCCCAAACTTCGTCTATTGTCGATCCATGGCGATGTTGGTGTGAAGTTTCCTTCTCTTCATTCCACCTTATCTCGCCCAGACACAGAAACGACGAGAGCATAGGAAAATCAGAGATATGCAGACCATCCATGGCGATGGTGTGATGTGTTTGCCGAGTGACCCGCCTCAGGGCGGATCATCGTCTGCCTCTCTCCGTTTCCCCTGCTCTCTCGCTTTCTCTGACCTCCCAGACGAATGGAGAGACGGAGAACACTGTCTGACCCTCTCCGTTTCCCCTGCTCTCTCGCATTCTCTGACTGACGAGAAAGTGCTCTCTCGCATTCTCTGACTGACGAGAAAGTCTGTATGGAGAGACGTAGCGAAGGTGATTGGGATTGTTCCCCTGAGGCGGGAGGTGGGGAGAAGAATGGAGGGAGGTAAGAGGGGTGAATAGGATGAACCTCTTCCCCTTCTCTTCCCTTCTCTCAATGAGTATACTCCCTGTCTTTCTTTCTCTAGTCAAATTCGTATTATTTGTACTCTACCTTTCGGATAAGAATCGGATAAGAATAGGAGAGTCTTATCTTTCATTTGAGAGTTAATTTCGCTTCCGTTTTCCCTTTCAATGGTCATCCTAGGCGAGAGTGTGTAAAATGGAGAGAGTGTGAGAAGTGTTCTCATCCCATGTGGATTTACCGCGTGTCACGATCTTGAACTAGGCTGAGCACCCTCGACAAGAGGGTTCTCCACTTTACCCAATCTATTCCTCAGTCGAGTGTGAAATGAGAGACCCTCAAATGTTGATGAGTATCACGCAGTAAACCCGTGTTTCAAATTGTATCACTTCTCCGCATTCTACCACCCTATTACCACGTAAAATCGTAAATCATCTCGTATCCTTGTGAAGCTTGTAATTATAATTCCACTGAACCAGGCTGAATCTGAGCTTCAATCTAAAGAATCTGGTTATTTTGTTAGAATGCGATATCAATGCGCACTCCATGTGATTCAGATCTCCTTGAATTCCTCCTTCAAGTAAGGACAGCACTTCCTTCATTCAAACCATCTGTCCTGCTGACTCAGAAGCCCTCCCCCTTTGTCTCCTAGGAAATCTGGCTTTGGTCGAATGGAATCGTTGAAGCCCCACTACGTAACTGGATCGGGAAATCTCCACTGTATTGACATGTGAGCTCGACATACGTTATCTTTTTTCTTCTTTTCGACAAATGCGCATTGTCCCATGTTGAGCTATGAACTCAATATCTTCTTAGGTATTACAAAGATCATGTGAAAGAGTCCTTTTCACTTCCCCGTTTATCTCTGTTTCTCACTAACAACTTTTTCTCCATTTGCAATTTCCTCCTACAAACCAGCAGCCGTTTTCCTCTCTTTTTCTCTGAATGTCATGGATACTGATATTTCCTGAAGTTCTTCGTTGTCTGAAAATCATTGGATAGCGCTTCTGAGTACATCCCTCCATGTTTGATACAAAGATCACATGCAATGAATTTACTAGAGTCTGACTCACTTCACAGTTTTTCACGTTTTCTCGCTAACAACTTTCCCCTATTTTCCTCCTTCTGTGAATGTCATGGATACCGCTTTTTGTTTCCACTCATTTCTCATATTATCACTACTTTTCCCGTCTTTCGCGTCGTTCCTTTCGCATTTTTTTGTAAACAATTATATTGAAAATTCAGAAAAATATCAACAAATCGCGATGCGCGACCGCAATGAGGGCGAGCAACAGGTGAAATTTATTTATCTTATTTTATTAGTTATTTAATTAATTAATTAATTAATTAATAATTTAACCTAAAACTAATTTTAGGAAGCTTCGACGTCGAACTACGAGTCGACAGAATCGATTGGAGGATCGTCAACAGCGACGTTGGAGATCATGTATGGTTATTTGGTTTATTTCTGAGCAAGACTGCGATCGACACATTCTAGATACTGCGCGCCTAGAGCTTAGATGGGACAAGTGAAACATATTCTATCAAATTTTTTAAAATGCGAATAATATCGGGATCACTTCTCTCAGTTGCGAAACAGAGAACAGTTCGTAAATTGGGAAACAAATCTTGTCTGAGTGTGTCATGGAATAAGATCACTCGAGTCACTATTATTCATTTTAAAAAAATCCCTGAAAGGTGAAAGAGCGATTGCGTAGTATTGAGTTGCGTTGTATCCAGTAGTTTTCGTAGTAAGAAATTAGCCCATCAACACAGTCGGTTATTTATGGCGACGCAAGTGCACCCGTTAATTGAATCGATAGTTCCAGCCTACTCTTATTTCCCTACACTCATTTCTTGTTTTGACGCTGTTTATGCCGATTCTCTTCACATTTTCTCATAATTCACCGAGTGTCTATCACCTATTCGATTCCATATACCTAGGTCTGTTAGTGATAAAAATCCGTAACTTCATGTAAATTGATCCCAAAAGCTTCAATAGATTGATTTTTATCCGAAAAACGCTATTCGAAAATCAACAAACGCTACCGTATCCATATCGTAACCCTGCAGGGATTCCTCTTCCGGGGTCTCATCCAACTCGTCCACACTCTCCATGGAGGGCTGCTACGATAATCCCGTGTTATCGATCGATGAGGAGGTCTCGGCGCGAGGAGTACGGTATGTGTCAAATATTGATTTTTGTCGAGATGCCTACCGTAATACAGTGTACGGATGTTGCAGCGTTGACTATAGTTACCATCAAAAACTCGTTTGATGCTGTACAATACAGCCTGTACTCTCTGTTGATTAGGAGGTCCTAAATTCAGAGATCAAAGATCCATCTTCTAACTTTCCAGTCTATCCCTGTCCGCGTGTTCATCCTCGGCCAACTCGCTTCCTTCAACGAGTCGCTCCCTCGACCTCAATCAGAATGACCTACCGCGCGCGGAGAGGGGACCGAAGCGGTGCGTGACGTCTAAACATCGAAAAAATAACATTGCCGAACGTTCTTCGTACTGCATTTGTATCAATTTTTATGAGTTAAAACGAGAACGCCAAACGCATTGAATAAGGCCACTTTCATAACAGAAAAGGGTTTGGTGAAACATACTCTGATCGGAAACTTAAAAGTAATAAAAGTTTTTGTTTTATTTTTTATTTGCAGATTCACACGGATTCCGTGGATCATGGCGATCGCTTCCAACACGGACTCCGACCCGATGATGAGTCCGTTGGATCTGGAGAAGCGACCGAGTTGTGTGCCGGTGAGCGTTTGTTTCGCGAAGAATACTCTAGTTCCGAGAAAAATTGTTCTAGCAAATTTGGGTGTGTTTCACGAAACCTTCTTCATTTCAGTGATGTTTGATAATTATTGGAAAGTCATTTCACTGCTAAAAATGTAATTTGCAAAGCATCGGCCTAACAATAATATCTTATTTTAAAAAAAATGTAATTCCAGGCCTACATCGTCATCTTCGCTCTTCTCTTCATTCTACTGGCGATCGGCGGCATAACCACCCTTCTCGACGTGCGACCGGCGTTCTTCGGGCTTCCAGCGAATAGCACGCATTCGCCGGCCCTGGCCCACGACCCGGTCCTGGCTCCGGTCGCAAACATCACCCTGTTGTAGCACACTGTGCCTTGTAGATTATTTCGAATGTACGGTTATCGCGGTGCTCACTAGTGCTAGAGGCATACTATTTTTTATGCGGTTTAAAAATGATGTCGCTTCATAAATAACTCTTGAATGAACAGACACTTTCCTTTTAAACGTTTTGTGATTCGATCCATATCTATTGTGTCTTTCTGTGTGTGATGAAAGTGGTGTCACTTGTAGATTCACTTGCTCAGTGAATAAAGGAATTTGTATTCGATGAGTTATCTCGGGTCTGGCTCAACAAATTTCGACGACGAATAATCCTCTCTTCATTATGTGATCCATTATGTGATTTCTGAACTGTGAAAAGGTATGGTGAGGCAAAAACACGATGTAAATCAAATGAAAGTCTTTGCACAAATGGCGCGTCTATGTGGCATGTTTGACAACAAAATGGCATGTTTGACAGTGTGCATTCGACAAAAGCACACATACATATATATGATTTCAACAATGATGTTCATAATATAAAATGAATTATATGCGAATGTATTTTGTTGTTAATGTTTTTTCGAAATATTTAAGTTTAAACTTTTATTGAATCTTACAATCAGGTGTAGAATGTTTATTGTGATTTAGAAAACTTTGTTCTGTGAAAATTGGTCTTCCTCATTTCTCATTTTTACTCAGAACAACTTTCCATGTTCCGTTGTAATATTTTCTTGTGAAGAGACTTGCTTGGCATCTATGATCGATCAACTTTTTTGACAATGGTCTTTCCATTTTTTCAAATCTCGAAAAAGACATTGAGAAAATCTGATCAATGACTGATTTTAGTGCACGGAATGTCACATATTTCGTTGGCACTTCTGAGCTACGGACATTCTGAAAAGTGTATTGCGTTGAGTTTCTTAATCACAGAGAATCACTTGGAATATTTGCTTGGCCCTGGCACTAGCCAAAACAAAACAACTTAATACACATTGACTGGAATTTAGCTATGTTTCGCTTTTCGCATGTATCTGCATTTTGACGGACGGTCAAAAAGGCGAAACAGCACTTGAGCCTACCTCGAATGCGTTGAGAATTCCTCTTGCAGTATACTGCAGTCCTCTTGCAGTATATGCCCGAGGGTTGATTAATTTTTGTTCATATTCCAGCCCTACATGCTAAATGACCAGCCCTCATTCACGAGAAAAGGTCGTGTCCGATGAGCAATTTATTATGATTCGCACAAGCGATGAAAACCATTCAAGGCTACGCGAGCAATTTCCCGACTCTCTCATCTCGCAGTGGTCTCTCGCCGGTTAGAGTGGCGAGAGATCATGGAAAAGTGAGAGAGTCAGACATGTCCACAAGCACTCGCATAACTGAACACTTGTTGACCTCCTCTGGCTGAGAAATGACTCGAGGATGACCGAACTGTCACTCGAGAGACTGCTCGCTCAATTTCTCTATATAGTTCCACTCACCAAATCATGCAAGTCTATCGTGCATGAATCACTCCGTTGCACAGTTCCCATATTCCATTTGGGTCTTGACCGATTGGTCAAGAAGTTTGGATGATCTTCCAGATAATGGCTCAAACGTCTCTGCAGATATTGCTTGCAGCACACTATTTGGGGATGATAGTATTTTTAGTATTGATGTTGATACCAAACCTACAACCCTACTCGGTGGATCATTTTCTCTAGTCGGGTGCCTCTTTTTGCCTCTAGTCTGCAGAAACCTCCACCATCATCATCTCTACCCCGATCGCTCCCCTCAATTTCTCTGTTTACCCAATATTCTCGACCCAACACGCGTGCTTGCTCCTCGAGTGCGTTGAGCACATTTCTTCTCCCGCCCTCGGAACACCCTCTCTCGATAATAACCGGAAATTTGTCCAGCCTAATTTCCGGATCTTATCGATTGATTGATAATTTTAGATTTGTCATGCATGATTTCATGAATATTTATAAATTTATTGTTTGACTGTGAACGTTGAGCACATTTTTTCTTCGCCCTCGAACACCAGAACCGCAGCCTAATTTCCGGAAATTATTGATTATCTTTCATATGATCTGCTCACATTGTCTTTGATCTTTATTTCTTCTTGGCAGCGTTATGTTTTATCAGAGGATGTTGAGTCCTTCAAAAAACATGCGCATTTTATTTCAATGTTGTCAACTCCGTGTCGGATCTTGATCTCCCCTTTTCAAATGCCTGTATTCCGATCTTTTACCTCTCTTATAAATCACTTATTTGCTCCTGATTTACTCACAGTTGCGCGTAAGTTGATACGCAAATACTTACTGATACTGTTGTCTGGTGTCTCTCCACTTTGCGCGCTCTTTCGCTCTGTCTGACCAGATAGAGAGTGAGCTAAATAGAGAGGCGAAAATTACTGAGGCGTGCCGGGAATACGCGCGGTTTGCGTCAACAAGTTGGTATTTCTGAAATAATCAGTAATCGTTAGTTTAAACTCCACAGTAATCGTTAGTTTAAACTCTTTAACGTGGTGGTATTTCTGAAATAATCAGTAATCGTTAGTTTAAACTCCACAAACAATTTTAGTTTGTTCTTTTTGAGTGTTTTCGTTGCTCACCTCTTTATCTCATCGCGATAGTGGGGTCATTCGTCTTCATATTCGTTAAATATGTTTCACTCATGTTCTATAGTTATTGGTACCCTTTTAGTTCCGAACAAAAATGTATTCCGAAAAGTATTTGAATTGGACTGCGTTTCAAGACCGATCGCATTTTGGCAGGCATAGGTGTCCACTTTGCATACATTGTGCCAATTTCAGACTCATTTCACTGCGAATTTACACCGTCATCAATCTCTCTGAAATCCAATTGTTCTCCCATTCCGGGTGCTAACCGAGTACTCGGGGTTTATTCGGGATCGGAATTAGAGAGCATCCTCATCTCTGTTGTCATCTCTCTCGTCTCTCCCACGCGCTTGTCCAAGCCGCCGCGAAGCTTCGAGGGTTTTGTTTTCCTGTCTTGAGATGCGGTTGTGACGTCCGTTCCGGGGTGCTCCTGTGATCGCTATTACACACCAGATCTGCAGAGGCAGCTTGCCTATTTTCTGCGAAGTCATGATGTATGTCACAGCATTTACAGCTAAACCGCGAGACCAAGGCGCGTTGTCGAGGGTTTTTTTGTTTTCGTCTCGGGGTTAGGCGGTGACGTCTGTACCGGTATTCCGGTACGAGGTTTGCAGAGAAGCCTCAACATCGTTGCGAACTCTCTGAGTAATCACTGATAGCTTGTAGCCGATCTCTCTTGAGTAAGAATATCGTTATGCATTCGTGGCGGTGGGGGTAGTGACGTCTGTACCGGGGAACTCCTTCAATCTGCAGAGTGTTGTAGCAGTTTCTGCATCATAACTGCAGACGGTTTCTGAATAATTGCTGATAGTTCTCTCTCGAGTCTCTCTCTTCTCTCGAGTTTGTATATTGCTGCAGCATATTGTTTTTTTTTCGGCATCAATCATGCCCGCAATCAGTAATAAGAATGACTTTTCCAACGAGAGGTGTATCGACATCAATGATCCTAAACTATAGCAACTCTTGCATAAGCAGTGAAACTTATCCCAGCCTTCATCGCTCCCTGAAACTACTCTTCCAACGATGCGAACAATTCACAAACGGAAGCCGATTTTGAGGAAGAGAAATCGATTAGAATAGTATTGGAATAATTCCACTGTGCTAACGTTCCAGTAGTCACACTATCTAATATCACGTAATCCGGTTCCGAACTGCTCTTCGCATTGAGTACGGGTATTAGATTTTTTACCATCCTGCATACGCGCTTTCGTATTCCTGATTCCACAAACGTAATCATCACGTAATCTCGCGACGGGGAACCGGTATGCACTGATTTCGCGAGTGGGCACGCACTATTTTTGCGCCGTCCACACAAGTGATTCCGTTCTCTTTTCCATCGAAAAAAATGTCCTTACATTTAGTGAATGACCGCGGCGATCAGATACTATCAACAGTCATTGACGCTCGCTGCTCTTGCAGACGCAGTGAAACTTATCTAATTACACTGTCCTTTCATCGATAGCCTTTTGATTGACTCTAATTCCGATTTCAAGAAATTGGTGATAATTAGAGATAAAGATAAAATTATTGGAATTACCATAGTATGAGAGAGCAACCATGTGATCAGGTCCCGAACCGGTGTATGTACGCGCTCATTTCGCGAGTGCGCAAGCTCTTTTTTGCGCCGTCCACGCGCAAGTGATTCCGTCTGCTATTCCACTCTGTCCATCCATCCTGCTCCAGTCTCTCCATCTGGCATGCTCTCTTTTCGGTCATGAGCGATAGTGTTGAACTTAGGACAGATCCCAGATGGGGCAAATCTTCCGCGTTGTCTCTCTGGACTGTCTCTTCTCCTATATTACTCTCTCCGATTCCCGTGTTCTCTCACACTGTCTCACCGACGAGAGAGCACCACGTGCAATGAAAAGACGGCAATGCTCCTCGAGGGGCGATTGCTAGTGATTACGCTTGATCGAGCGGAGCAAAGAAGCATGATCGGGAGGCGATTGTCTAACTCTCTCCAGTCTCCCCGCTCTCTAGTGGTCCATTTGACCGAAAGGAGCACGAGATGCTTGATCACTAGAAAGAGAGAAAGCAATCAGCATTTGGAGCAGGGAAAATGAGAAAACAGGGAGCAGCGGGGTCAAAATGAGCGCGAATAGCTATAGAAATGGTCATGACTGACTGTTGACCAGAAAGTGTTATTGGGAATTGTTTGACCCACATTCAGTTCATCGGCATTACTCGATTCTCCACTTAGGAAACTTGAAAAGGCGATGGAACCTAACCAAATTCGATTCATTTTCCCCGTTCGTTGTCCAATAATTTGCACAATCCCGTTGCATCCCTCACTCAGTATTGAAAACCAAGGCGTTGCCAATCATCTTGCGATCCTTTTCACACGTTTTCCTTGCACAATCACTTTCTCTGCAATTGATCCGATCAGGCAAGTCTAATCCAGATTATGATTCGCGTCAATGGAGAGATTAGGCGGTAACCCGAGGATTGGAGGGTCACCGGTCAGATTCTGAGAAGGTGTGCAGATGTCAATGTCGTTGACAAGAAGAATCTGGATTCCCGAATCCAAGCGCGCAGGGGGCGAAAATATCGAAGAATTGTACACGCCTCTATTTCCAATGGCCTCTCAACAAAGCCATTTCGATCACTCAATGTTTCCGACGATCATGCTCAACCCAAGCGATTAGCTAGAAAGAGCGACGAACAATTAAATATCACGCCTGTCACGAGAGAATCGAGCTAGAATGGATTTTTTTGGGATTTGATCGAAATTCCTAAAATGAGTTAACATCACTTTTAGGCACCTCTAGGCATGTCCTAACATTACCCAAAGTCCCATTGTGCAGAATTCATTTTGGAGCTCCCTACACCGGGTTGGTATCCTGGATCCCCAACTTTAACCGTTAATATCTCCGTTCTAGTGCATTTTTGCGATAAATTGTTCTTAGATTAACCCCAGCTAATTTTTGATGCTCTTTTGATCTGTCCCGGTTAGAAGTCATGAGAGTGCCGCTGGGCGGTGGTACACTCTATGAGGCATAACTCAAAAATGGCCGATTCGAGGGAGCCCAGTTAAAACTATGTTGTACATCTCGTCAAGATCTTTCGAATGAGTGGCTTACAGAAAATATAAAGTCATGGAGACTTATCGTTCATTCCCTTGAAGGTTTCCCGATCATTTGAAGTCTTTTTTACTCCATCATTCCACACCGACACCGCGCACTTCTGCGAGTGCGGAATGGAATGAACAAATCCTTTTCGATTTTCAGTTGTGTTTCACTATAACATACTTTAGAAAAATCACTAGAATGATCGTGAAACACATCCGAAAGTGAAAGTGAACGACTCATTCCATTCCGCGCTCGCAGAAGTGCGCGGTGTCGGTGTGGAATGATGGAGTAAAAAAAGACTTCAAATGATCGGGAAACTTTCAAGGGAATGAACGATACGTCTCCATGACTTTATATTTTCTGTAAGCCACTCATTCGAAAGATCTTGACGAGATGTACAACATAGTTTTAACTGGGCTCCCTCGAATCGGCCATTTTTGAGTTATGCCTCATAGAGTGTACCACCGCCCAGCGGCACTCTCATGACTTCTAACCGGGACAGATCAAAAGAGCATCAAAAATTAGCTGGGGTTAATCTTAGAACAATTTATCGCAAAAATGCACTAGAACGGAGATATTAGCGGTTAAAGTTGGGGATCCAGGATACCAACCCGGTGTAGGGAGCTCCAAAATGAATTCTGCACAATGGGACTTTGGGTAATGTTAGGACATGCCTAGAGGTGCCTAAAACTGATGTTAACTCATTTTAGGAATGTCGCTCAAATCCCACCCCCAGCTCGATTTTCTCGTGACAGGCGTGATATTGTCATTTTTTAACAATAGATCTCCTAATGATTGATTCAAATTCACTCTTGAGAGAGTCTTAGAGAAGCGGTGAAACCTACACCAACTTTCAATAACCTTTGTAAAACCATCACCTGCTCATTGACAATGCTGTACAATTTGCCCAACTTCTTCTGATCCTATTTCACATTCGTACCTTCTAAAAACACCACCTCCTCCACCCGCAACAACTACTCTTGGTACTGCCCGGACTCTCTCCATTTATCGTGCTCTCTCGCCTGTCTGACTGACGAGAGAGCAAACGTTAAACGGAGAGATTCATAACTCTCCCTAACGACCCGCAATCCTGCGCGCACATACATACACAACACACTTGTAAGTAGCAGCGTAAATAGACGCGTTAGAGACAATGAGCATCGAGGAGAGCGGCAGAGAACGGGAGGGGGGGGGGCGAGAGATCATGGAGAATGGAGAGGGTGTTCCACGGGGGGTGAGAGAGTGTGTGAAATGGAGAGACGGCCGGCTACCATTGCGAATGTTAGTCAAGGATTGTGCACAGTTTCGTTCCCTCAGTTGTCAACAGCTCGTGCTTACTTTAGAATTGAGTAGAATTGGCTTTCACTAGTGATGCTTGTCAACTTCCGGTGAAGATGTTTCCCGATATTGTTTCGAGATCCATTTTCGACATCTACCTATTTTAATAAAGTGCTACAAATAAATAACTTAGAGCTGAGTAGAATTGGCTTTAGTGATGCTTCCGGAACCGGCTTTTCGGTGTTTTTTTCCGCTGCTGTGATTCGTACAACTTTCCACTCTGAAAAGTCACTAGGAAATCAATACCTTTGTATTCCGTATTCTATATTCTATTCGTGAGAAACCTTTACGTGGTTTTTCGATCACTTCCTGTTTTCATACGTATCACCTTGGAGCGATCTAGAAATCACAGTTGGTTGGTGTGCGATTTTGCATAATCCCACGAAAGTTATGACATCTATCTCTCTATGAATTCTGATATTTTGCATTGGCGCGCGTCATACATGCGCTGTTGACCAATCTCCGTGCAGTTATTTGATTTTTGACTCGCCCCTTTGTTCGAAGACTACATATTGAAAAAATGTTAATATTGCACTTGAAGCCAACTTTATCACGCACGGATGTGCAACTGGTGATGCCCCATTATGATTTTCATGGCTAGTAGAATATGCAACACGGGCAATCATCTCTTCATTTTACCTACTCTCTAACCGGATAGAGTAACGGAGGTGTGTTAAATTTAGAAACTATGAAGAGACTGTTCGAACACTACTGTTCACTGTTCACGATCTGGCTATACTTGGAAGAATCAAGATGTCCCATTCCGCAATCCATGTCTAGCTCTTTGTTTGCACTACTCGCGCGCGCATTGACCATTGGGGTAATCCATGTGTCGATTGCTCTTCTCTTGATCTGGCTATGACTGTGTTTGCCACCATTCCATGTGTAGTTATCGCGCGATTACTTCTCCCCTCTGTCTTGTTCTTCCATTTATGACTGGAAATGGTGGCTAGAAAGAGATTACACCGAGTAGACCATTTTTACATTTGCATTGGTTGCTAGCTCCAGATGCTTGTGATTGCTGTGCCATATTGGAAAATCTAACGAGATTGCCTGTTTGACCGCCACAAGCAGTTATCGCTATTGCTCTTCTCTTGTTCTTCTAACTATGACTGGAAATGGTGGGAGGAAGGGATTACATGCGGATTCGGCCCCTCTGCTCACAGTCAAATCACTGCACTCTCCTCATTTCGCCTGCTCTCTCACGGGTTAGAGAAACGAGAGACAGGGTGATTTGGGGAGAGTTATCCTACGCAAATCCACCCTCACCCACCCCGGAAAGGAGGTTACTCGCTACTTTGCTTGTTTTGTTTCGCCCGCCGATTTGGCTTTGTCTTGCTATTCCGTCTACCTGTCGCTTCGATCTGTCTCAAACTGCCGGAACACCCGGGTATTTTTCTCTTGATGTGGTAGCCGATTTCCGTATTATGTGATTTGCATTTGGTGCAAATAGCCTAGAATTTCATATTTATCCTGACATCAAGGCAATAGGCCTGCAGGGGGAAACATCATTGGGAGGGGATTGGGATCTTCGTACTTAGTGATAATGGGACAAGGGATGGATTCTTCATAGCTTTGTGGTGTCGATTGTCCTTCGCGCGTAGTCGATAGGTCTTGAGCCACGAAGTAGATCATCCAGCAGCCGAAGTTCTGACTTGCGTGGTTAAGAGTAAACTCACGAAGCAGCCTTCTTGTGTGGGGCCTTTCTTGACCGTAGTACACTTGAGCCGATAGGAATCCGTCCTGGGTCCTCATCTTGATGATCCAAGTGGGCGATACTCGTCGGGTTGCCCAAGCTGACGGACGAGAATTCTCCAAACAGGGGATGGAAGAGAGCGGGGGTGAGAGCAGACCGCCCGTCGCGAGCGCAAGAATGGAGAATGGAGAATGGAGAATGGAGAATGGCTTAGAATTAGCTTTTTACAATTGTTGTTTGCGTACTTCCGGTACTTGCGCGAGTTTGTTGTCACACTTTAACAAAGCGATGCGTATTCTCGACTATACAATCATCCTCCGCAATTTTACTCATCCTATTTCGTGCTTTTGCATGGACCACCAGTACTCACATGCTACAACATTCTTTGAATTGCCATTTTGAGAGCAGTACAGTCCCGTGCAATCACGGTGTTATTCACGAGAAAGAAAACGTGCCTATCAGCCTGTACTATCTACACTCGACAAAACATGACCACCTCCTTGCAGGCCATTTACTGTCTGTCCACTCTATCAGTTGTTGGGGGCCGTTATTCGCACCGAATGTTCTGGTTCAAACAGAAAATATGCTGCATTTGTCCACGATCTTTATTCTCGCGAGTCCCCTTGCCTGATTAATGCGTGTCTTTCGCGCGCTCTGCACATTTTTCTGCGCGTTTGTTTCGCGCTTATTTCGTCGTCAATCTCGCTAGACTCTTGCCGATGCCTTTCATAGATCATGAACTCCACAGATCTTGCACGAATCAACTACGGCTCGGTATGCGGACAATTGTCTCTTGATTTCTTGTGCGCTCAGCAGATTGTACGATATGAAGAGAAGGAGCTTTCTATTTCGAACTTTAGTTATACCTCGAAATGACATTTCTTCATTTTCAGAAGCTCTTACTCTAGAAACTGTGCGTCAGCGAGAAATACTCATTTATTTTTTTATTATTTTTTTCTACCATTTGTTCATCGTATTCGCCGAATGGAAATCGTAATTAATGACGAATCTTCAATGACTGCTCATAATCTCTCGAACTCGCCTGTCCACTTCACTGACCTTCTGTTGTGATCGATTGTGGCGATATCGGAACGGGAGCACCGGGCGCTCTCTTCAATCTACGCCCTCTCTCTCCAGGCAGAATGAGCGAGAGATAAGGCATTATGAAGAGGGTCAGACATTGTCTGACCAATCTCGTCATTGTGCCCGCTCTCTAGCCAGTCAGACAGAGCGAGTGATCATTGAATATGGGTGAGATCATAATGGTCAGTCTTTCTCGAATCTAAACGCTCTCTAACCGGTTAGAGAAAGCGAGAGAGAGCAGGGAAATGGAGAGAGCTAGATGAATGCACCCGCTTTCCCTTTCCAATTCACACCGATCGAGAGCGGTTCCGGTTTTCTATTCTCGTCTCGATTTCGAAGGCACGTTAGAGAAGCGAACATGAGCAGCGCATGTACCGTTGGCTACGGAAAAAGTGGCTCGCAGCGGGGTATTGTTAATTTCCTACAATAATGTTACCGTTCGCATTGCACTGATGTCTTGCGCAAGTTACATTACTTGATTCAAGATGAGAGCCTGAATTCATCCGATCATTCGTTTCTGGTTTCATTGTGTTCTAAGGCGTTCACATAAAACGCCTCAAGTTTTTGTTGTTTTCATGTTTATGGCGTCATCAAAACTGCAATGCACACAACAAGTGAAAGCCGTTCCATAGAATTCTAATAGAGGCACTTGCCCTAGAGCACCTTTGTGACGGTGTTTATCGACCCCGAAACCCCGAGAGGTGTCACTGTTATGACTTTGCGTTGCTGATTTGCACATTGCCATTCCTTGGCTGACTCTCTCCTTTTCACTTTATCTCTCGTCCTTTCTGATTGATGACTTTGCCGTTTAGTGATGCATCCACATAGTGTTACTCATACTTTTTTTCCGATTTCGGTGGTATCTCTACTTAAAAAATACTCAGCCGAGATGGTCCGTATACTTTTCGAAATACAGAGTAACAGTCACTGTTTAGCGATGCATCCTCACGGTGTTACTCATCCTTCGGTATCTCTAACTCGCGCGAAAATACTTGCGGTGCTACTAGGCAAACGTTGAATCACTTAGTGCGGTAAGGGAGCAACTGTGTCTAACTACTCCTGTATCTCCAATCTGTACACTCTCTTCCTTTCTCTGATCGCCGTCTGACTCTCTTCATCTTGTACACTCTCTCGCCCTGTCTAACATTCAGAAAATGTTCGATAGACAATGTTGACACATCCCGAGATCAGCTAGTTTCCATTCCCCACACTCCTTCGTCCATTCATTACTAGTGTTTGATTATTTCGCGCATTCTTAGATAACTTACCAGGTGAATCGAGAGGTAGTGTGCGAGGCGACGTTTCCGAAAAGTCGCGTCTGTCGAAAATTGAATAGAAATGCATATTTTGGTATCTCTGGAGGCGAGAATCCTCAAGATCAGCCAGTTTCCCTCATTACTCGTGTCGATTTGTTTGATCACTTGGCGCATTCCTGGAGATGTCCTACAAGCCGGCTTTCCGGATAACCCAGCGTGCGTTTTGCGGTCCGAAACGTCGCATGTCGAGTTATCGACCACTTGTGGTGTGCTTGGTGACATTTCCGGAACGTCGCCTGTTGATAATTTGAGTAGATGTTCGCGTATTGAGCTGTAAATGGCGTGATTGTCAACAGTGAAAGGTTAGAGTGGGCGAGAGATCATGGAAAAGTGAGAGACGCAGAGAAGTTCCGCTTCACTGTTACACTACTACTTCTACCGAGCATGTTCCTGTGCCGGTCGCCGCAACGTGCTAACGGCCATTTATGCAACTTTTTGTACAGCGCCGTTCCTTTACAGATCGCCGCACTCTGCTTACGGCTATTTCGATTGCTTTTTGTATAGCGGTGTTCCTTTACAGGTTGCCGCCAAGCGCTTACGGCTATTTCGGCAGTACTCTAGTCTCTTTGAACCGCGGAAATGGCCGTCGTTCAACCCCCCGCTTTTTCGCCATTTCGCCATACTATTTCGTTCCTCTTTCTAGTACTGGCCTTTTGACCGTCTCTGCTCAACGATTTCTCAATATTTTGTGCTTGACCGTTCTGGTAATATGCGATAATCATAAACCCTTGTTATCAGCGACCGGAACACTATCTAAGCCGCGGGCGGTATTTCATCAGTTTTTTTTTCTTCATGCTCCTTAATTATTGCTAACCCCTGACCATTACTGCACGGTCCCTTATTTTTTCAAGATTTGAGTGCATGTAATCTGATCGCTTTCTGTGGCGTGTAACCTTTGTTGCTGATAGTTGGCGTTTTCGAAAATACTCTGATCGAGCGATGGCCCGCATTCCTGCAGTATCAATCAAAAAGTTCCAAGGAATGTAACGGGAAACAGCGAATTGTAAAGATATCAGAGGAGCACGCAAAAGACTGATGGAGGCTGAGAGGTATTGAGCCAACGACCTTCCGTCCATGGATCGGCTGCTCTAACCAGTGAGCTAAGCTTTTGACTGCTTGCTGAAACATATTTAAAATCGAGAACTCTGAATGCGAGGAAAGGGGCTACATCTGAAATATGCTTCGTTCACTCTTCAACTTTGACGCATCACATTGGATGTTGATATTGTCGTGTTATTTCCTCCAAATTCATACTCGACGCTCAGTGAGCAAATTATAATGATGATCCGGAAGTGATAATCAGGCGTAGGTGCTTTCCTCATTGCTGTCGTCATCCGCCCCCTCCTTATTCATTCCAATCAGATGTACTGATAAGACTATCCTTCATTAGTCAAGCCTACCTTTCCTCAGGGCGACTACTTTATGTTTTTTTGTCAAAATCTTCAATCCCCTCAAATATTCTCTGCCGACATGTCCTTCTCATTTCAAATTTGGTTTTATCCCCATCACATACAGTTTCCTTTGTCTCAGTTTCCATGATCGTCATTTCACACACACACACACTCTCTTACCGGATATGCGGGGAAATGCATTGTTGATGGGGTCCCTTTGTTTGATAAATCAAAGGGAATCCTGCTCCGGAAGTCCCTTTGTAACCATAATCCGTGACGATGAATCTGAAGATAGTGATTCCGATTGCATCATTTCTGTTTCCGTCGTAAGCATCGCATGATTAGTGATTGGTTTACAACTGATCTGTCTCATCGCAATTATGAGCTGATAATGGCAGGCGCTTCATTTGGGTACACCCATCCTGAATGTTGAATGAAAGTAGCATTTTGATTGCCGTTTGATTATTCACAATTGCATGAATTTCGAAGCATCCGCTCTCCAAGGATCGCATTGATTACAATCTAGGACGACTAGACTCTTCTTGATAAATCTCATTCCTTCTCTCACTTATTTCTCCTTATCAATCCACAATCCGACTGCTTCCAACCCATGATCTCACGTGATATCAGTTTTTGATTGAACTCTCTCGATTTCGCCTTGTCTCTCGCCTTTCTCTAACCAGCCACTGTCTCTGCGCTCTCTCAATCTCTCACCATCCTTACTCACCCCCCCCCCCCCCTATCAGGAATGCATGGCGCCAGAAGCCTCTTGGAGCTAGAGATGAGCGAGAGAGCAGGCGATTCGAGGAGAGTCAGAAACCATTTATGGCTAGAGAAGGGTGAGATAGCGCGTGACCGCGGAGGATCAGACAGTTAGAGAAGGGCGAGAGAGTGTGTGATTCGAGGAGAGTCTAGGCAGACTCTTTGATGGCAAACTCACACACGCCTTGGGGGCTTATCGAAGAGTGAGAGATTCATTCATTGCTCGAGGTGACCTTATCTGGTTTACCTCAGAGTCGGGAGAGAGGAAGAAGGGGAGTGCCGAAAGAAGCGAATATTCACGCGCTTTCCGTTGGTGATTCTCGTCTTCAGTTGCACTTTGTGATTATTCTGTTTAATATTCATACCTTCCTCTGTTGAACATTACCTCAAGAATCCTAATCCTTCTATTCACTGCTCTTCTTACCTCTGATTGTGAGTTTACGAAACCTTAAGGGGAGTGCCGAAAGCGGTGATTCGTCGATTCCTCTCGCGTAGTATTCATCTTGCGGAAATATTTCCTGCGTGACTATCTTTGATGGCTCTTTGGAACGAAAGGTGAATTGTCTTCGCCGATAGGACGACTTTGCGTGTTTCTCACGCTTTGCGCCCTGATTTCTTCCCGATTCCGTGTCGAACCGAGATATTTGTAGTCATAACTGATTTGTCGTTGAGCGCCTTCCTTCGATGATTCTTTATCGTACCAAACGAAACGCATTCCGCACAAACCATTCCTCATCTGCCGATCTTTCCAAAATAGGATATTTTTTTGCGATTCCTGTGATTGAATGTGATTCCTTCCTCCTCCGTCGGCGTATTATTATTGTTGGCCATTGCGATGAAAACGATTCGCCTCCGCCTTTCGCAATATTAGTTTTTGGCGCATGATCCTATCTATTTTTCGGTAAAGGCTAATTTCTAACACCTGGCCTTACCAGTGGGTGCCACCTAACGTTGTCTTACGACGTAAAACGGCTTGACGTGGATACACCTTCACGGTAAAGGCTTTACCTTTACCTTTCGGTAGATATCGATTCCGGATATGTTTCACGCTGAACTGATATTATCTCGCTAGAATATTTTGTTGATTCCTGGCTGTGCGACTTTCTCGATTGAAAAAATAACAACAAAAAAAATCAACTAAGCGCCTCCCCTCATCTCATAGTATCGATAACAGGGATTTCCGTAATCTTTACTTTTCTTCTATTCGCATATTTTTTTCGCTATTTCGTTCTCGCAAATATTCTATTTCTTCTATTTCGCAAGCATTCCTTCTGATAGCCCTTCAATCGTCCACCTTTCAATGCAAAGTGTCGATGAATGGCCATTACATCCCTCCCTTTCTCTACTATTATTCTGCTTTATGATTGCAGTATCCTTTCTCTCGGATTCTCGGGCTGTGCTTTACAACTTGGACGATCTAATTGAATCGAACACATGAAAGTTGACAGTGTAGGAGTATTTTCCTTGCTAAAATCTGTTCTCTGATTCCTGTGCTACGTATTTTTCCACACTAAACCGTCCACGATGTCTGGTGATATCAGACTCGATATCGTCAGTGACGAATACTCTCCTCGTTCCACACACTCTCTCGCTTACTTTGAACGGCGAGAGAGCACGCGAAATCGAGAGAGTCATTATCATTTGCTCTTGGACGTCACAGCCTGTAGCTTGTTCCTCCTTATCTCCTACGAGGATCCTCCCAGTCTCTTACTTTCACGCACACTCTCGCCATTTACGTTAGGTTAGAGATAACGTGAAATGAAGAGATCAGGCTAGAGAGTATCGGAATTGAAGAGAGCACGGTATCGGAATACCAAGAAGGCCCGGCGTTTGAATCATCATTAGACTCCCGTCAACACTTTTTATCGATATTTTGCCGTTTTTCGTCTGACTCTCTCACTTTACCATGCTCTCTCGCCCTCTGTAACCTCTAGAGCGAGACAATCCGGGGTACTCTCTTATTATTCCCCGCTCTCTCGCGGTCAGAGACGACGAGAGAGCGTGCACAATAGAGAGAGTGCGTGGCTGAATCAACTCCTTTGTCGCCCAAGGCGCATTATCATTCTATTTTGCACCTCAGGAAGACTCTCCCCATTCTCCATGCTCTCTCGTCGTTTCTAACCGGCGAGAGAGCAGGGGAAAGTGCGAGAGAGTGATGTCTTTGTTCCGCGAGTGACGGGACTATTCCAAGACGCGTCAATAAGGAAGCCTTTGTGAATACAATACGGCGCCTTTTTGTCAGGGAGGAAGGATTGTACTTTTCCAATACCTTTTTCCACTTATTGAAGCGTTCCTCAACGATAACCATTCAGTATGCTTTATAAGATCAAGAATCGTGTACTTTCCCATGTTCGATCACACTTCCTGTTCAACCAAGATGATATCGCATCTCAACAATCTTCGTACAATTTCATCGATTATTGCAGATGTCCTTTTGTAGAATTCATGTACTTTTCCTATAGCACGTCCACTTGCAAAGCGCCTATCATTCGCTGTTCCTTTTTTTGCAATCTGATCAGTGAACGATCATATCACTTTTTAACCTTTCCCCTTTTGCTCATCCTTAGTTCATTGGCGGTTCCTGTCCTGTATCCTCTCTCTCTGCTCGCATTTCCTCTGTTTTCTTCTGTAAGTGGCATGACGTGGATTTCCACAGATCCTCTACTGTTTTCGTGCAGCAATGGTATCGTATTGTTCGTTTTCGACCACTACAGGGATAGATAGGTGATGCGGGATTTCACTGATCCTTCTGTTTTCATGATCGGGCGAGTAGGCGAAATCCCTCACAAGTAGTCAGTAGATAGTTAGGATGATGAGTAACCATCACGGGCAGAAGAGTGCACCGGGAATGAAGAGAGACAAAATTCCATTGTCGTATTCGCTCATTAACCCTTCCTCATTCTAATCAAGCTAGAACTGACTCTCCTCAATTCGCACGCTCCGTCGCCACTCTGACCTCTTGAGTGTTACGTATTCTAAAAAGGTCGATGTATAAAAATGGGCGGAGTCATCGTAGTCGCCCCCTTTCTGTTGTAGATTTTCTGTTCACCGGATCGCTTTCCTTCTTCCCCTTCTTCAACATTCCCAAAATTCCTCCAATTATCCGTTCTTAAACTCTGCAAAGCCACAAATTTGCTGCAATACTTCCTATTATCTCATCTCAACCTCCCTTCCAAACTCCTTGTCTGTTCAATTTCCAACCTGATATGTCAAATTCCTTAAACCTTCCTCTTTGATCTTCCGCCGAAACTCGATGTTTGCAATGGGAGGTCACGCTTTTCCCTAAAATTTTGTGTGACTCTCTCAATTTGCCAGGCTCTCTCACTCTTTCTGCCCTGGAAAGACATTGTTCACAGAATTTAATCGCAAATTTTGAGAGCCTTTATCTCCTTTCTTCTTTTGTCTTTGAGCAGATTTACAACCATCCCGATTCTGACTCGCCTCTCACTTTCCCATTATCTCTCGAACGTCAGAGGAGGCGAGAGAGCATGCTTATCGAGGAGAGTGTTTTGCTCTCACTTTTTGCTCTCACTGGTCTCTCACTTTTCCTCGATCTCTCATCGATCAGAGAAGGCGAGAGAGCATTCGAAATGGAGAGAGTTCAAAGGAAAAAAACAAGGATGCGTAATGGCCCCTTTCTCCTCGTGCTGTTGAGTCACGGATTGTAATAAGGCGCAAGGAGTATTCTTTGGAGCGGGGTTTGATGAAAAGAAATTTTGAAAACATCCGATGAAAAGGCGCCGATTCCGCAACCTTTTGGGTGGTGACCTTTGCGAATTGCGTTTGAAGGTATCGGTTTACACTGATGGCATTTGTGGAATTCCTTTTGACCATGGTCCTCAGTATTGATTTCCGACCTTTCTGATCGGATTTAGCATGATCTCGTCCAGAATTATTAAGACCACGCCTATGACGCCTGATGTGAGCAAAAATCAGCTAATCGGGTTGACTTGTTTGACAGGAATTTCAGTTCTAGATCTATGACGCCGTCGACCTTTGGCCACATCTTTATGCTCCAAATCAAAGTTAATCTGGTGATTGAGAGCTAAAATATTCAAGTTGTTTCGCGGTTAGTCTTCATTTTATTTCCGTTAGGAGCACACTCGAGTGAAGGAATTCCCCCCCCCCCCCCATTTTACAGGCTCTAGATCAATGGCACTTGATCAGTTCCAGATCTATGTTGTCGACCTTTGGCCGTGGGCTTCACACCTCGCGCGGTTTTTTTTTGTCAATCTGCACCATTATAGCGATAAAACACGCAGGAATGGACGATCAAGGAATGCGCATTCCCTTTTTTGTGTAATCTCTAGCAGGTGAGAGAAGGCGAGAGAGCAGGGGAACCGAAGAGAGTCAGAGAAGAAGCTCATAAAGCCGAGGGGTCGTTAGCGCCGCTCTTTTTCTCTTCTTATCGCCTTTTGATGAGCTGTATTCGCTGTAAAGCTCTCCTCGATTCGCACACTCTCTCGCCAGCTCTCTAACCACCCTGGACTCTCCTGATTTTGCGTGGTCCCTCGCCGCACGACCTTTTCTATTATGACTAACCGTTATCCAGATCGTTATCATTGATAAGGCGTCCGCAGGAATGAGTGAAAGGAATGGGTTCATTAATAGACTGGGTGATTCTCAATGTTCCTTCTGGTTTTGGCGAACACTTTTGATAATATATATACCGAGCTGAAATTTTCGCAATTATTCTGATGTAGCCCTTTTCTACGTACCTAATTGTAAATTTATTCCTGCAGAAGTTATACCTTTACAATGAGTGCAGGGGATCATTATCCTTGATATTTAGGGGGAGATGGGGGCGTCCTTAGTACTGAATGAGTTCCTTGATACATTTGGCTGCGATTTCGTCTAACTCTCTCCATTTTACGTGCTCTCTCGCCTTCTCAAACCAATAGAGCATTGATGAGCTTCCTTGATACAACGACGTGCCAGGGCATTTATCGCCTTGCTTTTACCTTCGTTAACGTAAGATCTAAGGGCACACATCGAGCTGCGCTTTCTGTTCTATTGGTTTTATTGTTGTTATTTTTTTCTGAATCGCACTCCCCAGATGCATCAGTTCCACTCGCCCGCGGTCCCTCTTACCGAAGCGATGAAACCTATTCGGATAGATGGTCTGTCTCTCTCAATGCGAAATGATCACTTGTTTATCTGACTTGCAAATTGGAGACATTTCTCTCCTTGTTTTTCCTTGAACGTTCGCTGATTTTCATGAATTTGTTTTTTTTTCACAGAATTGATTACGCTAGCCCGCTGTCCTTCTTGCTGACATTGTGAAACCTAACCGAGTTTCAATTTCAAATATCAAATCGATCCAAGAATGATTAATTTCTCGAGCGATCCTCTGGAAATATTTTAAATTTGCTCTCTAGCGCATCAATAAACGTTCCACCTTGTGTCCAAGGGCTATTTTTGCTCCCTGTAAACATCGCAGCGTTCCAATTAGGCTCACCTTCGTCTCTCTATTTCACACGCTCTCTCGCTCTGTCTGACCTTCGAGAGTATACGCAAAATGGAGAGAGTGAAATTAGCGTCTCTCCATTCAGAATGCTCTCTCGCCGGTCAGAGATAGCGAGAGAGCGTGCGAAATGAAGAGAGCTAGCCCTTCGCCCTTTATGTTTTCGTCCAAGTGCAGCGCGCGCAGGAAATGACTCTGATTCATCGCTTTTTTGTTTCGATTTCGGGGCCCACTCCTTCTCTGCTCTCATCTTTCTGCATGCTCTCTCGTCATCTCTGACCGGTGAGAGATCACGGGGCGACGAGAGAGCGGAATCTTCTTAGCAGCCGACTTTGCATCCTTCTTATGTTAGTCACACACTTTGCCCCCCCCCCCCCCCGTGCTCTTTCGATCCCACTGCAGAAGGGTTGAAAGTGGCCGCATTTCGGTGCATTTTCGAATGTTGCGTGGTTTCATTGTGAATTTCTCCTTATCTACGATTGTCTTCTCTGATTTCGATCCCTGCAGAATTCTGAGAGCCTCTTATTCGACCATTCTTTCTGTTATTCTCTTAGTAACCTCTCGCCTCTCTTAGTCAGCGCTCAAGAGCTCCTTGTGAAAGGCTCGCTCACAATCCAGAGTGTCACCATCGGTGAAGAATTGGTTACGTTTCACGCGGTTATTGAATTGTGGAAAAAAAAAGAAAACTTCCGTTTCGAATCGATGTCTTTCTCGAAAATGGGTGCAACAAAACGCTACAAAAGTACCATTTGTGCACAAAAGGCTTCCCTCTCGTCGATCCATAATTCCAAATACAAATGTGTTTCACGCAGAAGATGTATGATCTGTGTATCTTTTCGATACGATAAAACTGCCCCTTTTTTGAATAAGCTACAAAATGGTCATTCATTTCCTACTTCCGCTAACGAACGACTATTTACCAAACTTTTTCCCCGCTGACCACCTCCGATTTGGCGTATTGGCTACGGCGAATGCCGTTTGGCGCGAGCAGCTCTCTCCATTGCCCACGCTCTCTCGCCCTGTCTGACCGGCGAGAGAGCAGGCTATTTCGAGAGAGTTTCACAATAGTAAGCGTTCCCGTATAACTCACGGCCGCCAAATCCGTTTGTCTGACTGTCTGCGCTCTCTCGATGATCCTTATCTCTCGACACTCTCCTCCTCCCAATCTTGGAAATTCCACTCGCTGCTCGGTTATCAGTAAGATGAGCATGGGAATGAATCGCCTTTTATCGTTCTCACAAATTTACAATAATTTTAACATTTTTTTCCCTGAAGATCGTGAATTTCACTGCATCTTCCTTCTCACATTCCTGATATCTATATTCCACAGCGTTTCACTGTTATTCGTGATACCTTGCTTCATCGCGTGTTTCTCAATTTCTCGAATTTCGCGTATTTTCAGTCATTCCTAGATTCGTTATTCTAACGTAATCAGCGAGTTGCTCTTTGATCTTGGCAGACGCCCATGCTACACGCCATACAAGGCCGGTCGCACCCGCACAGGCACTCCCTGTTCGAGCTGGACTCCGCCCTCGCGAGTCGTGAGTTGATCTTTGGACTTTGATCTTTGATCTTGAATCCCTGTTCTTTATCTCTGACGAATGAGTTCCCCGTCAGACTCAGATTATGGACTGTAAACAGTGATCATGCAGAATTATCTGTTCTTGCAGGAGACACCCATCATATTTGATCTTTGATCTTTCCATTTTCATTGTTCATCCAACTCATTTTCAGCCATCCCACACTCTTCCTCTCCCATCTCCTCCTCATCCGACTCCCTGCTGTCATCTTCCAACAGCTCCACGAACAGCCCAAGGAGGCGGCGAGTTGATGTAAGGGTTGATCTTTGATCTTTGATCTTTGACCTTTCTTAAACGCTGCCCCGAAGGAGTGACTAGATCGTCGGAAAAGTTGAGGTATCTAGCTTGGAAAGGAAAGTGCAAGTGATACCGGAAAAAAAGATCTCAACGTGGAGATCTTTTCGGAAACTACAGTAACCCGTAGCCGGGCAGCCAAAGCGGCCGTTCAAACCGATCGCCAAGCGAAAGTATTGTTAGCTGCGGCTCCGTGCGCGAGTAAAATGTACGATGATATAAAAAGCGATCACGCGAATGGTCGACGTCTCTTCAGTTTACGTGATCTCTCGCTGGTCAGAGAAGGCGAGAGATAATGCGAAATGAAGAGAGCGCAGACATTTCTAGGGCGATTGTGATAGGCAGTGAACGGGTTTGGGATAGTGATCATTAGGAAACGGATTAGGAGAGAAATGAGATGAAAAGGTAGCGGTACATTTTCACTGATAATTGCCGGGAAATTAATCATTAGATTTGTGATCTAAAATAACTGGCGAACGACGGCTCTTTAGGAACAAAGAGCTGAATGGTCGTGAAATATAATTAGCTAATTTAAAATAATTTCAGAAACTCGATCGCCGGCTCTCCTACAATGCGCGCATCTTCCGGGGCATGCGCACGAGCGGAGTGAAGTGAGTAAACAAATTTCGATAATAATGACAATTTGTGTCAAATATTTCCACATGAGTTTCACGGGTAATCCAACAGTCATTCGATCGGTGGAGGTCTAGTGCTGCTTTCTCTCTTGTCTTGTAAATTTAATGATTAATTTAGTAATTCATAATTATAAATTAATTCCAGACCGAGCGCGGATGACGTGCAAACGTGCCGGAGGGAAGCGAGGGACGCCTTTACGGATGCGAGTGGAAGGTCAGCAATATCGAAACTTCTCTGTTTTTTTTTCCGGGCTATGACTAGAGACCGCAAGCTCCGCCCACTTGGGAGGGATAGGGAATGGGGGCAAAAATGGGAATGAGGTTTAGCAAATCGAATACTCAACCAAATTGGTCGTTCAAGGGCGCGATGGATAGCTCTCAGCCTCACCTTTCAATGTGGGAATGGGCACTATGTTCAGAATATTTTAAGTTGGTCAAAATCGAGATATACCAGTCCGGGATAGTCAAAAAAGGCATTTCTAATGAACGGAGCAAAGTGCCCATTGCGCAGATTGTTCTTTTATTTTTATGAAGAATTTTAGAGAAGAAAAATCAAGAATCGAAAGTTTCCCCGAATTGCTAAACTGTTTTGAAGGTTTTAGTACGCGCGTATTTATTCCAGTCCGATTAGCGCTAAACACAGTGTGAGCTATAGTCAAATGAGGGAAGAGGGGTGAGAGACAAGGCTCTTCCCTTCTCCCTCCGCCCTCTCTCCCCGCTGTTTCTATCCCGTCGTGACTAGCACACACCGTCCCTAGACAAGAGGAAATTTCTCTCCTAAATTGTCTCTCACGACTGGGCGAAGCTATCGCCGTCGAACTTTGGGAATGAGCTTGAAGTAGGCTCCGCCCCCCTTTTGCCTCGTCCCGGTTTCGACCACTTCTCTGTTGAGCCCAGATCGCACGGTTTTTGGCGCATAACTCGGTTCAAAAATGAGATATCGACAAACGGCAAAAAAGTATGTTCTTATTGAGACCAAGGGGGATACTTTGAGCAAAAAAACATGACCTTACGATTGATTCGGTCTACCCCGTTGCGGTCTCTAGCTATGACCGCACCGAATGTGAAGGGGTTGGGGAATGACAGGGAGGGAATGCTCTGCGAGAAAAGGCTGGGCCAAAAAAACAGAGAAGTGCCGAAATATGTTCAGTGAAGAGTCTGGAGTGAAGTAGGACCGCCAGAATGAACAATCAGTTTCTTCATATCTAATCGCCTGATTTCTCGTGCTTCCCCACATTGAACTCGGTCGCTGTGAAAGATCATTCAGAAGAAGTGTCGTATATTCACTGGTTTCAGCACGTGTCTACTTATTAGAAAATAGCTGTGAAACACAACTGAAGTAAAAAGAAGAAAAAATTAGCTGACATAAACCAATCGATTAACCCTGATTATCGTACGCTAACCCAATCGATATCAGGGACGCCCGGCTACGAGCGATCGATGACGCCCTGGATACGGTAGAGGAGCTGATCCTCTTCGTGCCCGATGTGACAGGTACGGTAGCCGTATCGATTACTCTCTCCATTCAGCACACTATCTCGCTCTGTCTGACTGGCGAGAGAGCATGGGAATTTGAGAGAGTAAAATCAATAATTTATATTTTTCAGCATCCGAATCCGAACAGTTCTTCGTCAATGAGTTGTCCGCCTTCCTTGCCTGGGTCAGTTATCGATCGATTAGGGTTACGGTAGCTATCAATCGATAAGGTTACGGTATCAATTGATATTCATAAGATTACGGTAGCAATCGATAATCGACGATTACGGTATCTTTTGATAGTCTGAGATTACGGTATCAATCCATATATCCATATCAAACCAGTACGATATAAATCCATAGATTGATACCGTAATCTCATAAAAGGATTACGGTATCGATCGATAATCGGTATTACCCCAAATTGTAAAAAATATATTGGAAATTTCATTTTGGAAACGTTTTATTGTAAATAACCATTGGGAAATGACTTTTTAGAAACTGCCGTTTTGTAAATTTCTTGTTGGAAACGCTAGATGGGAAAGGGCGCGGAGGAAGAGGGGTCAAAGCGTAGGGAGAGGGATCGATAATTGTTGGGAAGGTAGATCAAGAGCGCCTCTCCCCTCTCTCCCCCCGAGCGCCAATAAAACGTTTCCAAAATGAAATTTCCAATATATTTTTTACAATATGGGGTAATACCCGATAATCGCAACTTACTGTACCCCTCTCCAGATCTACTCCTCAATGCGGTTTTCCGATTGCATCAGCTGTCTGGATGGACACTTCCGCGATCTGAAGGTGAGAGGAGGAGTCTGACTCTCTCGAATTCACGTGATCTATCACTCTGTCTGACCGGCGAGAGAGCAGAAAAAAAATGTAGCGAGCCATCCATCGACTATGTCTGACCCTCTCTCTCTGTCGAGACAACATGAGAAACGGGGAGACGGGCAATTTTTTAATGTTAAAACATGACTAACTCTCTTCCTACATTATTTTTCAACAGAGTGAGCCATAATTGAAACAGACAGAACTCTAGGCTGACACCTCGCGAGACCTCAATAAGTCAGCGCAACTCCCAAGGCCAGTTATTCAACGGTAGTGGTAATTGAGATGAGCGAATGACCTTAGCGAGTGAGGGACAGCCGAGTTGGTGAGGTGACATGGATAGCATGATGAGGGATCTTATCCCTATCTAGCCATAACTTAAGTTGTTCAGAAATCGGATGCAATAGTAATTGAAGTGAGGACACGACCTAGTGAGAGACAGGCGAGTTTGAGAGATGACAGTGATCACAGCATTCTTTTCCGACAGAGAAGGGGGAGATCTTTACATATGTACTTGCGCACTTTGCATGAATCGAACTGCGAGGCTTGGGCGGAGGGAGCGGCCGCTCTCCCCGCTCATTTTGAATTTTTGCAGACCGATTACGATGTGGCGGGAAAATTCAAAAGTTAATCCCCTTGTTCACCCTTTTCTGGAGAGAACAATGGGGGTCGGAATGCTGTGTGATGGTAGAGAACTTATCTCAAACTAATTCATCAACCTGAATAATCACTGTTGCGCATAGAAAGTTCATAAAAAGTAACCACAAAGGAAATGTACGATGTTTTCGTTGAATCACAAAAATTATGGCCTATCGTAATCCTATTTTCCCCGCAGGACCGATTCCGCCGATTGCTGCCGTCGATACCGTACACCTCCGAGCAGCGACACCTGATCACGCTGCGATTCAGCCAATTGTGCCTCGAGTGAGTACGGTAGTAGATAGATACGGTAGGATGAATACGGTAGGATGACTGAATATCGATTGTTTGTTCAGGAGGAAAATGAGTGAGCGAGATGCAAGTAATATTTTTGTTAATTTTTGCACAATAAGACCGACAGCCGAATCAATCAGTTGTATTCGGCCGGCACTAGCATAAACTACACTTGTGAAACACACCCGATTTTGTATTTTCTCGTGCACACCGGTTCACATTTCGTAAATTGAAATGCGTTTCACACTCTCTTCACTTCGCTCGAATAGCATTTGGTATCAGTAGTGATTTGATGTCTGATGGTTAAAATCACCTATAGGCAGGGGCCTCCGGAGGACGTATTTGAAACAGTTCGGGTCTTGAGCTGATTAACCTATGGTATGGTAGCCAATTATCGATCGTCCTCTTCAGATACGCCGAGATGGTGGACGAGGAGTCGCTCGAGTGGTGCAAGGTCGATATGGAGTACCTGGACAGTAAGTTGCTACCGTACTTTAATCAGATTACGGTAGTTTATCGATTAGTGACTTTTCTTGACGTTGTTGATTACGGCAGATAATCGATAACTGGTGTTCATAATTCCGGGTTACCGTAGCCAACCGATAATCGTTAATCAATACCGTACTCTGCAGAGATGATTTCCGTTCGGGAGCGGCGGAACAGCATTGGCAAGAGCGGAGGAATCGATAATTATGAGGCCGAGCGAGAGGAGAGGCGGTTGAGGGATATCGCGGATCGGATACGATACAACCTGGAGAGGGTACGGTAGAATTATTGATTGGTTACGGTATCTCCATCGATTACGGTAGTTGAGGTGGTACGATAGGTAACGCGGTACTTATCGATCCAATTGCAGATCCAACTCGCGTGGAGAGACTGTGCCTCGGAGAGCCGAGTGCCCGAGAAGCTCGTCTAATCGAACATCAATCAATAACTAGCCCCAATCAATCGATAATCATGTACATTTACCGTAAACAAAGACTGCCAACGTGCCATGTTACCCTACACATCACAATGTTGAACTGCTAGACAAAATTAGAGACCGCCCCACTGACGACAAGGTTCCATCCCCTGCCTGTTTCCTACCTGATTGTACCTACATGAGAAGCCGCTGAGCTACTTTATTGATAGTTTTTCTTCAAATACTTAATAGTTAATTGTCCGCCTCGCGAGATTTTCTAGGAAATCGCGCCTTTGCCATTGTAGCGCCCATGAAATACATTGTGAACACTGCTCGGGTGCCTTGCATAAGTTTGATAAAGAATTTAACAACAAAATTTCGTTATTTTAACACAATTTAATAATAATTCAAAACAAACAGTGAATATTATGAAAACAGTCAATATATTTGGCAAATTCCGTGTAAAAGCCTGGTAGGATTACGGTATCAAGGACGATCAATTTCAGGCTCCTGCTGTTTTCTCATCTGATTTTGCCTTATTGCGCCTTTTTCGATTGTTTTTACTCGTCTTTCCGCGCATCTCTTCTGATATTTCGCCTCGCCTTCTTCACACCTCTCCCACTATCGCTGATGCTCGTGAATCACACCCATTTTCCTGACGGTTTTTCCCTTTTTTCACCTTCGAACGTCAGCTCGACAGGTGTTATCGCTCATTATTTTGAGTTTTACATTAGCAATAGTTCTCACACCTTTTCACTTCATTTTTACTCTCAGATTTTAGTCTAAACAAGCCCAAAAATCAAAACACTACAAGTTATCCAGAGCGTCTTCCTAAATCTACTAGCTCTCAATATCGCCACATCGCATATTTCTTCATATTTCCTCGCTGCGTCGTGATAAGTTACTGTTTTATTATTCTATTCATCTTCGAATCTTGTAAATAATAGTGCCGTATCGGGCTTATAATCAGGTAACTGCTTTTCCAACTATATTACGTGTTTCACCACACACCTAGAACTAGCTCGTTCTATATTATTCTTTATTCATATTATTATTAATATTATTTTATTATCTGATATTGTAAAATGCGCAGGGTCAGGATGGAGCCGAGGAAGCAGCTTGCATCGGACTCGGCCGTGCCACCGTACGGCGTGCCCCGGACGGTGCTCGTGACGAAATCGTCGTCCTCGGTGTCCGGAGGCGGACTCAAAGTGAGTTATTTGTTGCATTTTATTCGCAAAAATGGAGTAAAATCGAAAATAGCTTTGTAAATTGAGCGAAAATTACTAGTTAACGCCAACGAGCGGACTGGTACGGGTAACTGATGTTGTTTTCTAAGAAATGCGCTGCAATTTAATTTGGGAACTTGCACTTATAAAAATGAATCGTACGACGCGTAAAAGGCACTTAATATGGAAAAAAAATCGAGGTTCCTTTGCGCCTGACCAGTCACTTGATTTGACGCGCGACTTGACAATACGACAGTTACGAGCTGGTACATCGAAAGTTCCCTTACCTTCGGTCACTTGCGATAGTTGAAAAAAACGTGAAAGTAACTGGGAGAGAGACAGTGCGGGCGCATAGCTCAATTAATCGCATCATCACTCCCCTTTATCTCTCCCCGCGCGCCCCTGGGAAATTGGAACTCGGGAAGGGAGAGATAGGGGTCAATCCCCGTTGGGTCACTTGTAACAGTTGAGCGAGAGAGGAGCTATCATCGCTTCTCCTCTCCTTTCTTTCACCCCGCGGGTGAAACACAAATGTATCGATCGAAGCTGGATAGTCGTCCGAGTGATGCGACATCATCAACGACAACGTCGTCCAAATCGACCTCCCCGTCGTCGAGGAGGTCAACCGGGTCCGAAGATTCCGGAAGAGGATCAAGGAAGGATGAGAATCCTTACGCTGATCTCACCTCGGAAGACTACTTCTCGAGCAAAGCAGGAGGAGCCCCAGCCCCTCCGAGAATGAAGCCCCCTCCGCCTCCGCCTGAGGCCGAGCCCTACTATGCCTTCAGAAGGAGGGTGACACCCAGCAAGAAGGAGAACCCCTACGGGGAGTACGGTTGCGCTGATTACGGTAAGGCCAAGAAGAAGGAGGAGGAAAGCCCGTATGGAGAGTACGGTAGCGCCGAATACGGTAAGGCCAAGAAGAAGATCAAGGAGGAAAGTCCCTATGGCATCTACGAAGGGTTCAAGAGGCGCGTGAGGAAGTACAGGGAGGAGTATAAGGACGACGATGACCCCTATGCGATGTTTCTGAGGGGCGAGGAGGAGGTGCGTTAATTAATAACTTAATTAGTTGAAACATACATTTTCATTACCAACCGGTGACCGAAAAAATGTCTGATAACCACAAAACATAATCTGATCGTGGGTGGTCGTGGTTGGTACGAAAATGTATGAGTTAATTGGCATCGAAGTTAATTAGACGATGTGGTAGGTGAAGAAGGAGACGCGCACGGAGCAGCTAAAGGAAACGATCAAGAGTATTAATACGGTGAGTGGGTTTTTTTTCTCGGAAGAGTTGTGATTGTGGTACAGCGTTTCTGAGTGTTTCCGAGAAGGGTGATTGGCGTTTTGGGAAGCTTATGAGTATGGGTTGTTGGCAGTTGAATTGATGTGACCGTGGAACCGTCTGTTCGAACAAAAATAATTATTTATCGCGCTCTGCTTAAATGGTCGTTTGCGCCCCACCCCAGCAGGGTTATTGACGTTTCGGCGATAATAGGCATAAGGGTTGTGGACTGCTGCAATGCTGGGAGTGGCGAGATTGTTTAAAAAAAGAATTATTTATCGCGCTGAGTATAATTCTTCCTCATCAGCTGATTTTTTTTTGTCAAACTTTCACTTTTTGGGATGTAGGGTGATTTGTGCACCATGAATCTTGTTTGTTGTGGATGAATGCAGTAGATTCGATGTATGGGTCTCACATCTTTCAGGAACTATTAATGTTGATTTCTCTTGACCATGTATCTATTGCTCGCGTTTTTGCTCCCTTGTTTATGTAGTGATTCGAAAAAAATGAGATGATTAGTGTTTCGTAGGGTTTTCGAATGGGATATTCGTTATTTGGATTGATACGATGGAAGCCAGCTTAGAATTCTTATTTACTTTCTGTTATCATATCATTCCTTTACTGTTTTAGTTTCATTTCTGGCATTACTTGCAAACATAGTGATTGCTCTTCGAATTGATAATGGATCTAACTTGTGGGCAGCGTGATTGATTGGTAGAAACCGCCTAGGAAGCACTGTTCTAATCAATTGCATTATTTTCTCACGCCATTGCATCTTTTTGGATGACGTTCACCAAACAACAGTTTGACGACGGTATCACGAATCAGTGTCGACGGGGGGAATGATTAGTGTCTCATCTCCCCCTCTGTGGTGGTGTCAAGATGATGCTTAACATTTGCTCCATTCTCTCTCATTTTTCTCTCCCCTTTCTCTTCTGAATTCCACATCCCTTCCTTCCCTTTCCATCGTTCTCGCTCGCTTTGCCAACTCAACACAAATGATGAGCGTTCCCAATTCTCGCTGATTTTGAACACTGTTAACCCCCGATTTGGTTATAAATTCGTCAAAATAATCGAAAATGGAGTCGTCAAGCGCGGAATCCGACGCGGTTTCAACGGCGACGTCATGTGGATTCTCCGCAAGGAAGATACGGGTGGGCGATTTGTTTTTTCCCGTTCCGATGGTAATTGCAGTTCCGGACTGTCAACAATAAGACCGATTTTAGTACAGAAGGCACTGATGTATCCCGCCTTTGTGTTCCCGTCCCGATGGTAATTGTTCCGGACGCGCTTGTCATACCTTGAGAATGATACCAGGGCTTTCAATTGCGGGTTGCTTTGTGCTCATTACGAGCTAATCAAGCTGTTCTGTATTTCGAAGGTGATCGATGATCTTTTTGCATAAGTCGTTGATTGTGATCTTGCATTTGACCACTGTGATTGGGAGATTTTTCTCGTTCCGATATTATCGATAATTCCGGACGCTTTTATCATACCCAAACAGTGAGAGACGATGCGACCTTACTCTCGCACCTCTCGTGTAAAAACGTCCTGAGGCGGGGCGTTTTGAGGAGTGATTATTGGCGAATTTGGCAAGGTTAGGGGAGCAGTTTAGTGTGTGTGAATAATGCGAGTGGAGCGGCGCGTATCGAGAAGGGCTTCGGTGAAGAGGTTCGCCAGAGTGAGGGTGAGTCTGGAATTTAGATCTCGTTATTATAAAAGTTGTTCAATTCGCCGAATCATCTGCTAACATTTATGTCAAGTTTCTAAGACTTTAAGAATTTTCTGGAACGCGAAACTAGTTGGCTGGTCAAAATGATCATAGTGATAGTAAAAGTGGAGCGACGTGTGCGAAGAATAGCGTCGGTGAGGAGGTTCGCGAGGGTGTGGTTGAGTATTCTGGAAGGGTAATGTTAAGGGGATTTGTATCGTAAATAAGGTTTTCATTGATACCGGACGCTGTTGATATTACTCTAGTTGAGTTGGTGCATATGTAACTATTTAATCGAACGCGAATCTAGGTGGTTGGTCACTAGCATCATTTTGGCAAAATTTTTGATAGATAAATGCGAGTGGAGCGATTAGTTATTGAAAATGCGAGTGGATTATAACTATAGGCTCATTGTCAGTATGCGATTTGACATCTTCCTGGAACACGAACGTAACTGGTGAATAGTTCGGATGTAATGAGAACTGCTTTACCTTTTCACGCGAGGTTACGGCAAAAAAGAATGTTTGCTAGGATCCATATTGCGATCAGCTCAGCGGGGGTTGTTTTTCATGATGGTATTGCATGAATTGCCGATATTTTTCGAATGTGATTGTGAATTCGTTCTTTTTCAGCTTTCCAAGTCTTTTCGAATCACATCTATGCGTAGTTCAGTGCCAGAATTGGTCTATCACTTACTTTTATGCGATCTACCCCCTAAAACATGGCCGGTATGGCATGGTGGTTTGATTGATGGGATCGCTGCCCCCCACTGATCCCATCATCTTTCATTTCGCGATGTTCCCTCGACGATCAAAGAAGCGAGATAGCATGAGGAATTGAGAGAGTTAGATCATTCCTCTGCCCTCTGACAGTGCGAAATGAGTGGTGAAAGTGAAATGGCAACACATGAGATGGAGTGGCGTTCTCATTAATAAGAGATTTCCCCTCTTTGCTATCTATAGATCGGATCAGCTCTGTTCGGGTGTTGATTCCCGAGAACTCCGACCAGTTTCCTGGTTTAATTCATGATCTTGATAGTGATCTAATATCGATTTATGGCGTGTTTTCGGGGAAAATATTGTGTGAAATTTGACCCTGATCTGCTATTGATTTTGGTCGTATTTTTTAGAAGGAAATATCATATGAATCGGGAAAACTATCGATTTATGCTGTGCATTCTAGGACGTCTAGGCGCATTACTATTTCGGCGCCAAAAGCGTGGAGAGGCGCTCTAGTGCGAATTCTGACAGGATTAGCGAAAGCGAACCGCATGAATGGGTAGAACGCGAGATGGTAGTAGCAGTGAGGTGAGAGGAAAAAGAGAGGCCAGGGAGGGGAGGAATTTGATTATGATTGTGCCTGCCTGTCAATAGTTGTCTCCCTTTCCCTCTTTTTCCACGTATCGACCCATAGCCACCCTCCAAGGTGGCCGAATAGTTGTGAAAATATGGATTTCGCACTAATCACGTCGGTAGGTCACTATCGTTCAAACTTTTTTTTTATGTTATTACGACGTTTTGTGAGAAGAATTGGTATTTGAGGAGTTTCGCTATATTTAGCAAAAGGTTGTAGCAGGAAAATACCTTGTTGATTGCGCAAATATTTTTGAAAACTGTGAAGAGTGCACTGAAGACAGTCTCAGGGTGGCTGAAGCATAGTGAAAAATGAATTTCGCGTTGATCACGTCGGTAAGTCATGGAGCATGTGCTACCGCGTGAATTTGTTGTATCTTCACGCCATTGCATGATGTATTAGCATGACGGGTCAATCGCTGTATCAAGGAGTGGTCGTAGCGGAAAAGGGTCTGGTCGAAAAATTGCTTCTTTAATTTTGGCATTCCCTGTTTGGCGACCCGAGTGCCTGGCAAATAGAGCAAACATGGACCTCGCGTTGATCAATTCGGCAGGTCAAGGGGTGGTTCAGATTGATGTGTTATTTTAATGCGCTGTCCTCATATCAAGAATTGGCATGAGCGGAGTTTCGCTTTTTTAGCAGTAGTATGAAGAAGGAACACGCAAAGTTGATTGCGCCAATTTTTTGAAAACTGAAGCTACGCTAGGTGGCAGTAAAATAACAGGAGCTTCCCGGGGTCATGTTTAGATCTTGTCAGTAGGTCACGGATGATGCGATTCAGATGATTTTATTGTTTTTTTTGCGCTAGTCAAGTCGCCCAATACTTCGCTTCCATCATCGCTTTTATGGTTTCTCGATGTGGCGAAAAAGTACCGGGCTGAAACTTGATCAGATATCGGGAATCAGATCGAATATGGTCTTCAATAGAACATGCGTAGTTGGCGAATTAAGTTCAGGACTGTAGTTTGATCTTTGATCTTTACTCTCTAATCCTTGATCTTTACTCCTTGATCTTTGATCTTTACAGGCGATGTTCGGCGGGCGCAAGAAGGAGCGGGACAAGGCGAGCGGGTCCACCAGTTGCAGCTACGTGCCGGGCCGAGAGACGAAGTACGCGAGCAGGAGGGAGGGAGAGAGGATGGTGAGTCGTGTAAAACTCAAATTGAAATGAGCGATAGTGAGGGGTGCAGTTGCTAAATTGGGTGCTGAGAGGTGTAGTGAAACGACGTGAGACGAAGTACGCGAGTAGGAGAGACGATGTGAGGATGGTGAGTGGTGTATTTATCAGATTGGGGAGGTGGTGGTGATTTTGGCATTATCCTCGCTAAGGGCGGGCTAGCCAGCCCAACGCCGATTAGCAACTTGAGCCTATCCCGGGACGACCAGTGGCTGGTTGCGAGGCTTTACCGCCCGTGTTGTGTGCACGTGGTAGGGGATTTATTTGCTGTGGCTTTCACCACTCCCAACATTTCTTAACCCCCTTGGTTTTTGGGTGGATCTGAGGGCGGGCGGGGTCGAACTCGTGACCTTTCGAATCGCATTCCTGGCACACAACCACTGCGCCACCGCGCCCTCATACACTCATCTCGCGCGGTGATGAGTGTATATGCCAAATTGGAGTTGTAGTGAAGTTGGTGAAGTACGCGAGTATGAGGGTGGATGAGCGAATAGTGAATTGTTTAGAATTCTAATTGAGATGCTGGAAATGGTGCATGTATTATTGGGTGGTTGCGCAGTGTGGCAGACTGAAGTGTTGCGGCTTTTGGAGACTAGTTGAAGCGGGATGCCATTGAGTACGAGAGTAGTGAAGTGTTCGCTTTAAATTATTTTTTTCCACTATTAGCTGCCGTAGAACTAGCTCTGATGCTGAACCAGGTCCTATGACATAATCGTGAGACATGAGATCAACTGGGACGTGTGATAAATAGTTGGGGAGAATGAGAGCGCCGGCACTTTGAATGATTGTTGTTCCAGTCTGGAAAAGCCGTCAAATCGCCTACTGCGATAGTCCCGGGACCTGTGAGATGGATTTGGAAGAGAATGGGAGAGCTGAAAGGCTTAATGGGATTCGATGCGATACGCATGACGAATCGAGAAGAGATTGGACGTGTTTCGTGTTTGGGCTCTCCATTTCGCGTGATATCTCGGTGGTCAGAAAGACGAGAGCGCACGTGAAAGTGAGAGAAGCAGACCATGTCTCTCATTACCGGTCTCTCCATTTACAATGATCTCTAGGCGGTCAGAGATACGAGAGAGCATGGGAAATGAGGAGAGCCGAGATCAGGGCGTGTTCCCGCCCCTCGTGACTAGTTGGTTTAGAGGCGGAATTTACACTCCGATTTCGAACCCCCGATTTCACCCTTGATTGGCCGCTTAGAATAGATGGACTTTGTTAGCAAATTTACCGATTAGCGTTATTTTGTAACCAGTTAGACGATGCTGGATAGTATGTTGAAGCGAGAGAGTATCGCCGATACTGTTTTGTTCATGGCATAACGGCATGCAATGCATTCGAGATTCGATTCGAAGAATCGGGTAGTGTTATAGTATCTTCATTGTATATCTCTCGTCTCTGGTCAGTCACAGATGTGATAGAGCATGGGAAGGTGAGAGAGTCCGACGTTTGTTCTCTCGATTTGATTCGGCATGTGTTTGATTCCAATCAGATTAGGCAAGTAGTGTGTGTTGTTCAGTTCTCATGGGCTGCCAGCGGTTTTGCATTGCGAAAGAAGCACGAATCTCCCTGTTTTCCTCTGTTTTCGAGAGGCCTCTCTCTCTCCTCGATTGCAATGATTTCTAGCACTGTCTAGCAGGAGAGAGAGCAGGCTGAGAAGGAAGAGCCTTACGGTTGGTTACTTTGCGAGTGGTGGGGTTGGAGGTCAGCGGGGCAATTGAGGCACAAAACTTGCGAGCGAAAGAGTTTGAGGCGGCAAGTCATCGGGTCACTTTGCTCGAACGCGCGCGCGACCCGGCGATTTACGGATTCGTCAGTGGGTTTAGTGTTGCCGTAATTGAGTGCAGTGATTACATCTGGGATCGTTCGTTACTAAATAATTTATAAACATATTGGAGGCGTTTGCTGCTCCGTTTCTCACCCGCGTGACCCGGCGATTTGTGGGTTCGTGTACCGGTTTAGTGTCGAGTGTACCGTAGCGTTCCGATACTGGCCGCTCATGTATTCGACAATTTAACACATAAAAACAGCGCTGTTGCAGACCCGCAGAGAATATTTGAAATGAGATTTGGGGGGATGTTATTACTCGACCGGCGTGTTTCTTGGGTTCATCGATAGGGTTTAGTGTTGGCTTGGTTGCGGGCAATGATATTATCGGTGGTAATCATCTATTATTTCCAATGAATAGTTGTTGAAATGAGGCAAAAATGTGAGCGAATGAGGGTTAGGGTGGCTGGTCATCTGGGGTCATTATTGCTAGTTCGCGCGAGCCGTTCTCAGCCAATTATTCATCGTTTTTACGCATCACTTTCTTGTCAAGGGTTTTTGCTTAGCGCGAGAAAGCTCCAACGCCCAGATGGTAGAATTCGATCCCTCTATGTTCTGGTTTCGCGATGTAGCCTAATGCTGGTTTGATAGGGTGTGATGATGATGCAGGCTTTTCTCACACGTAATTTTGCCTCCTTTTGTCTTGGTATTTGTTGGTCTGTCAAAGTTCCTCGTTTATCATTGTTTCGCGCGTTGCTCTAGTGGTGATCTGGTAGCCAGTGATGGCTGTTCTGATCGAACAATAACCTATCGCTTGCTCTCTTGTTCTTGATTCTTGATGAGATTCTTGAACCCCCGTGTGCTTCCTGGTTTCACGTTTGGGTCTAGTCTTGCCTTGCCTGCTAGTTCTAGTCGTTGGATAAAAGCGTTGATAAGGGTAAAGGTAAAAGGTAAAGTCATCCCGTTAATCTAGGCACTTTCGTCCTGGGGGTGGGACGTTGATAAATAATAACGAAATGATATTATTTTTTCCCATTGGGGTCATGTTGATTGTTAACCTCCTGCAGCTGTCGTAACCCTACTGTCGATCGTGAATCTCTCGCTCTCACTCTTGTTACCATCCTTTTGTCAATCAGTCAAAAGCCAGTTTATATTTCACGAAAGCCGCTTTTTCGAGTTTCTCGAAAGGTTCTAGTATTGATCTGCCTGCTGCTAGTTCGTTGTTGTTGAAGAGCGTTCGCAAATAATAACCATACTGTTGTACTGTTGTTCCCGGGATAAGGGAGCATGGAATCTAATTGCGAGGTGCCCCCGTGTGCATCCTTGTTTCACGATAGGTTTTAGTTTTGATGGGCCTTCTATTTCTAGTTGTTATTGAACTTGAATTGAAAACAAATTTCAATTGTATTTGTTGTCTTATCGGGGTCAAACTGACTGTTATCGTTTTAGTATCACTCCCGCCTCAATTTCGTTGTCAAAATCGAGGCTGCAGTCTATAATCACTATTACTATCCGTTTTGGAGCCCTTGGGCTCTCGTCATTGCGTGGTTTTGTTGTTATTCAAGGGTCAAACTGCTATCATTATCACTCCACATACACTTTCGTTGTCAAAATCGAAGCTATCTGTGTTGTTATCTCCTTTCTCTCTTTGTTCTCCCCCACAAGAGCGCTATTTCTTTCTCGATCTATCCTGATCTCTGCCCGTTCTCTCATTTTCCCGTGCTCTCTCGCCATCTCTGACGGGCGAGAGAGTGCGTGATCAGGGGAGAGTTACCATCGCTCCCTCGCTCTCGCGGGGGTTTCTGACGTTTTTCCTCCTCCTCCACACTTTCGCTCGCTCCCTGAATAGAGTGAGGAATAGTCGTTATTTTGCCCCATCTCTTCTTCCCTTTTTCTGCTATCCATATATTCACAATTGCCTCAGATTTGCATGTTCGCGGAAGAATCGATCCTGCCCTGTGATTCGCTGTTTCACACTTGTTTCAACAATGTCACTGTTGGATTTGGCGTTGATTGGTACCAGTCAGCTATTGGAAAACTTAGGAAAATATTTGTCACTGATTGGGATGCCGCTAGGGCTGTATGCCCCGTGATATCCTGATTCACAGTCGCTACGTGAATGTCACTGCTGGCCTAGACTTTGATTTGATCTTCTTCGTCGTTTTGAAATCATTTAATAATTATTAGTCGTGGTTTAACAAGCACTAGGGGTTTGTGCTGGGATCGCTGCTTCATAGTTCGTTCGGTCTTTCAGAGCTCATAGACACCTTGATTGGCCTTGAATGTTGTTTGGATTGTATTCTGAAAATTAGGAAGGGTTATGTCAGGGATTAGCTAGCATCAGCGTAGTAAGCTGGGGATGAAGATAAGCATCTATTATCATCCTGATCAGTGATAATGTCGATAAATGAGTGAGCTTGAGGCGTGGATCTATGAATCATCCAGAAGGCGCGTCTTATAGAGGTTTACGCGTTCGTTATCGCTGTAGCTGCTTCTATTCGCATTATTCGCTATGAGTGCCATCTGGACTTTAGGATCCACAAGTTGCCTGTAGAGTTTTGCGTATTTGCTTCCGGTATTGTTATTTCCTCGATTCGAAGTAAGATTCAGGTGCCTTGAGCCAATTAGATCGGCTTACTGTCTCTACGTTTAACTTTTTTGGTATCTTTTTACTCATAGGATCCGTTTCTAGTTGAATTGTAACCGATGTAGCTGCTTCTTCTCCAACTCGAACATAGATTCAATGCCATGAGTCGTGCCTTTTTCTGCCCAAGAGAGGGTTCCGAGGCGCGAGAAAGAACTGGGCAAATCACTCTTCCCCTCCCTCTCACCTCTGATTCATCCGGCCCATTCCATCCCCTCCTTTTCCTCTCGTTCACCCCTTTTTTATTCACCCTTGTTCCAGCATTTTGCGTCAATCAAATGTCGATTTTTTTCTGTAAATTTGCTTCGAGGATCTAGCCAGTAGATTTATCGATTAAATAGAGTAGATGGATTTTCGCGCCTCGCCCCGTCCGATTTTGATAGGCGATCCAATCAGCAAACACAGCACAGCGGTGACTCTGTATAGGGGGGGGGGGGGGTGAGGTGTGATAGGGTGAGGAGTTCCGATTAATGTCTGACTATCTCAAATCCCCCTGCTCTCTCGCCTTCTCTAATTGACGAGTGAGCATTGGGAATCGAGAGGGCGAGATGGTAGTTCCGATTCTCTAGCCAATGCATGATCTATAGGGCTGACACTGAGAGGGGAGAGATCAGGGGGATAGGGAGAGAGGCAAAGTGAGAAAATCGACGGAGGAAAATGGAGATAGAGGTGAAAACAGAGCGCCCCCAGCTGACTAGATGGAGATGGGTTTCAAAGGGTGGTGATCTGTCACTGAAATATAAGTTGAATAATAATTCTCGCTCGGTCTTTTTCGTTTACAGCTAACTTATCGTGTCATTTGATTCATTATGGTCTCATTCGTGAGAGGTTCAGAAGTCTTTGTCTGGAAGTATGGTGTGATGCGCGTTTCGCAGTAGAATGATCTGATCTAGGATACAATCGTGTGCAATCCGTCTCTACCTTTGTACTGGTAAATGAACATTATTAAAAAACCATCAGGTGCGCTTTGTTATCATTCTTGCGCAGAGTGCACCAGTCTCGTGATGCGCGTTTCACAGTTGGATCGTCGTGTTGGATCGGGAGAACTCCGCTATCACTCTACACTTCTGGCCCTAGTAAACAATATCGTTCCGCTATATTTATGAATCATAGGTGTTTTCTGTGATCTTGTTGTCATTGGATGCCGAAGTGCTTTATCAAGAATTTTCCCGTCTCTCGAAAGACTGCATCCTTTCGCGTTTCACAATATTCTGATAGTGCCCTGGATTTTTTTTTTGCTAATGCTCGCGTCCAGTCGTCTTTCGATACTATTCTGAATGATCGTCGCCTGGTTCTGTAGTGTTTCACGTTCAATACATCAGACCTTGAGTGTGGACTGTTCTTATGTGAGGTTCTGTGTCATCATGCTCAAAAACAATATTGCTATTCGTGTATACTGGGGTTTCACGATTTTGTGGTATAACAGCCAATCTTGAGTGCGCTGATGCGTTTGGGTTCTTTTCTGTAGAATACGCCATTTGTGTTTCAATGCATTGTGATATCGCTGCGACTCGTGAGTGCGTTGATGAGGTTTCCGATTCTTGGCTAAAAATAATCACTGTTCTGTTCCCAGTAATCGTCTTCTGATCTAGGGATCCAATGTCTCTTGTCTCACAGTCAGATCAACCTCACCATCCCTCCCCTTCTCGTGCGCTTTATTGGCATTGCGATTGTGAGTTTCAATGCACTCTGATATGACCCCGATGCCCGGTGATTCTGATTCGGTTGTCGTCTTTATGGTATAATAGTTCCAACTTGTTCTTCCCTATATTCGTGCCCAGACACCTGATCCAAGTGATCAAGTTCAAGCAGAGCCACCCTCCAAGTTTGGGTTACTCCTAACTACTCCGTGTTTTTTTTTGGAATTGCGCTATTTGTGTTTCAATGCATTCTGATATTGCTGCGAATAGTGAGAGTGTTGATATCGCTGGATTGGCTTTCTGAGTATTCCCACCCCATGGATCCCGGTAATCATGCCCTGACCCCCTCGGGATCCAGTGTCTCTTGTCTTGTCTCCCAGTCGGATCAACTCTAGGCCAACCTCCTCCCCTCCTCCCCTCCCCCCGCCTTCCTCCTCCCTCCTCTCTAGGTCAGACAAAGAGTGCCTCCACTGAGGGGCGAGAAGAGGGATCGGGGGGATAGGAGAGGGCGCAGGCTGGCAGAGATAGACGAGAGACCATGGAGAATGGAGAGAACGCAGATGTGAAATGACGCGCCAAATGGGGAATCATTCAAATGAGCGCTGTTTTCTCCCCTCCGATTCCGATTTCGAGGCGAGTTCGCACCTTGTTTTCGGCTCCGATTATCAGTGACAGCAGTGCGTCATGTTTAGTGAGCGATCGGAAAATATTTGGGCGGTTTGCCGTTTCGTAAAGCCGCTTTGAATACCTGAACTGTTTTTAGGCCAGCGTTTTCTGACAGAGTATTCGTTCCCTATCACCCTCAATCTATCACATTCACATTCAGAGCTGTTGTTGCATGGTTCAAAAAAGCATAGAAAATGTTGAAAGTATTTGCCGTTTCGTAACGCCGCTTTTAATGGATGAACTGTTTTTTTTGTTGGCTGTTTAACGGGCGCTATTCTTCTCTATTCAATCGACAGTTTAGTGCTCGTGTTTGCACATATGTTTAGGCGCGTTTAAAGTGTTCGGAAGGAAGTTCTTCGCTGATTTCACAATAGGATTCAGTCGTTTTCATTGGTTTTATTGTTATTAGTATTTTTTTCTTCACCAATTTCTGACGTGTTTTTCATAGTAACAACAGTTTGCCTGTTTGCGCGGTGGAATAAGGGATCACAATTCGGGATAAGTAAGGAGACGTAAGCGCGCTAGAGAATCGATGAGCGCACTGTAGAAGAGACAAAAGAACAACCGTATTCGTCATCGTCTTTTATTGCACACTCCCACGTTCTTTCCTTCTCTTCCTCTAGAAGGATGTTCTCGTCTCCCCCATTGTTCACTCTCTCTCTCTCTCTCTCTCTCTCGCCGGTCAGAGTGTCAACATTCCACGCTCATCCTTCCCAATTCTCCCTATCGTTTTCCTTCTGATATCCGTCATCGTTTTATTCCAGAAGCTTTCGGGTTTCGCCTACTTGACTCGCTCTTGCTCGATTCTCAGTTCGATAGCAAGTTCTTTCCCATTTTATTTGAATACTTTCAAGGTCGCAGGCATTCTATTATTCCATCTTGTGCTTTTGGGGTTACGGGTTCTTGATATATTCTCAATTTTCCTCAATGCTTTCGATATCCCGTATTTGCTGATCCAACCTTATCTCGAGCGTTGTAAACACCCCCCCCCCCCCCAAAAACACACGGATTTTTTTTGTTCACATCTCCTTCTCTCGTTCCTATTTCAAGTGCCTGTTTTTGTCTTATCTCTCGTGCGCACGATCACAATTTCTCGCTTGTTTGAATCGCAAACTGATTGTTCTTCCTACAGTACCCCCACGGATCGACTACCGTAACCCCTACACATAAAACTACACGCAATGTCGTCCGAGGACGAGGAGGATTTCGCGCGACCGCGCGCGCCGCCGCGTCGCGCTCGTCCCTTCTGGGCGGAGGACGCGGATGCGGATGCGGACCGCGGTTCGATGGGCGGCACTATGTCGTCGACGTCGTCGGGCGCCTCGCGCGCGTCAAGCGCGCTTGGCGCGCCAGAGGCGCACCATCCGCCCCCTCCCGAGATCAAGATGCGCCAGAAGTCGCCGACGAAGAAAGAACCGCCTCCCGGGCGGAACACCTGGGGTGTGTCAGGCAGCAGCCCCTTTGCGCGCCTCGGGAGCGAGCGGCACTCGGTGTCGGATTTTGGCGAGCGGAGAAGCCCGAAAGCAGCGGGAGAAAATCAGGGCACAATTAAGAGGATGGAGCTGTTTGTGAGCAAGCGATTGGGCAAGACAAAGAAGAGGACCAAGATTGAGGAGGTTTGAGGATTTGTTGGTTGAAGGGAAATATGGTGTGGCAATACGGTACATGGGGGTATGCGTTGAACAGTAAATATTGCAGTTATTGCAGCTGTTCGTGAACCAGCGGCATTAGAGGGGGGCGAATTTATAGCACAAGTGAAGCGTAAAATGGCCAGGTGTTGGAGAGGTGATATTGACGAAAAGTTATCTTGCTCACTAATACGAGTAGCTTGCTCGGAGCAGGGCAAGAATAGGAGAGTTTTGTGATTGAATATCGATTGGAGAATGGCACTGGGTAAAGGAAAGATTACTAAACGAGTGGACGAAACTAGAAAACTACGGGATCTGGAACATATTGGGACCGGCTCATGATTTTGTCTGGAAAAAAAATGTTGTGCAAGGTTGAGTGAGTATTTCGGTTATTTCTGACACGATCATGCTGATCCCATTTATGGCCGTGAAAGGTATGAAGAGTTAATGGAGGTGTGGCACCGAGAAGTGCCGGGTGATCAAAATTTTGTTAAACTGTCAAAATATTTGGAAGTGATTAAACGGTGAAGAGGATTTCGGTAGTGGGGTTACGGTACTTTCCCGATTACGGTATGTCAAGTTTCCCTTGCAGGAGGAGCCGAGCGAGGCGGAGTCGGAGTTCGCGCGCCGCGTCGACAGCATGAACACGGAGCAGCTGGTGCAGGCCGTGATTCCCGCCATGGTGAGTACGGTAGGGAGGGTACGGTAGTGGTACGGTAGAGAGGCTAGGGTACAGAATGCGGTAGCCTAGGCTTAGAAGATGAGCGCAGTGATTCCCGCCATGGTGAGTTCAGTAGGAATACGGTAAGGGAGGCTACGGTATTGGTACGGTTTCTTTGTGTTTTGAAAGATAGTCGCAAAGAATGCCTCCGTTGTGAGGAGCAGTAATGCAGCAGAAGCGGTCAATGTGTATCCAACAAAAATTCCTGATAACCTGATGTTGTTGTCACAACAACATTGTTGTGTTTCACGTGTGCTACGTACCCGTACAGTGTGTGTTTGAATTGCTGACTGCGTAATGAACCAGTGAATTAGCAAAAATAATTATTAAATGTTATTAATTTAAAAAAAATTTCAATACTAATTGCAGAAAGAGATGAACATCCCCTCGAATGCGTTCCAATCGATGCTGAGCAGCATGGACGATGCTAAAATGAGGTACGGTAGTGATCGATTGCGGGAGGGGCATGATACCTATTGATTGACGGTGGGTTACGGTAGATGTGATTACGGTATCAAACCATCGAGGAGGGGATACGATAGCTGGAAGGATACGGTAGTGAAACAGCATATTGTTAGTGCGAGGAGCAAGTGCGACATTGATGAGTGTGATACGGTTTATGGTGTAGTACGGTAGCGAAATTGGGCTACTGTATTTATTGATTTTGCCCGTTTTCAGACAGCTGCTGAAGGCGAACAACAACCGAATGGCATCGGACAAGAATAAGAAGGTACGATGATTATTTTGATTAATTATTTCATTTAAATCAATATATGTTTATATCGGTGCTGTGGAGTTTCACTGATGTGATGTAGATAGAGAAGAGTTGGGGGGGGGGGGGTTGATATAGATCATATCATATATTTGTATTATTGTTGTTGTTTTTATTATCATTATTCGTAGACAGTAACGTCTTTCCTGCGTGAGCACAGAAGGTTACAAAACCCGGGGGGGGGGCACAAAAACAGATTGCGCAAACTAGGGTGGATTGCGTTTCACTGTTCTGACAAGAGCTGGTAGCATAGCGTTTCCCAGTTCGCACTCGCCTGACGTGACTATTCAAAAATATGAACTCCTCTTGAAACTTGAACTTCCGTGTTTATTCAACTTGTTGTTGTTGTTTTTATTATTGTTATTATTTCCAGACGGTAACGTCCTTCCTGCGCGAGCTGGAGCACTTCACGACGATGAGTGTGCAGGCGCAGAAGAAGGCCCTGGTGATGCTGCGAGTGGCGCTCGGAGGAGAAACGGTCCAGTGGGTCGGAGAGGTACGGTAAATTTTTAAGAGTAAGGGAGATGGAGGAATCGATAACTGAGATAATAGGATGATGGGGACGCTGGTGATGTAGCGAGTGAGGAGAGACGGTCCAGTGAGTCGGAGAGGTACGGTAGCACCGATTATTGGTATTGAGAACTGATTCTATTAATGGTGCGAGAGGTACGGTAGCACCAGCGATCGATAAGTGATTGAATTGGGGAGTTGTGGCTTTCTATTGGATTTACGGTAAATGCGAATGCCCCAGGAAAAATAGTTTACTTGAAAGCCCAACCTGGTGCTCCCAGGTTGCATTCTTTCTTAATATCCTAGAGTATGTATTGGGTGTAATTCTGCAGCTTATCCGTTTTGTTTCAACATACAACATTTATCACTACTCTAGTTAACGATACAGTGATGCTTCCTACCTTACCTCCCATCAACCTTTCCTACTTTTCAGTTCGTGGAGCCGGGCCCGTCGTCCGAGGGCGGCATGAAGCTGCTCGCCAAGGTATATTAATTATATAATTAATTAATTATGTTTTTTTTATTATTTTTAATTATTGAACTTATTAATGCGATCAGGGACGGACTATCGGAGTAAGTAAAAACCGATCGTAGATGTAGAAGCGGTGAAGCCTGAGTAGTACTGTTTGAATGGTGCTTGATTTTTTAAACATGTTTAGAATACGTTGGTAGTGCTTTATATCAACACGATTTCGACCCCATTGTAATAGTGCAGAACTAATCGTAGTTGATGAAACGGTGAAACCTCGATGTGAAACCGTTAAAAATTGAATTTTTACAAAAATTCAATTTTTTTTAAAATTCTAATTTAATTAATAAACATCTAATTAAGGTGATCGCGACCACGCTGAACGCGCTGACCGCGAGGAACGAGTGCGACCCCGAGTGCAGGGATCTGATCGGTGAGTACGGTAGAGTGGGTTACGGTAGAATGGTTGGGTACGGTAGATTTGGGAGGGACAATAGCCGGGTTATAGTATGTCTCGAAAGTGTTACGATTGTTGGAAAAGTACGGGGGGGGGTGTCAAGTTAAGTAAATTCGGGGCGGAATATGTTACGAGTGCGACCCCGAATGCAGGGATCTGATCGGTGAGTACATGAAGATTAATAGAGGGTTACGGTAGGAAGATTTCCAAAAATCGATAAACTTACGGTAACGGGATATGGTAAATCGATGAACGGCTACAGTAGATCCAAAAGGGCGCTAATTAGGGGGGTTGCTAAATTTGCACTGGAGTAGTTTCTGAGTTGAACCCGTAGAGCAGGGATCTGATCGGTGAGTACGGTAGAATGGTTGGGGTACGGTAGATCGAAAATTGCGGCATGAGGTTACTGTACATCTCATTACCATTTGAGTATGGTACGAGTACGACGTCGAGAAGAGATGAACGGGGTTACTATTACACTAGTTATGGTACTGATTGATTGCCTTATTCTTTATTACCTTACCCCTCCCTTGCAGGCGTGCTTACGGAAGCGGTGCGCAGTGCGCGCGCTATCGTCAACACCTACGTGAGTGATTGATTTTAATTTAATCAATTTACTTAATTAATTTACTAGTAGTTTTTCTATTAATCTCAAGCTCGATGACGAGATTGACAAGCTAAAAAGCGTAGGGTACTTGAAGGAACTGTGATACATGAATTGCTTTTTTTTGGACTATTATAGATTTGTTTTGTATTTGTTGATGCCAATGCCGCTTCGAATATTGGAACGGTTGTCCAGAGTAATCATAGGAACCGTGAAGCCGAGAACCCTCTTGTTGATGAAGTTTCCGTTTGTGATAATGTACCGAAGTACAGTTATGAAATTAATTTGTTTTTTTTTAATGCTCAACGCTACCCCATTGTTCCTGTTCCTACTCAAACTTCTAGTAGACTGATCATGGAACCGGAATCCAACAAGTGAAAAAAATCGGATTTTCCTGTTTCGTGTTTCAAGTTGTGACCTACTGCCATCAGATGAGCAATTAGCGGCAAATTCCGTACTGACCAACTAATCAAATATTAATTAATAACTAATTAATTCCTTAATTACACAATTAATATTCGTAGAAAGACATGGAGATAATCCTGCGGAAGGATAATCTCGAGACTTTTCTGTGAATATCATTATCACTTGATGATTTCTGGTTCCACCATAAGTCCATTGGTAATCGGAGTGCTGCGGAACCTAAGCTAATTATTCACTTATTGGTTAATTAACTAGCTAATTAATTAATTAATTACATATTTAATCTTTGCAGAAAGGCCTGGAGATGATCCTACGGACGGACATGAACCTACACCTGCGCATCATCCAAGTGCTCGCCCTCCTCACAACCAGGACATTCAAGCAGGCGGACGGAGAGGAGGATACGGTAGGAGTAGTGATTATTGATTTCTTAGAGTTTGAGGTAATTATACGGTAGGATCATTGAGTGGGTGATTGGAGGTGGGCAGGGTGGGGTGAATTGGTGATCAACATGCGATTCGTGTTTCATGAGACGGAAGAAACGACAAAGTTCCATTCGAATCAGTCTTGCCGTGTTGGTAGTGTGTAGAGTTGTTTGCTCGAGTGACACTCGGCGAGCGCTCGCACTCGCCGAGTTCATTTTCGATTCACTCGGGCCGGTTGGATCACTCGCGAGTGAAAATGAGAAATTCACTCGCGAGTGAAAATCCACTCGCGAGTGTTTTTGTAGAATTCGAATCGAGAATTGATTAAATTTTATTTCTCCATTGAACCCCCCAATGAAGTGAGAGACCGGTCACTTTGCATTGGCGAGGGGAGAAGGAATGAGGCAAATTCAATTAACTCGGAGAGTGGATTTGACTCGCGAGTGCGAACAAAGGAATCCACTCGCGAGTGGATTTCTCATTTTCCACTCGCGAGTGCCGAGTCACTCGGAATAACAACTCTAGTAGTGTGGAAAACATAATTAATTAAATAACTACACACATAAATTAACCAATTTCGCAGGGCTACGGTCGCGTGGGCGGCGCGCTGCAGACGGCCGGCGTTGCGGGTAATTAATTATTAATTAAATTATTTTATTGCTTTCGAAAATCGATTGCGGCCTATTCGGCCCTAGGTCGGATGAGAACTACTTCGCAATGCGTTCTCGCCTCCGAAGGTTCTCATCCGACCTAGTGCTGCCTATTCCCGTCTTCAATCTATCCATAGTGATACGGTAAGCATGCACACTATCTATTGAGTGATGAAACTGTGTGGAATGGCTCCGCAAGAAATCTATTTTGTGAAATGAAGCTATCGTATCTTGCGAAGCCATTCCGCGTGAAACATCGTGTGATGATATGATATTATTTGGGCGTGATGCACCCTGGGGGGACTATTGTTGATTTTCGAACTTTGATCTTTGATCTCCTGATCTGACAACGCACTGTAGCGCTCATGGTGCCGTCGATGCACCTGGCATCGCCGAAGGGCGCCGTCCCTACGCGCGGCGCCTCAGCCACGCCAGCCTACGACTCGGACGCGGACGACCTGCTGCACGCGCTCTCCACGCCGCACTACGGTAGGATGCGTGTGGCGTAGTGTACTAAACGTCGCCGTCGACTGATGTAGTGATACGTGTGGCCTGTGTGTGGTTCAGTGTGAAGTGCGTAGTGCAGTGTAGTAAACGTCGCCGTCCGTCGCTGAAGAAGTCGTAGAAGCTACATCATCAAGCTACAGTATCCCGCCAGTGTGCTAGATAGTCTGTCTCCTGCTTTTTTTAGATGCGATGTCTAGAGCTTTGAGCTAGTGACTGTGGGAGTTGTGCGTATAGCCTCGATCGATCTATCGAATTGGAAATGCAGGGTTGCACAATAACCAGTAATTGAAACCTCGAAAAGCTAGGTTTCATTTAAAAACTTTCTGGATATTCCGCAACCAAGTGCCCCCAGCTAGCCTGCTTCCTCTGTCATACACCTAGTGTCTCTCTCCGCTTCGCCTACTCTCTAGCCGGTCAGACGGTGCTAGAGAGCACGCGAAATGGAGAGAGTTAGAGCTGGAAAAAAATCGATAATTGCTGAAAAAGTGGTCCCTTTGCAGAGGAGATGGTGGAGGCGCGGCAGTTGAGAGCGGAGATCCTCAAGCTCATATCTGGTATTGCGATGGTGAACAAGAAGATGGTGGAGAAGTATGAGATACAGATGACCGGGTGAGTACGGTACTTTCATAATTACGGTAGAATTACTGATGATTGAGTAGTCTAATGGGGATACGGTAGTATTGGGTTGGAGTGGGGCACGGTATTTGATGATTACGGTAGAATTATCGATTGTTAGAGAGCGGTAGTAGTGTAACGGGGGATGGAGTTGTCGGACAGTGCGCTGTCGCGAGTAACAAGCCGCCCGTGCACGGGTACTCGGAGTGGCCTGCCCGTAGACGGGAGGAAACGAAGGGAAGATGAGGAGAGGGGGGGGGGCGGTGAAACGGCGATGAGGAGGGTATAAAAGTTTGTAGGTTCTTTTGCTCTATGCCCCGAGAAAGCACTGAGGTGGGCCACTATTCGGTTTGTCTATTGTCTAGAAGATGGTGCGGCATGAAATAGACGGGTGGCGGCTTTGGTGGTTTGACGAGAATAGGAAAACGATGCCCTCTCGTGTTTTTTTTTCAATGTTGATTGATAGTAGGCGGAATCGTAGAGTCGTACCATGGCGCTGTGTCTCGATCGGGTTTTGGTAAAAGGATGATGCCTGAAGCCGCCGGGCAAATGCGAAACTTGATGCGAAAAAGGTATTTTCGAGAGCTAATTGGTTAATTACAGAGCGCAACGACTGCTGGAGGACTTCTCCGCTGTGGGCAGAAAGCTCGGTGATTAATTAATTAATTAATTAGGTTATTTTTATTTTTTTAATGATTATTATTATTATTACACTTGGCTGCTGCTGCAGTATCAGCCTTGACACTAAGCAACGGTAGTTGTAGATTCGGTGAAACCCGAATCATGCATGAATAAATACTATTATTATTTTAGGCAAGAATCGCTTCCGGCCGATCATCCACGCGTTCGCGCGCAGCAAGACGGACTATGAATCACTCGTGAGTGGGGGCGGGGCTTGATCTTTGACCTCTAGGTTTTGATCTTTGATCTCTAGGAGTTGATCTTTGATCTCTAGGGGTTGATCATTGATCTCGAAACATGATAAATATTGGAAACTATGGAGAGAATGTAATGGTTGTTTATTATAATTATTACAACACAGAGCCAAGGCATTATTGTAAATGAAATGAATGCGCCATCCTTGACCACTTGCTGTAGCCCGGAAGATGCGGGTTGGATATTTGAAAAGTATTTTTTTCAATCGATAATATTCACAAAAGCTCTGTTATGCAGTGATGCAATAGATTGATCTTCCCTTGCAACTAATCGATACTCGCTTACAGTACCGTCTCACGGTGATCGTGAACATGATGCTGGAAAGCCAGGACCACATGGATCTGACGGACGAGCAGGTACGGTAGTCGTGGGATGGGGGTACGGCAATTTGAGTATGAGTACGGTAGAATCTACGGTTGTACTGAAGTAGTAAGAGTGTGGTAATGATATCTGTATTGATTATGATGATGCAGGTAAGGTAAGATATAACATAGACGAGGCTAGCATTCTCGCTCACGAACAACTACGGCATATGACCGGACACGATATTCTCAGTATTTGTTTTTTATTCAGCAGTTACGACGCCCTACTAAAGTTTTAGAGATTGCTGATGGTTTGGTATGTCTGTGAAGCATAAATTGTGAGGTTAGAAATGTTGTTCAAATGTATCTAACATATAAATATTACAATTCAGGCGTGGCAAGCGCGCGTGCACATCCGCAACGAGCTGATGAGGGACGGGCTGGCGAGTCATGTGGAGGTGAGTGTGGTCTTTGATCTTTGATCCTTGGTCGTTGAACTTTGAGGGTCGGTTGAGGAGTTTACGATAGGTGATTTGATGAGTACGGGAGTTTTGCTTCTCGGTCTACTGATTTTTAACCTGATAAGATAAATGACAAGTTTGTGCTTCAACTTTGAGTGAAGTGCAATGAGCTCCAGAAAAGCTTTAATTAAAGAGAATTTGAAGTTACGGCAATTAAATCCGTGAATTTTCGATTAAAAATTGATTTAAAAAGCTACAGTACATTCCCGAAATTCGATAATCGTTGCTTACAGTACATGAACAAGCTATTGTCCTCTCCGAAGCGCGAGGAGGAGTCGCCCGACAACCAGGAGAAGCTGAATTCGATGGAGAGGGTGAGGAGTTGATCTTTGATCTCCCAAGACTTACTGTATGATTTAAATGATTGAGTAGGCAGCTGACCTCGATGGAGCGGGTAAGGAGTTGATCTTTGATCTCCGAAGCCTTCCTTCAAGAAGATAGAGTAGGAGTATGAAGTCGATGGGGAGGATGAGTCGGGATTGATCTTTGATCTATAATGTTTGATCTCCTAACTTTTGAAAGTTCTGAATCCATCGTACCTATGTGAAATCTATGGAGCGTTTGAAAGAGGTTGACGGACGTTTGATACAGTTGACTAGATTGTAGTTTTACCTCTGGTTTGTAGTTTGATCTTTGATCTCTGATCTGCCCTCAGGCGCTGGATGCGTTCGTCTCGCTCAAGGACGACGACTTCAAGGAGCTCATCGGTCGATTCGAGAACCTGTGAGTTTGCGGTTTCACCGTTAATATGATAGAGCTGCGTTCTAGATCATGTCAGTTTTCCAGTGGATGGACCTTCAAAAAATATAAACAAAATACTGTATTGAGGCGACTAGGGCTTATTTTGTAATTTCGAGAACCTGTAAGTTTGCGATTTCATCAAAATAACTAACTGACGAGTGATGGTTGAGACTGATAGAGAAGTGGCCGATCAACGAATACTCTAAACATTTTTTTGTGAGACATATTGAGGCTCGCATTTTACCCGATTCAAAAACCTGTACGTTTCTGGTTTCAGTGACGTTATTTCTTTAGGTATTGGTGATGAAATTAATATGTGGCTTGGAATATGTGGTGAAAAATAATATTCAATTGGATTTGGGGAATATCATTGCGCATCGGAAAGGCCAATTTGAAAACCTGTGAGTGCGCTGTTTCATCAATTCTAGGTATTCCTCTGCATGTTGTTAGCGTCAATGATATATCGAAAGCTATGTTGAACAAGCCAATACATTCTCTCTTGACTATCTCCTGAAACTTTGCTGTTTTACTAGTAGTAGTAAATTACTACATAAACGAGGTCTAAATCACCAATAATTGTGGGATAGCTCCTTGTTGTCGAAGTCGATAGTTGTGGGTTTCATGAGTATTTCAATATTCAGTCGGGTCGTTGTACAATGATTGTTCCATCGTGTGCGCTAATAATAAGTTTACTATTTCTTCTTTTTTGTTCTTCAAGTTGTATAAAATTGGGTCATTTCGCGAGAGCCAAAGGCTATCGTAAGATTTCTCAACAAGAAGGGCGAGTACTAGACTACCGTTAATTAGATTGTCAATTCACGATTGCAAAATAAAGTCCATTCGCGATTGCAGGAAGGGCGAGTACGAGACGCTGGATGGCTGCTACGAGATCCTCCGGTCGACTACGGTGGCTACCGTATGCGAGAACCCGCTCATCTCCGTGTTCCAGCACCTGATGATGGTGACCGACGATGTGAATACCAGGTACGGTAGAGGAGTACGGTAGAATGGATGGGTACGGTAGGTAAGCGAGGTACGGTAGCCACAGTCATCCAGGACCTGATGATGGTGACCAACGATGTGAGTACGAGGTACGGTAGAGAGGGCTTGGATAAGGATACTGTATGTCACGAACGCGAGGTATACTGTACGGAGGAGGGTATTATAGGCCTGGGAGCAATCGAGGTACGGTAGGGGAGGAGTGTACGGTAGAATGGATGGGTACGGTAGGTGAGTGAGCTGCGGTAGGTACGTTATTATGGAATTAGGGAGGTACCATAGAGTGAATGAGTTTGGCATGTCCGGGTATGCTTTTAAAGTTTTTTTTTATAGTCAAGAACGATGAAACACTGAATATAATAGATCACAACGTATATGATTTGTTCGTGAAACAGGAATCGAGTATGAGATGAAAGCTCAGATGCCGTATATGATATAATTGTGAAACGGGGATCAATCACGTGATTGAAAATCAGACAGGATTGAATTTGTTTCGATCAGAAATCAAAGAATAAAGATCAAAGATCACCACCGTATTGCAGGAGCGCGTACTTCCGGCTGATCGAGAGCTGCGTGTCGGAGATCGTCCTACATCGATCGGGTACGGTATTGATTTATTGATTGATTACGGTAGCTCCGAGTAATGGAATGATTACTGTAGCTATCGGGTGCGGTAAAGGAGAATTCAGTTGTCTTGAATTCATTGTATGCCGAAGCCAAGTCGGCTCTATTCGTGACCGTGGTCATAATTTTGATACAGTATCCGGATACCGATAACATCAGCTAACAACTACAGTAACCTTGGCTTATTGATTCAGGCGTGGATCCGGACTTCAACTCGCGCTTCCACTTCGAGACGAATGTCGCGGACATGATTGGTGGGTTTATTTATCGATTTTATTGATTGGATACGGTATCTAGTGGTTACGGTAGGTAGGAAATTGCCTAAAGAACAAGCTAATATTCGTTCGATTTCGCGACAGGTGAACCCGTGCTGCGGGGATTGACTATGTTTGAGACAATGCGGAACTCGTTGATATGAATTGGTCAATTGGGTACAAATCTAAATAGTACAAAATGAATGCGCATTTTTGTATTATTTTGTGACGTATTGGAAGCGGGCGGTGTGGGGTTTCGAGAGAATCATGTAATTGTTGTGGCGGTGTTCGTTCCACTAAATTCCAGGCGGCGTGTTAGCTTGCAAAAAAAAAAATCGTATTTCGCGAGGTTTCTGCCTGATGATCCTGAGCATCATGAGTGTGTTCTCATGGGCGATGAGCGATTGGAATTTTCTGAGCGATGTTTGGTTTCTACTGTTACGAATCGAGTTTTGCGCAAACGAATTAGTGCGATCTGCTGGTAATTAAATTGGATCTGGCGGTTGAGCGCCTTATTAGCCGTTCGTCGATGTGTCCTCTGATTCATCTGGCGGTCAGTAGCAGAAAAAAAACCTTTCCATTATTTGAAGTAACTGCATTCAAATGGACTTCAGAGATCATCATGAGATCATTATACATCGGTTCGCATTGCCTTGACTGTGCTGGTGAACTTGAATGTAACAATACTACAAATTTGTTGCGCCAATAAAAGATTGTGTGATGGATTGGAACCGGGCGGTGTGGGGTTTCGAGTGAATGATGTGATTGTTTCGACGGGGTTCGTTTCATTAGACTCCAGGCTTGTGGTTAATCAAAAAAATAATGTCCTGAGACTCCTGCCTGGTGATACGGGGCAGCAGAGAGTTCCAATGAGGAGTGTGTGATGCGACGTTTTTGATTCTGTGGAGTTGTTCGTTATATTAGAAAATGTGTGAGAATTTCGCAATTAGTGCGCTTAATAATCCCATATCCGGGAAATGAATTGGGACCTGGTAGTTTTGCGCGGCATCATTCTCTTATGTTCACTTGGGTCGTGTCTCTTTTGATACGACATCCATTCTGTCTCTTTAAAAAATAATAATGATCTACAGTACTGTCTAATGATTTGAAGTAGCTCAATAAGACGTTGAAAGATCAAAGACCACGGATTCCTCATTGCAGAGACGCTCGAGAACTCGGAGGCGTCCAAGCGGCTGGAGGCGGCGGTGCAGGCGAAGCACGAAGCGGCGGCCATGTCGATGACGTAAGTTCCGCCTTGAGCGCCTTAAGTGTTGCCTTAGGCACTTTAAGCTCACAGCCTTTGGACGAGTCATTAGGTGCTTTAGGGGCAGTTAGGTCATGCTTAGGTTGATCTTACGGGATACTCAACGCTTCTTGGGAGCTCATGAGAAGCCCTGTCGAAGACGTCAGTTGTGTTCCGTAGCTCCGCCCCTTTAGAAGGGACGGAATAGAAAATGCGCATTCTACCACTTGTGGGATATCTATTGGCTTTTATTAAGCAGTGTGTCGATGTATGTCATCATTAATGCTCGAAATTGGTACTTGTCTGATATTACTGGTGCCGCAAATGGACTGGTGAATTTGGCTGAAACTGGGAGACGGCCTGCCCTCGATTCTTCTGCAATTAGCAGCGGCAATGCAGCATGGTTTGAAAGATTAAAAACAGAGATGAAAGATCAAAAATATATGATCAAAAATCACCCGCTTGCAGGTATTGGGCGAAGCTGAAGGAGTTCGAGGAGGAGACGAAGAAGCTAAGGCTGCATGTGAGTACCGTAATCTTTGGTTGATGTATTCTTGTGATACGGTACATTGAGATACCGTACTCTTCGATAGTGAAGGCAGCTGAAATGTTCCAGTTTGCTTAGGGTTCCATCGAGAGATGATAGCTTGAAAGATGGAAATGATTAGTAATCAGTCGACGTTATTGTCGCTAAAAAAAATCACATAGAAAAATTAAGTGATTCACATTCATTGTCAGTTGAAATTTCACGACTGTTGAGATATAGCTCGGTTCAGAGTTTCATCTAGTTGATTTAGCTCTCATGCTGCTGGTGACAGCGGATATTATACACGCAATCATATTTTCACGTATTTCTCCAAGTCCTAAAGGTTCTTACCAGGTGATAACAAAAACATACTGTTTGTAGTTTCAGCGAGCTTTCATCACAGAAGAGTATGGTGATCTGTAATGGTCGCAATACTCACGGTTCTTACATATATTTATGAATAAAAGTATTAATGCTTATTCTATTCGCAGATAGCCGACCCGACAAAGGCGCCCCTGCCCTTTGCGACGACGTGCAGCCTGAAACCGCCCAGTGAGGGAGGAGCGGGCCCATCGACGAGTGGCGCAGCGCCGGTCACGGGTGAGATTTGGTGTTTGGAGTTTGATCTTTGATCTTTGACTTTTGGTCTTTTGTCGTTAGTAGTTGGCCTGTAGTCGGTCACGGGTGAGTGGGGGGGGGGGGGGGGGGGGAGTTGGTGTTTGATCTTTGATCTTTGGTCGTGTCCAGTTATGGATAAGAGAAGGGATAGATGGAGTCTTTTGGTTATCGGGCTGTAGTCGACTTTTGGGGGCAAGGGAAGAAAGGTCTTGGATGATCTTCGATCTTTGGTCGATGGTCGTCAGTACTTGATTGAGGAAGGGAGAGAATGGGATATTTTTGATTTTGCCTACTGTCCTAATATTAACGATCACTCTTGTGAAGTATAGGTTAGGTAGCATTGCTGAAACATAGTCCCACCAAGCGTGATTTCAAAATGTGACATTTCTCTTTTTTTATCGAGTGCCTTACCGTCCCGTCCGTCCACACCTTTCATTCTCTTCTTTAGGCGGACCGCCCCCGCCCCCGCCGCCTCCCGGAGGCCTACCGCCCGTCACAGGTACGATAGTAGTATTGATTTATTGATTTATTGATTGATTCCTCTCCCGGCTTCAGTAACAGCAAGACCAAGAACTGCCGTTCAGAGCTGGTGAATGTTGCAGCATATTTTAATACCCCTTTACCACTTTGGTTATCCTACAGTATCCCTGAACCTTTTGCTTGCCCAATTCCTACCCAATTCCTCACGTTCAGCAGCCACTTTTGCGTGTCTTTCCCTACCGTAACCCCCGTCTGTGCCCGGCACCTACCGTACCCCATAGTGTAAAGCCCCGCACCACACCTCTCACCCCCCACACGACTGCTTCAGGCGGCCCGCCACCTCCGCCTCCGCCGGGCGGTCTACCGCGCGTCACCGGCGGCCCGCCTCCGCCCCCGCCCCCGCCAGGTAGAGTTGAAGCTGGCGCGCCGAATTGGAGAACTTGGCGTGCCAATAATGTCAAGATGCGACTGTAGCAGTAACGTTTTCGAGTTCAAAATATTTTTACTCGTCTCTCCTTTCTAATGACTGAAATTTGCCTAATGCACCAAAATATAGTATTTTATTGGGGAGTAGAAACCCATTACTTGACAGCTCAAATTTACGCCTCTCATAGCAAACGTGCAACTGCAAAGCTCCTTGCACTTACTTTTTCGAGTGCCTTTTCCTCTGTTGTCCTTGCGAGTCCTTGAAGTGTCCTGCAACGAAGCCGCACGGCATACGGTAGGCATGACAGATCGATCGATACCAGCTACCGTAGTCTATAATAAGGAGCGAGAGAGCACGCGATATCGAGAGAGTCAGAGAAATGATAAATTCGTTTCAGGAGGTCCGCCACGCGCCGGAGGCGGCCCGCCACCTCCGCCACCGCCGCCACCCCCGCCCGGAGGATTCAAGGGGCCACCCGGACCGCCTGGAGGTGAGTAAGAGTTGATCTTTGATCTTTTATCCATAGGGTCTTGGAAGGAATGTTTGGGGAAAATTCCGTGGGAAGCGATGTCTAGCAAGAAAAAAATATGACTTGTGAGTTTGGTGCTGCAAGTGCTCATGAAGTGTGGGCTGATGGGCTTGCAGTAATCGTAAGTCTATGTCGAGTTCTTCATACCAAAATTGCTGATAATGTTTCCAATTAGATGATAGCGTGCGTCAGGCGGATTGAAGCTGCGTAAGACTGTGATACTTGGTGGATAAGAAAGTGCAACGATAGGGAATCGATTAGTCTTTTGAAAAACAAACAACATTAATGTGCACGTTTGCCATTATCCTTTTTTATTTGAGCCGGTGAGGTTGGTTGTGTGCATGATTGAGATATTGAGATATTCATGTGATTGAGATATTCTGTACCGAAGAGGGTTCGATGATTGAAGGAGCCGTTCCTACTTCGCACGTAATGAATTATTTATAATGAATCACCGGTTCTCCCAATGCCTCTCTTCCAGTTTCTAAATTGGACCAACATGTTTGGTGTTGCACATGGAGATGACACCTTTGAGGTAGAGGAAGTTGCAGAGCAATATGATGAGGGAATTTTATTATAAGTAGCCGATTTTTCAACTGGGTTACTAGTGAGTGCTATGCAGATCGCAGCTGCACGTGTTTGTGAAATTCGGAGGGAGAGCGAATCCACCAATAGTACCCTCCGTCCTTCTATTCGAAAAATAATGAACGCATTTTTCCATTGTTCAGTTTCGGTTTATGTTTCGACCAATGAGATTGATGATGCGCATATTGTGATGACTTACGGTGTTGTGCGTTCAGAAACGATAGCAGTGGGTATAGGACGTGAAAATATTCTTTATCAGAAAATCGCAATTCATGGGGCACTGGAAGGATTGGAGCTGTGAGTGATTGTGATATTCGGAGGAGTGACAGGTACACCGGATGAAATGGAAGGTCAACGTAGAGAAATGCACGATTATTTCGATGCTTATCCCGATGACTTTCTACTGATTTCGAAATTCGACCAGCCTGTTTAGTGATGCGCATATTGATTAGGGTTGGCTAAACGGTTGCGACATTGCAACGTTGCATTAGAGGGGAGGGAGGGATGCAACGTTGCAACGAGAGGGCGAGGGGAGGGGGAGGGATGCAACGTTGCAATGGGCTTTGCAACGTTGCAACGATTCGATACCTTCCGAGCTCGGAAAACAGTTCCCGCATCAAATTTCACGGAAATTAATATGCAAACGATAATTAAAACCATTTTTAATTTCGATACTCCACCGATTTCATCACCACTGAGTGTCTTCAAAGAAAAAACCGCGCACTGCTCAAAATTTTAGTTGGTATCTCATCGGAAATGTAAATCTACTAGCAAAGTAAAGCTATTGAGTATATATATTTGGAATATTTGTCATTGCATTATATTATAATCTCATTTCGAAAAAACAGCGAAAGCTTCTGCGAGTAGGGCACATTGCCTTTTGAAGCTTTGAGATGAGAAGCGCACGCGCTCTAGTCGCGCCGGGTTGGGAAGAGGGGGGAAGAGGAGGAGGGAAGTGGAGGGGGAGGGATGCAACGTCGCAAAGCCCATTGCAACGTTGCATCCCTCCCCCTCCCCTCGCCCTCTCATTGCAACGTTGCAATCCTCTCCCCCCCCCCCTCCATTGCAACGTTGCAACCCTCTCCCCCCTCCATTGCAACGTTGCAAACACCGTATTGCCAACCCTAATATTGATGACCTTTGAAGCAGAGGGAGTATCTAGCAGCAATTGCTTGATTGAAAACGACTCGAAAGTGATAGTGGGAGGCCGGCTTATTTGTGTTGCACATTATTATCATATTCGGTGGAGCTGTAGGTGCAACGATTGGCTATCAGCTTCCTCTTTGACAAAATAGTCAATTATTTTGTTGAGAGGGGTAGAAGCGATGGTCACAGGCATACTCAGTGTAAAAATAAGATTAATTATCGCAAATTAACAATACATTCATGCTAGCGGCGCCGTTTTTATTTTTGCGTAACATTAACTCGTAATCTTATCTCGCACACATATCGTAATATCATGAGCGTCCATTTCGAATCTTGAGGCGTCTATTTTTGAATCGGTGTCAGTGTTGGAGTGTTCGCAGAATATATCTTTTGCCCCTTTACATTCCTTATATATGCTTTGAAATTGGGCCAGTATGTTTGATGTTGCACATGTTGATAATCTTTGAGACATCGGAGTAGCAGCAATAGGCGACCGCTATTGAATCATTCGCTCTTCTGTGATCCTAATGTTTTGAGTAATATATTTATTTTAAAAAATATTCTATGATTCTTTCTACTTCCAGGCCCTCCCCCTCCTCCCGGTGCGATGATGCGGCCGCAGTCCCCGCCCCTGCCCGACTTCCTGAAGAAGAAGACGAAGCGGGAAGTGAAGATACCCATGAGGAAGAACTACTGGACTACGGTAGGCCGGGTATTAATTGGGTTACGGTAGGAGAAGAGATCGAGAAAATGCTTCTTTCGCGTGAAATTCGAATTTTTTCGGACATGGCGAAACGGGGTTGCAGTGAATCTAGTTAGCCGTAGAGGTAGGGAGTACTTCGATGAGCCTGGATTCCATTCGAGTATAAATTATAACTTACGGTACCAATGAATAAGTCGATAATCAATCGATAACTCGGTTGCAGATCAAGCCGCAGCAGCTGGAGAAGGATTCGCTGTGGGCGAGACTGAACGAGGAGAAACTGGCGAGTGAGAAGAGATTGGAGGTACGGTAGTTTATAGAAAGGGGTACGGTAGTTTATAGAAAGGGGAACGGTAGTTTATAGAAAGGGGTACGGTAGTTTATAGAAAGGGGTGCGGTAGTTTATAGAAAGGGGTACGGTAGTTTATAGAAAGGGGTACGGTAGTTTATAGAAAGGGGTACGGTAGTTTATAGAAAGGGGTACGGTAGTTTGATGGGTTGGAAGTAAGATACAGTTTGGATATTCAAACGAATTTCACCTGCTGAGTGCATGTTTCTGTACTCTTTGAAGACCGGTAGGTGCCGGCGACATTGATGCACGTCGTGCGTAACAGACTGGAAATCAAATAAAAAATATAGTAAATCAGGTTCTCAGCATCAATTACCTAGTGATGACGCAATACACTTGCAGGAGCTGCGAACGAAGTTCTCCAGCTCGAAAGCGCCGGTGGGCTTGGACATCGGCAAGGTGAGCGTACGGTAGATGGACTTTATTGATGGATTCATTGATTGTGATTATCTGTAGTCGCTACTAGGGTTGGCAATTCGGGATAACGGCCCCGCAACGGGGAGAGGAATCGTAGCGTCCCCGCTACGTCCGCAACCTCCCGCTACGTTTCGGGGAAGGGAGCTTTTCCACGCGGTCTTTAATAAAGCGCGCACACTAGTCTATACGGGTTAGGAAGAGCAGGCGGAGGCAAGAGAAAAGGGGCGGAGCTTCACGCTCCTCTCCCCTCCCGAAACGTAGCTGGAGGTAGCGGGCGTCGCGGGGCCGCTACGTTTTCCCTCCCTCGTAGCGGGGTCGCTATCCCATTCATTGATAGATATTTATAGTCGCTAGGTACTGTAGATGTGTGATATTGATTGACCACTAGTGTGAGTGAATCAGTGGCGTTGGTCTATGTTCAAGAGAGTACGGAAGAAATGAACGCGTAAGATATGAATCATTGATTGTACAATCTGTGATCTCTCGTGATTAAGGAAGGAGGGTGAAGCTGGGTAGTTACGGGTTTTATCAATTAATTATGATTTTACACATATTATTCCTCAAGATATTGATTCCATCGCGGTCTCTGTGACTACGTAGAGAGGGTGAAGCTGCGAACCTGCGGGATTTTTGCAGGGGAAGGTAGGGATATAGATTTATAGTTGTTGCTCGGCCGGAAATGGGATAAATTGACTGCTCTCTGAATGTTCGTGGCTACATAAACCGGATGTAGCTGGAATACAAAATGGGTAGATTTTTGGGTAGCTATTGGACTATGAATGGTATCAATTGCTGTATTTGTGCCGTTGTTGTTTGTTTGTGGTTGAAAACTGACGGGTTAGTAAAAATTAGTATTTAGTTAAGTAGATTTGTTTTGTGATTAATTTGTAAGTTCAAATTCCCGTCTCACGGTCTCAACGGAGTATCTCCGACTATGTAAAAGGGGTGCGATGGGAACCTTGCGGGTTACTTTTTCATAATAAAAATATAATCACATTCAGTGCGCCTCTGTTCTGGGAGCGATCGCTATGGTAATTACGATTAATAAAGTGCATGAAAATCAGAGAAATTGTCTGACTGACTCTCTCACTTTCCCATGCTCTCTCGTCTGTCCGACCGACGAGAGAGCATTGCGAAATGAGAGAGTCGACGATGATTGTTCGGATATCAGATTTGAAAGCGTGCTCCATCCAGTGTGTTGCCTTCTATGTTTCTGAAGCTTGGCATGTCGCTGCGAGACGAGTTCTCTACCTTTCTAGATTGTAGCATTCTAGATTGCGAATTGCCTACATTTCCTGAAATGCTTACTTGAAATTAATTATTTTAATTGGTTAATTAATTACCATAATTAAAGGGAACGGCGGGCAAGGAAGCAGCGAAGAAGAAGCAGAAGATGCCCGTGGTACTGCAGGACGACAAGCTGATACAGGCATTGGGTACGGTAGCCTTTGGTACGATATTGTATACGGTAGGCAGGGTACGGTAATCAAGTTCGTTCAGACATTGGATAATGGTTACGGTAGTTTGTGGGTACGGTAGGATACTGTAGTCAGGGTACTTTAGTAAAGGTTAGCGTCGGAGTAAGGTAGAGAAAGTGCAGGAAGATTATTCAGGCCCTTGGTACGGTAGGATACGAAGAGGGGGAGGGGGGCGGTTACGATAGTCGGAATAAGTAACTGCAGTACCAGTACAAGCCGTACGCAAAGTACAGTGGGCACATGAGTGTAATTTTACGATCAAATTTCCAGATTCATTAGTCACACACTACATGTCTCGGTAATCAAGCGACCATGAAACGTCGAGTGAATAGGCAAATTTATTTATCTAAAATTGAAAAACGACGGTTTCGCAGTTCCACTGTGGTCGAACCTGTTCTCGATGGTGTAGTAGAATGTCCAGATGATCAGAGAAGCGAGAGAAAAGATGAAAGTAAGAGAATCAGGCAATAGTTGATTATCGATTGCAGCCATCCTGCAAGGGTCCGCGAAGCTGTCGCACTCGGCCTGGAAGAGAGGATTGCTGGAGGTTTTATTATTTATTATTAATATTATTTTTAACGTTTATTTTAAAAACCGCTCATTAGAGACTCTCGAGATTCGTGTTTCGTTACTTGCGCATAGCTGTTCTTACCGCAATTGCTCTACTGATTTACAGATAAATAAAAAAAATATTGCGCACTCTGCATACGTGTTGCACAGTCTAATCGAATTAGCTAGATATTATATTCGAGCGATAGATGAGAAGGGGATAATTGCATTTCAAACATATTTTTCGTGGATTATCAAATCACCTGATGTGCATCCATCCTGAGAATGCACGCCTTCCTTAGTAAATACGAAAAGATGGACGACCGTCTCCTGACAGCTGGTCTGCTGCAGCAGCTGCGCGCTATTCCTGAGATGGCGCGCAGCTGCGGCGGGGCCAGCCATACTTACAACAACTTAGTGTTAGGACCCAATTTAGGATACTATTTTTGTGATAATCAAAACAACAACAACAATAACAGCCATAACAACCATAACAACCAGATGGACTCCAGATGGACTTAGAACTAGAGCTGGCATTTCGGTGTTAGCGACGTCGCTATAGAGGCTCTTCTTTCGCCTTTGGATTGCAACGTCGTAATAGAGGGGAGGGAGGGTAGCGACGTCGCTACGGACGAGCGACTTTGCAACCCTCCCCCTGCCCCTGGACCCCTCCATATTAGGTGGCCTATTAGGTGAGCAATACCAGAGGACGTCGCTACCCTCCCTCCCCTCTATTACGACGTTGCAATGTCGTAATCGTTTAGCCAGCCCTACTTAGAACCCTCTTATGGATGCTGTTATTCTTGTAATAATCAAAACAAAACAACCATAACAACAATAATAGTATCATTCCTCCAGATGGACGACCGTCTCCTAACCGCCGGTCTGCTGCAGCAGCTGCGCGCTGCCCTCCCGCCACTGGACGTGCTCAAGAAGCTGGCCGATGCAGCCAAGACGAGGATGGACGAGATGCCCGAGGGAGAACAGGTGAGGGAAGGGGTGGAGCTTGTAATTAGAGGAATCTACCCAAGATTAGGAGGAAAGGGGCAGACACTGAGCTTTGAGAATCTGTCCAGATAGAAAGATAGTTAAGATAAATATTATTAGTTGAGATGTGCTCCGCGAAATGAACAAGGTGAGTCGGTGTTGTGGCGCTTGCGCATTAGGTGTAGGAATAGTGTCGGTTGATTATCTATTGGGTGGTAGTATAATTGCAAAAGTAACTGTGAATCAAAGTGGTTGTAGTTATCGAAATTTAAGCCATTTATCATGTATATCAAGAAACTTGCGTGGTGAGTTTGTGTTGTGGCGTTTATGTATTAGCTGTAGATTTTTTTGTTATTTGATGCTTTATTCGCAGTTGGTAAAATTATTATGAATCGAATGGACGAAACGCGGCTGCGTTCAGCTAAATTTCTATCGATTTCTTTCGAATTCTATTTCGATCACGAACTTTTCAGTAGTGATGCATCGCTGGGTGAGTTGGTGTTGTGCCGCAGTTTCTTTTTTTTTTAGTTGTCAGATCTTTCTAGACTAATTTGAGCGAGGTTGCAGGTATCGAAATCTATGTCACTCATCGAAAGTTCATGTGCATCCATGATATTTCAAAGTATTCCGTTTTATATTTCTTTTGAACTGGGTGGAAAACTTGGTGAATCGGTGTTGTACTGTGTCAGTATTAGCTGTAGGAGTTGGATAGGCTAATGTTACGCATAATTCCTCTCCTAAAAACATATGCTCCTTTCGCTATCACTCGCAATGTCAACAATATACATGCCTATCGTATCCTCCCCTACCGTACTCCTCTCTTTGCAGTTCGCCGCCTCGGTCGCCTCAATCTCCGCCCTTCCCCTCCGCCTGGACCTGATGATATTCAAGGCGAGATTCACGGAGATATTGGATGAGATCAAGCCGGTGAGTTGGGTTACGGTAGTAAAGTGGGTATTTGGGAGTACGGTGAATGGCTGGAAAATGATTCGGTAGATGAAGCTATTATGATGCAAAGGCGCTCTATTACTCGAGCGTGTCAAAAGTATGATTGCTCACTTGCATTTTGTGTTTCATGATTGGGATAAGCATCCGTTGAATGGTGAGGTAGCCAATGCGGCTTGGTGGTGTTTTTGCAAAAAAAATACAAAATATATCATTTGTATGGCCTAACAAACGCTAACTGTCTCTTCGAGCCGTAACGATTCTCGTGCTACTCTATCCATTGATTGAATCCTCACTCGCTGCAGGGTCTGAGCTCGGTGACGGAGGCGTGCGACGACGTCATGAAATCGAAGGTACGGTAGCGATTTTTGGGATACGGTAGCCTGAATAGCGTTTGTATGACTTGTTTGGGCTTGACTACCTGCTGTACAATATTGATCCGTTTTCTGATCTTATCGATTTTTCGCGCACGACATATCTACCGTAATCAGCAACCGTATCCATTCACTGACAATTACTTCATGCAACCTACCGTAGTCCTACAGTATTATTTCGCTACCGTATCCCCTACATTCTCGCTTTCGCAGGGTCTGCGGACGTTCCTCGAGATGCTGCTCATGTGCGGCAACTACATGCACAGCAGCGTCAAGAACTTTGAGGTGGGTTATTATCGTAAGCGTTCTGCGGTAGGTAATGAGGTTACGGTAGCTAGAAAATGATCACATTGTAGGGTACGATCGAGAGTAGGTGGTGGTAGGATGATAACTGCAGAAATGGGACGCAAGTTGTAGCAATGTGGTTGTATTTTTTTTTCGGCGAAAAAGTAGTGATCATTATGGAACTAGATCACTCGGGAACATACCAGATGCGTGAAGCGAGAACATGCTGGGCTCAATATGATCGTAACTGAGCGCGCGCAGTAGATGGAGAAGCGTGAATCGGGGTGTGTTCTTTACAACTGAAATCGATCGAATTAACAAACTATTTTTGTCGGAAAGATAACAGATGCGGGGAGCGAGAACATGCCGGGTGCTAGTTGTGTTAGCGGGTTTTTTGTTTCCTTCCTAGCGACGGCATGATCGATGGCATTGTTTATCTGGGCTGATACTGGCGCGGTGGAACACGAAAACGCCAATCGGTAGTAGTTGTATTCTCGCAAAACAAAAGTTGTATTCTCGCACCCACAACCATATAGAAAAGTGCCCGTCGCCCTGATCCTGAAGAGTGGTTGAAAGGAGAAAGAGCAGATTCGAATTCGCAATTCGGCACAGTGGAATCATCGTAGTTGCTCAATTGGAAAGATGATGGGTGGGTGAAGCAAAAAAGCGCTCGGGATTTTTTTTCGGATAAGTAAAATGTAAAGGTTCGGATAAGTAATGTCGGTAATACCGACCCTCTTGTTTTCTCTAGACGCAGGCTATGTGGAGCGAGAGAGGCGCAGGATGTGTTGTGAGAACGCAGAAATTGAACAGTGCCTGAATCTCGAAACGTGAAGCCTGGATGGTAGCGACAACGTGCCGGGTTGGAGTTGTCACCGCGTGGTTTCCAATCACAATAAGATTGTGGTTTTTTGCTGCTAACAAGTGCGCCGTCAGAGTAATTGTCCCGGACGCTCCTCTATGGTTTCGAACTGGGACGAGAAGGCTCCGGGTGTTAGTAGGCATATTTGCCGCAGCATTGGAATTGAATGGGGCCCAGCAGTCTCCGAGACCGAGAGAAGACACGCTGTAGCGACAGAGCAGCCATGCACGACGGGTTGTCATTGGCTGTTCCGGATACGGCGCTGTTCGCAGTACGGTTAATTTGTGTTGAAGCTAGTCAGCGAAACCATCATCATTCCACCTGTCCTGCCGGGAATATGATTGGCAGCTGGAGCGCTAAGGCTCCGGGTTTTGGAGGGAAGGTTGTGCGAGGCAGGCAGTGATCGATTGAACTGAACCGGTCTCCAAAATCTCGATAAGTTGCTGTAGCATCAGCGTATTGGGAGGGAGTTGACATGTTGACATCCCGATTTCGACGGTCGTGTTTTGTTCGATTTTTTTGTGGCTGGTAGGGGCATTTGCAATCACTCGACTCGTCTCTCTCGGAATATGGTTAGGAGGAGGGACGAGAAGGTACCGGGTGATAATGGGAGTTGTAAATCGGAAAACTATCGACGATGGGGCCAGGCTCTGGGATCTTGATGGGTTGCTGGATCGGAAATGTGGTTGGTGGGATTTCAATCTCATCTCGCGCGCAAATGCTCACTGGACTGGACACTCTGGAGTAAGGAAAGGGGGGGGGGGGTGATATTGTGTTATGAATTTATTCTTATATTTTAAAACTGCAGGTCGCCTACGCGTTCGAGATGTCCGCGCTGCCCAAGGTTTGTGTTTTATTTATTTAATTAGTTTATTCTATTTAATATCAGTTTAATTCATCCTGGTCGGTTTGAGTGTCATAGATGAATCAAGAGTAGACATATGTCGTATTGATCAATAACTCGTACGTGTAAATCCGAAATGATCTTTCGTTCCCCACTAGTTGGTTACCAGTTTCGCAACTTGATCTTTTTTTTTTCGTTTTTTTTTTTTTTTTTTTTAGTTTCGCAAGTTCGGGACTGATTCATTGCAAGCAATACGATAGTCGATAGTCGTTGTAAAACAGAAAATTAATTTCTCAATTAATTTAATATTAACTTTCAGGTGGCCGACACGAAGGACAACGAGAACCACCACACGCTGCTGCACTTTATCGTCCTCCAGGTTTAATTTAATTAATTAATTAAATATTCAATAATAATATTAAAAACCTATGACTTTATTTTAAATCAGAAACGCTGTAGATTTTTAAATTTTTTAAAAATAATTATCTAAATTGCAGATGCGCGAGCAGTTCCCGGAGCACGCGCGCTTCGTGCAGGTATGATAGTCCTTACTTTTGCCCTCTGAGGTAGTCAGGATGACATTTCCATATCAAACAACAGTGAAATAGTTCCTAAATGTAATGCAATCTGTAGATTGCGATGCCAATTAGAGTCTCGTAGCCTATAGATCGTAGTGCATTGGTTTTCTCTGGTCAATTATCAATATTGTTCTAGGATTCGCTGCATCTATAAAAATTGTGTGGCTTCATCGGTATTTAGAGAAACCCTGAAACATGAATTTATCTTGTATTGGCAATTCCTTTTTTCCCTTCTAGGCGGACATGTACCACTTTCTCATAGAAAATGATAAAATTAATGACTGAATTTTTTTTGTTTTAAATTTTTATCTTTATTATGTGCATTCCAGACGGACATGCACCACGTGCCAGCGGCCGCGCGCGTCAACCCCGACGAGACGGCCAAAGCAGTCGTCGCGTTGAAGGGGAGCATCACCAAGGTACTTTGATCTTTGATCTCTGTGACGATACGTTAGTGTGGTGATTGATGTTCGATCTCTCGGCTCAATCAATGCGAGAGCATGTGTAATAGAGCGCAGTGGCCGCGCTGAAGGGCATCACCAAAGTTGATCTTTGCGGGTACGCTATTGTTTGATCTTTGATTTTTGAGATGGTGCGTACTTTATACGTCATCTGTAGGTGATCGTTACTATGACCAGTTAGTTTGTTTTTTTTTCGATGCCATGCCACCGGCCAATTGAGTCTAGCGATATTGCAGAGCATTCAAGCAGGTGCTAAAACTGAAAAGTCATTGGCGATTTGTGAAACTCGAGCGATTACTTTGATTACTCGAGGATTTACGATTACTGATACTTTGGTTATTTCGAAATCGTTGATCTTTGATCTTTGATCTTTTGCAGCTGGAGAACGCGCTGAAGACGTACGCTCGACAGGGCGAGGCCGACCGCTTCGTCGAGGTCATGACGCCGTTCCTCGAGCGCGCGGCCCAGGAGTGCATGGTGGTCGAGACGGTGAGTATATCGGGACTAGAGTGTAGTCTCGAATTTAGACACAGAAAAATAGTTGCGTAATTCTATGTGAGTGTGCGCTTCACAGATCTGGGAAGACTTGCGATTCTGATAATGTTGCTGTTATTTAGATTCTAACCTTCAGTTAAATATTTCTTTGATTTATGAGCGCAAAACGTAGTGTGTGGGCTCTGGTTTCACCGCTTCCACTTAGACAAGCGGGGAGTGGCTGTGTCAGTGCGATCCTAAAAACAACACTTCGATTTTGCTGTCTATTTGTACTCAAAAATGCTCGATCTCGGCTACAATATGTGATCTTTGATCTTTGATCTCCCTCTTTCTCCAGCTGCACTCGAAGATGCTCGATTCGTGGACGCGCCTGCACAAGTACTTCACCTTCGATGCGAAGAAGTACGGTATGGAGCAGTTCTTCAGCGACATGAAGACGTTCAAGGAGCAGTACGAGGTATACGGTAGCTTCAGGATATAGGGTACGGTAGCCGATAGATACGGTGAGAATTAAGTTTAAGATACGTGTGGTGCCAATGGAAGATGATTAGTGCTGTTTAGTGAAGATGCTGTGATTAGTGATGAGGGTGGGTCGAAAGAAGGAGGTGTGTAAGGGAATGAAGAGCCATAAAAACGTTGAACAAGCAGTACGAGGTACGGTGTCGGGACTAGAGTGTAGTCTCGATGTCAGATTGGGGCTGATAAAGAGAGCGATGCAATAGGGAAACGCTAGTGAGACGATGATTTCATGATAAACATTGAGTATTAGCTGTTTGTTAGATGAAGCCCCCTTTGTCCACTGTTATCGCGGTTCTTTGCTGATGCTTGAATCACGGTCGTAGCAACAAACTCGCGGGCATTTTAGTGGAATGTTATTGAACATAGGAAAATTTGTGTTCCAGCGTGGGCTTTTAGGCGTAGGTGAGTGACGAATGTTAATGTTTCCTCTTTGTCTAATTAGAAATTCGAATCACAGTGCGCGTTGTACGAATACTTACGGGGGACGGTAGTTGCGGGGTACGATAACCATTAGACCGACGTGTTCATATTGTGGAAATGTATTAATTAATTTAATTTTAGTAATTAATTCAATTCAGAACGCGTGCCGGGAGTTGGACGAGGAGAAGGCGAAGGCGGCGAAGGAGAAGGAAATGAAGGAGAAGAAGAAGAGGGAACCATTGAAGCCCACTCAGGTACGGTAGCGGTGGGATACGGTAGGAGCTAGGAGTTGGATTACGTAAGGGGGTAAAACCGACCCAGGTATGGCATAGTGTTGAATTTTCCATAGAGAAAAGACACGTTAGGCAGATAAATGAATGAATTTTGAGTAGGTGAGTCTAGGCAAGTTCATGTTTCTGCTTGGGCTGATAGGTGTTGGCCGGTGACGAATGTTAATCTGTCGTTTGCTCTGATTGTGGAAAATTACAATTAGAATTCTCTTGTTTTCAGTATGATTGTGTGCATTGTTTTGCAAGTTGAAATAGTGCTGTTTGCGAAATAAGTTGAGTGCGTTTGGCCGTGTTCGTGTTTCACAGAGTATTGATCTTCTCACAGAGTGGAATCAACGCTGATTTGACGAGGCCCGGCGTTGGACAAAAATAATTAAATCTAATCTGGTTGTTAGTGAGCCATTCGTCTAGGCGTCACGAGGAATCATGACGTGTTGAGATTACGATTATTCGCCTGCTGATACTGCCGAATGTTCAAGCATAGATAGACAAGTTGGTGTTTCAGTGTGGGCTGAAAGGCGTTGGAGGAAGGCGCAAAGCAATGGTTCAGACGTTTTCATGCAAAAAATATGAATAATTGTAAAATATTTATCTGAATGCGCCAAGCAATGTGAGGTGCACTTACATGGCGTGTTTGTGTTTCACCTAATGTTGATTAATGGCACGAAGCACTGAAAAATAGTTAATTCAATCTGAATGAGATCGAGATACATATTTGTATTTGCCCTATCCGTTCCTTGCGTTAATCCCTCTCAATTGCAGGCAGGCGCGAGCCGCGGCATCGGCGGCCGATCTACGCCCGCCAGCGCCGCCCTGTTAACGACCGGTTAGTTCTTATTGGTCTTTAGACTTTGATCTTTGATCCTTGATAGAAAGTAGGAAAGTACTAAGCGTACAAGGTGATCGACCTTTCATCTCTGATCCGTAAGCGCTAGTCTTTGTAGCTCTAGATTGGTATGCGTACGCAATTTCTATGGTCTGGAACATTCTGGTGGAAGATAAGTTTCAACGGTTGATAAAGAGTAATGAATTTGGGTGAGATGTTGATGTTGGGTCGGTAGTGTACTCGATAAATATAATAAATTCATTGTTCATCAGTTTCAAATCTAATTTTGTCGCATACGCGATCGGGGGGGGGGGGGGGGGGGGGGGGGGTTCTCCTACGGTTGAAATGCGCTATTTTTTTCAAAATAAGTCAATAGTTCTCCTTCTTTTCTCGCTCATGAACAATTACTTGCATGCACGATAAACACCAAGGCACTGTTGGGTTTCAGCTACTCATCGTGTACCTATTGAAGGCGATTGTGGTAATCGTAATCCTTTAGGAAATCGCCTCTATTTTCGATTTTTCATGCCCAAAATTTGTTGTCCAAATTTCGCCCATGTGGAATAGGTGCTGCACTTGTATGCCAAGTGTTCATTCATTGATAAGCGGGCTGATGAATTAGCGTTCGTCTTGTGAACAAAAACAACAACAAAAACATTCAAATGTCGTCAGAACGCATTTCTCTAATTGTAGTTGTTGCCTTCTTCGATACTGCATGTAGTTTTACCCATGCGCGATTTCAACCATGACAGTCGCAGGAAAAGTGGCACATGTTCGGTAGCGCATTGATTCGAAAGGCATTTCGATGTCCAGAAAATAGCGATTGCATCTCAATTTTCGATATTATTGCATCCTGCTTCAGCCTTGCGCCGATCGGTGTTGCAGTTGCTGTTGAAATCTTATATTTTAGTTGATCATTAATGACATGACCGTTCTTCTTACTCAAAGATATAACACATAGCAGATTTCCTTTTATCGACTCGAAACTTTTGCGTTTCAGCGGCAGATCAATCGATCACAAAAATATTCGGAATTGATGGTGTCTGGGAAATGGTGTGAAAAAATCAAACATATTAATAATTAGCTAGCCAATCCCTTTGCAGCGGTCGAGTTCTTGAGTCAATTATTGATCGTAAATGAAATTATAATAATATAATTAACCAATTAATATTTCCAGCGGTGGATTCTCCTGGTGTGCTGGACGAGCTGGACAAGATGATGTCGTACGGGATGTCGTACTCCCGTCCGCCCGGTCGGACAGCTAGAGCAAGTGGAGGACCGAGAACCAAAGCAGGTACGGTAGCAGGAACCATGGGGGGGGGGTACGGTAGGATTGTGTGGGTACTGTACCATCCTCAAGACATGTAGGAGGTTGGGGTATGCTAGACTAATCAATACGGAACTATGTCCTAAGATGGTACCAAGGGCTACGGTAGCCGAGATCGTGGGTACGGTAGGGTAGTCAAAAGGACGATAGCGAAATGTAGGGGTTATCCTAACACATATGGATTACAGAAGAGGAAGCGATTGACAATTTGAGCGAAATTAGGCAGAGCTTTACTCATTCATCCTCTGTTGAGCATGAAGCAATCATATGAACTATTTTGTTTGTTGTTGAATATTTTAGAATAGAACCCGTAATCTAGTACTAGTAGAGTAACAACAAATACCGTGTGATCTTGTGTGTCTTTATTTCTTTCAAAATTAATCCTAATTTGATCTTTGATCTTTGATCTCGAGTGACTTTTGGGAGGAATTATATCTGTTCTGTTCTAAACCCATTTTTATTTTCGAGTGCTCACCCTAACCCTCAACACTATTCTGTCTCATATTTTTGCACAAAATGACGTGGAGTCATAGACTTGGATTGCTGTAGAATATAAGGAAGAAACATAGTCTTCCTTGAATCAGTGCTAGCGTAGAGCTGTCAGAATGAAGAACTAGTCTCTTTAATCTGACAGCTCTACATGATCTAGTGCAGGCTACACAAATTTTCCAACAGGGTTACGGTAGTAGCTGGTGGTACAGGTTACGGTACTAGTGTCGTGTGTTCTCAGGTCGGCAGGCGCTTCAACGTCAGCGGTCCCGATGCGCGGGCGATTCGCTGTCGTCCCTCGCTGCCACCGCCGCCCTCGATGACCTCAACGATGAGGCGGCCGGAGGCTCGACGACTACCGTATCATCGACGATGAACCAGGATGAGAACCCAGGCCTGGGCAGCCTGACCGGCAAGTACCGCATCCGCAAGAAGGGCCAGCCGACTGTCGAGGTACGGTAGTGAGATGGTGGTGTGGTGAAGGAGTGTGCAGTGTGGGACGACGTTTACGAAAGAGTATCAAATGCAGGTTGTAAAAGGCTTGATTACTTGTAGCGATAAATATGTGATATTTAAAATTATGAAATGTCGAGGAAAGCCAAAATCGTATATTGCTAAAACGTGCATGAGCGCTTCGCTCCTTGCAGATCAACAATGGCCAGCAGCAAGAGAACGAACACCACCAGGCACCGCCCATTCCCAAGCCGCCCCGGACCGCATTCGGAAGCAATCAGCAGGCTGCAGCGACAGCTCCTCCAGCAGCTGCAACAGTGGCGAGTCCGCGACTGGCGGGCGCGGCACCCACGGCGCTGGCCGCGGTCCTGGCTGCGGGCGCCAGCCCGAGCCCCCATCGGCCCCCCATCCCCTCTACGGACGACCTGCTGGAGCGGCTGAACGCGCTGTGAGCAGCGCGGCTGCGCCGCCACTGCCCTCGAGCGCTCCTCCAGCGCTACCGCCGCTAGCGTGGCGCGCCGCCGGAGCGCCCGCTCCGCTTTCGGCGCGTGGAGGCGAGCCGCCCGCTCAGTATCGCTCCTCGTTGCCGCCTCCCCGCCAACTAGCGCCCACTCTGGTCGAGTTGCACTCGGCCTTTCAACAGCTTCGCCCTCTAGAACCAGTGATTTCCCGTTTGTGAAATGTTCACTAGTGCACCGCCACCCGATTTTGAGATTTGAGCCGTTGCTATAGGAATTTTGTAAATGCCCAGTGATGTAGTGGTGAGCATTTCATTTTGTCCCTGTAGTTGTCGTATTCCCCCCACATTTGTACGAGGTAGCTTCTCTTTTCTCCGATCCGATTCAGTTTGCATATTACACCTCGTCACCTCCCCCACCGTATCCCAGGGTTACCGTAATCCCACACCACACATTACATACACAAATACGTTCTCCCGCCCAGTTATCGATTCCTTTTTACAATAGTTTCGCTTGTTATCTTCATTGTGCTTGTTTCTTTGTGCTTTCTGTAGTCTAAAATAATACTCGTCAATTAAATCGCTGTAATTAAGCCCCGCCGTATTATCCTCGTTTTAATGATTATAATTAAATTCCCCCGTTTAAAGTACCGTAAAATCCGATCGCACTCACTTGACTCGTATGTTCTCTATCTCAGCGAAACCCGCAACCAAAACTATCGATTTTATTGATTTCTTTTTCTGATTTATCGATTTTTAGACGTCGTTCGCATCGCCTTCAGCCTAGTTTCCGCGTGTTAAAAGAATGTCAGATCTATATCTATCAGATAATTATTGATTGTGAGACCCCACCCACCCAGCCTGTTCCCGCCTACCGCCTTGACCCTGTGATCGTATGTGAGATCAGTGATTTGACACCCTGCTCCGACTGTGTTGTGAAATGGTGCTCAGATCATTGCTTGTGTGTTAATTAATGTCTAATATTTCGTTCTTTGAGCTCTGAGCTTTGGAGTGATGATAAATTCGATATTTATTGCGGCTTGCTTGCTTATTTTCTATTTTCTAGACGAGTGAAGGTGGGCTTGGAAAGTTCAAAGATCATTGTTATGGAATACACAGAAAGTTTACAAGATTGTAAGAATGGGAAAGGTTGCAGAGAATTCAAAGATCAAAATAGGCGGAGTCTTAAAGATCAGTGCTTCTTGACGATGAGATGAACGCCGTCGCCGACGTTGAGGAGGGTGTTGTAGACGCGCGAGTCGGCCGCGGCCAGTCTGCAAGAGATGTACTGTATTCCTTCTTAGAAGCATCATCTGCTTTCACCGGAATTACTCCGCGTCAAATTTGGGATGCCTGAATAGATTCAGAATCCATGCATTTACTTGCTATTTCATGTTCATGAATAGGCATTCTAAAGATCAAAGATCAAAATAGTCAAACCCATACCTGTTAGCCGCATCGATGGCCACACCCGACGGCTCCTTTGGCTCGATGACCGAGCCGTGCCAGAGCGCCTGCAAATAGGAATAGTTCGTTATCCGGAGCCGGGAATTCCGACCGTAGAATGGCAATACGGATAATGTATTCTTTGATAAATGTGACATATGGGCATTATTGTAACTTGAATTGCATTCTTTCGTTATACAATGCGTGAAACATATGATGAAAACGAATCAATGTTTAAGAAATTGTGATCGTTGTTTCTTTTGACCATTTTGAACCCAATATTCTCTTACAATTACCACGGCGAATACTTCACCCAGGAGCAGTATTCACAGCGATTACCGTACCCCTACCACACTCACATTATCCACCATAATCACTCCTCCGGGGGCCAGCAACTCCAGACACTGTTCGTAGTATCGCGAGTAGTTGGCCTTGTCAGCGTCGATGAATGCGAAGCCGAACGAGCCCGAGGCGCCCGAGTCGATCAGGGATTCTAAAGTCAGAGAATTGTGGATAGGGGTACGGTAGATCGGAGGGTCTGGAGTTGGAAATGTCTGAATTCAGAATGGAGTTGGCACAGTAGGTGTTAGCTACACGAACGGCTTCACGAAGCTAAGATCGATTATGTTTGCACTTTTTTGTGTTCAAGTGCGGGAAGACATTCTTACGGAGCGTGTCCACGGCGGATCCCAAACGGAAGTCGATCTTGGCGCGCAATTCGGGCGCCTTTTCGAGGATGGGAAGACCGACCTGGAGAGTAGGCGTGAAATGTAAAGGTTAAGGTGTATCCACGTCAAGCGATTTTACGTCGTAAGACAACGCTAGGTGGGGTCCACTAGTAAGGCCAGCTGTTAGATGCGTGAGATGTGTGTGCATAGATTTGTCGCTGACGAAAGCGATCGCTCCTCGAGGAAGCAAGAAGTGGAATTTTTTTTTCTTGTGTCGCCATCATCACACCCATCACATTAAGAAATTTTAATGAGCCTATGAAGAGCGGCTGAAACTCAACTAGTTCTACTTTTTGGATATCTTCGAATTCATTCGAATTTTGCCATTCTCGTACCAGCAACCCGATGTCATTTGATAAATATCGCCCACCTTGTGCAGACTGTCATGGCTGACATCCACCGAGATCACCTCACTTATTAGCTTTGAAAACGCTAGATACCGCCGCCCTTTTTCTAGGTCAACAAATGATCACGAATCTATAATTCACCTTATTCAGACTGCCATGACTGACATCCATCGAGATCACTTGTCCGTCCTCGGGCAGATCGATTGCCCACGCGAGTGCGGATGCGCCAGTGAAGGTGCCTGAGGATGGGATAGGGTTACGGTAGAAGTATCAATTAGAAAATATCGATTAGTATATAAAGTGAGTGCTGCCTGTGGGGATCAAGGATGATTACAGCAGGCAGCTACAGTAGAGGATGCGATATTTGGAATACAGTAGGACGATGATTACGGTAGGAACTAACCAATGTCGAGGACCTTCTTTGTTCTCGTCAGATGGATCATCGCCTTTCCCATCTCGAGCACTTCGGGAGCGCCTGAAGGAGTACTGTAGGGTTACGGTAGGATTATTATAGACTAATTGGCAGAGTACGGTAGGGTTACTGTATGATAGTTACTGTGACATTTTCTTTTTTTTTTTGAAAGTACGCCTTCAATGTTCTTGAATGTGCAGAGCGGTCAAGCATAAAAGATTGTCAGATGAGATTCGGGAGATGTGTAGGGTTACTGTAGTTTAAAATTTCGAGCACTTTCAGTGCACCTGGAGACGGTATTAAGGATGGGTACTGTAGCATAAATGGAAGTTATGTTACGGTAGGCTATGAGAGACTGGTACATCAGATAAGGAAGCATACAGAAACATCGACAAAATAATCTAGTCCGAAACGTAGAATTTCATGCCGAGATATGTTTCACGATCTGTGCAAAGGATCAATTGCTGGCGCACAGACAGTCGGATCAAGTCGATCTTCATCAAACCAACAAAATATATTCAGAATATCATACCAATCATGCCCGCATCATCCCCAGTGCTGGCCAGTGTGCGATCCTGCAGTTCCTGCTGCAGAGCGGTGAAGGTTGTGGTGGAGATCTTAAGGGGGGATTACGGTAGAATGGGTTACTGTAGGACTATCGAATGGAGAATTAGTTCTGAGAAGGGTCTTTGTAATGATAGAAGTATCCGCAGGTAGATGAAGTAGAATAATCAGAGCTGTATGCGAACGGGTCGTTGAGCTCCAGAAGATCAAAGATCAAACCTTGGAGGTGTAGCCGATCAGCTTGTCAGTGGTCTCGTAGCTCTTCTCGACAGTGGAAGTCATGGTGATGATAATTGAAGGAGGAGGGGACACTGATATACTTATGATGTTAAAAAAATAGAGACATCTAACAATAAAGTCCGAGAAAAGAGAGGCGGTTGCAGAATAGTCATCATTGGCTGGGATATGCTTCACGGTCTGCACAAAGGCAGAAGTGCTGATGCACTGACATTTGTATCCCAGATTGCACGAGAAATAATAGTAATAATTGCTTGGGCCTCTCCAAGAGGCGCTCTGATGGTGTGCAACTGATGTCTCCCTCCTCTCCTCTCCTGCTTTTATACCCTCCCCGGTCATTCATAGATCATCTTTTCGAAAATACGCTCCTCCTTTTCGCCGGGTTTCCGCGGCATTCTCACGTTGTCGCAGCTCGAAATATCATTCGTCTCTTCGCTCGCTTTTCTCTGACTGTCTGGCGCCCTCTCCATTTCCCCTACTCTCTAGTGAGCTGTGTCGCGTGTCTCTGCTAACTCCCTCTGACGAGGGAGTGCGCGCACAAACCGCACAGAAGGCACACTTTTCCCGCGCGCTCTCCGTGATTTATCTGGTCCCTGGGAAGTCAGAGTGACGGAAGATGAAGGGAAATGAAGAAACGGAAATGGGCTGAATTGGAGCACAGCATGGGAAAGATAGGCGCATTGCGCAATCGGAAATCATTTGATCGTTCAAAGACGAAATTCCTGAAGAATGGAGCTGACTGCGAGCTGAATCCGTTTTCTTCATTCATCGTATTGTTTCATTGGTAATATTTCGGAGAGAGCGAGACTATCGTGCGAATATGAGAGAATCAAACAACGAAATTTTGGAAGGGCGAATTTCATGGAGGAAAAGCGTTGGAAGTCCGGAAAAAACTCATGAAATATCACGAGACACTTTGGTGTTTCTGCGACGAACTGAGTGCTGGCGATGCATTTCCTTCCTGCAGTATGACCTGGCCTCCCAACCAGTGCTGCTTGTCACAGCGTGTCAGACTGGATCGCCTCCTTTGTTCGTCGCGGCCCACGTATTCTAATGCGCCGGGTCATTCTTCACCATTCGTTATTGAATGCACGGCGTGAAATGATGAGAAAATATCAAAGTTCTAACCTGAAAACCATACGCCACGAATAACAACAAACATGAGGATCTGTGCCAATCTCTTCAGTGATTGTACCGTAACCAATCATCAAATTTTTGACTCACTCCGATAGCGTTCAAACCAATTTATCAATCAAGTTACACTTTTTCACCATTCAACCTTCAGGAGACCACCACACCCGCATTATTTTTGAACTCCTTGGCAGATTTTCTAGAGATTGAGAGCCGATTTTTGATACTTGATCATACATAAAAATTTTGCAATTTGATCTCAGGTTTTCGCGATTCACTCGAATGTAAGGAAGAAAATCAAAAATCGGCGCTCGTCAATCTCTAGATAATCCGCCAAGGTTTTAAAAAATAATGCGGGTGTGGGGGTTTCCTGAAGGTTGAATGGTGGAAAAGTGTCGCCGCAGTTTTTGAAATCAATCAATCAATCAATTTATCATTTCAGGCAATTATTGCTAGATGAGGATGGGGGCAAAATCTTCATGGGGTGTATTCCACCAGTTCCCAATAGCTCGGTCCAAGTCGTCCCTCCAGCGTGCTCTAGGCTTGCCTGGCGGGCGCTTCCGGTTGTAAGGCGTCCAGAATGTAGTCGCGCGGGTCCATTGCTCCATTTGCATACTCCTGACCTTGAGGGCCCATCGCGCTTTCCGTCTCAGTGCTTCTCGGTTCCAGTCGCGCAGCTTAGTGATCTCCCGAACGCGCTCGTTCCTCCAGCGGTCTCTCAGCGCGACTCCCAGCATCTTTCGCTCCATCTTCCTCTGGGTGATGCTCAGTCGCTCCTTATCGCTCGATCTGAGTGCCCACACTTCACTCCCGTAGAGTACGGTAGAGGTGATGCAGCTCTCGAAGAGTCTTCTCCTGGTCTTCATGGGAAGAAGGCGGGATGAAAGGAGATGTGATAACTTGCTCCATGCAAGCCAACCGAGCCGAATCCGATGCTCAATCTCGTCGGTGTGGTCCAAGGGAAGAGAGATTCTTCCTCCGAGGTACGTGGTCGAGTCGACAAAGTTGAATGTCAGATTTTGGATTGTAATTGGGGCACGTGTTGTTTTGCAGGACGTGAGTAGGTGGGTCTTGGTTGCATTCACTTCGAGACCAACTCTTCTGCAGGCATCCATTAGCTTCCGTAGCATGCGCTCGAGTTCCGGACGGGTCTACGCGACGAGAGCCACGTCGCCAGCGTACTCGAGATGGCTGAGATTCCTTCCGTCGATTCGAATTCCGTCCTCCTCCCAATCGATGGTGTCCATGGCAGATCGAAGTGCAACATTGAAGAGGCGGGGAGAGAGCGTGTCTCCTTGACGGACGCCTCTCTTCACTGTCACAGGGACGAGTTCCTCGTTCACTCTGATGAGTGTGGTGGAAGACTCGTAGATCCGACGGAGCAGGTGGATGAGGGTGGGATGGGCTCCATACTTCCAGAGGGAGTTCCAGCATGCACTCCATTCGACGCAGTCAAATGCCTTCTTGAAGTCGACAAAGGCCAGGTAAATGGGAATACCGTACTCCGAGGTTCTTTCTGCGACCTGCTTGATGGCATGCAGGTTGTCGAGCGTGCTAAACCCTCTCCGGAATCCGGTTTGGGTTGCCGATTCGGTCTCTTCAAGCACTGCCTCGAATCTGCAGTTTTTGAGAAGAATGACAAAATTGAAAAATTGGAAATGCTTTTCACAAATATGTTTCACGGAATAAAGAAATATTGGGAGCATACCTTAACGAAATCAGCCATGATTGAGATAAGTTTCTTGAAATAAATATAGGTCTAGCAAGTGGGAAATGTTTCATTCGATCTTGGTTCCCATCATTTTCTCCTTCTCGACCGCGCAGGTAAATCGAGATGGAGGGAAATGAGTGAATGGGGTGGGCCACGAAAATGAAGTTTCTCGTCCACTCTGACACGCTGTGCTTGTGTGCAGCATTTCTGCCTCTGCCATTGCTATTCAATTCGTTTGTTTGTCTCGATGATTTGTGCACCAGCGAAACACTCTACGTTCTTGAGTACTAGTGGAGTACGAACATTTCTCGCAATCCTCATTGCGCAATGCTCTCTGCAATGTCTTCGCTCCTATCAGATAGACAGGAATGTCCGAATTGAAAATCATGTTTATCCAAACCGCGAAATTTGTAGAATACCCGAACGGGAAATTTAGAAACATAAATAGCCGAAATATAGACTGATACAGTGAACATGGTTCCTTCACTGCCTCTTCACGATCCGAATTGGCACCTCCACGGGCGTGAGGGTCAGGGCGCCATGGACCTTGAGCTCGGCGTCCTGCAAGACCAATAGTTAGGGCAATGGAATATATTCCAAAACTGTAAGCTTAGTAATTAGTAAGGTATGAGTCTGACCTCGGTTCCCTTCAAGAAGTCGAATCGTCGTAGGAGATGAGCAAGCGCCATTTTCTCCTCCATCATTGCGAGTCTGCAATGACATATTTTAAAATTGTCAGATGGAGTATGTTTCAATAAATGGATATCAGAGAGATGGGAGTTATTTCAGCAGTGAGCGTGTCACGGCTAGTGCAGAATAACATTTGAAACCAATCATCATTCCGCGATTTTATCCTCAGGTTGAACGCGACCAATTCACCTCATTCCTATGCAGATTCTCGGCCCGGCTCCAAACGGCAGATAGGCAGCCTGCTGCACCTTGCGGTCCTCGAGCCATCTTTAAAGCCATTTATTATCGAACGTCTCCATGTTCTTCGTCAGTGCATGAGCTCTCTATAGAGACATCACCCCAATGAAGAGCCTACCGAAGAGGGCAAAATGGACCATCACCTCACCGTTCCGGTCCGAACTCCTTCGTGTCTTCTCTACAGAAGGACTAATCAAGTTAATGATGACCAATTTTTTTACTCTCCCCAATTTTTTGACATCTCAAAAGGCAGCTCTAGTTTTAAGGTACAACCTCTCAATATTGAATTTCTAAAAAAAACCCACCGCTCCGGCTTGAACTCCTTCGCGTCCTCGCCCCATATGGCCTCATCAAAATGGAGAGTGAAGGTGTCAACGGCGATGTCCGTGCCTGGAATCTACCGACTTTCGATGTTCTTTTTTTGTTCTATTAACTAAATCAAAAAAATATAAAAAAAGAGTCATTGATTGTCTGGGAGAGAGGAAGGGAAGAGGTAGTATCTAATCTAACTGTCCTTCTCCCGTCTTCCATTCCGGGGAATAGCTTTGCTGAGCAGTTCAATCGAAGAAACCTTTTTCAACTGATTTGACAGGAAGCATTACTTGGGAAGATCAGTTTAGCACGGCATGAAGTCCGGCAAAGTGCCATTGCGAAATCCGAAACCACTGTACTACCCTTCATCCAATGCAATAGCCACACGAATGCTCATCTCCCCCTCCCTCTCGTTCCTCTTGTTTTCCTCCACAGTCGCCCAACCCCGCGAGAGTAGAGCAGGGGGAGGGAAAGAGTAGAGCAGTGGGGCGAGAGGGAAAGAGGCAGAGCGAGAGTAAAGTGTCCCTCGCGCCCCCCCTGGCTCATAGGCGGAGTGGCCGAGCGGTCTAAGGCGCTGGTTTTAGGCACCAGTCATTCGTGGCGTGGGTTCGAATCCCACCTCCGTCAAATCTTTTGCCCGAATTTTTGCTTTTTGGTTTTAGGCACCAGTCATTCGTGGCGTGGGTTCGAATCCCACCTCCGTCAAATCTTTTGCCCGAATTTTTGCTTTTTGGTTTTAGGCACCAGTCATTCGTGGCGTGGGTTCGAATCCCACCTCCGTCAAATCTTTTGCCCGAATTTTTGGTGCCTGTTCGTACCTTTTTCGATCTCCAAATCGCCGATTCGCGTGGTGTTCATGCACTGACGGGAGTTGGCGCTGAAAATATGGCTTCCTTTATGTCAGAAACAGCCGGTTAAAGCCCTGGTTTCACTCACAACATGTCACTTACAATGCCCCGAGCGGATAGAACCGCAACGTTTCCTTGCACGTAGCTTCCAGATAGCGGAGATTGTTGATGTCCTCGTAGGAAATGGACTAAATTTATGTTTTTTCTTCTATTTCTTGGCCCAACGATATCAGTTTCACACGTTCGGAATAGGTTTCAAGCCCATTAATTGAAATGTGTGCGATTTGAGCACTCGATCGCCCTCCGGCTCTCGCTTCAGACTAACAAATCCCAATCATTCATTATTCTGCCCATTATTTTGGCTATTTGATTATCAAGATCAGGCTTTGAGGCACCTATTTCCCGGACTCTCTTCATAAATTACAGCCGAATTGCACCACTCCACATCACCGCCGGATTCAATCTCCGCCCATATCTTGTTTCCAATTTCAGGCCCTGCCCTACTTTCCAGCTCTTCCGATTCCCCGATCCTCCCAATTCCCGGATCTGGATTCCCCGGCCCTCACCTCCTCCCCGCACACGTCCTCAATCTCCTCCTGGCACTTGCGCATCACGGCCGGATTGCTTCCCCGCCCATCTCTAGTTCCTACTTCCCGGTCCTGGTTCCATGTCCGGCAACTAAATTCCGGCCCTACCCAATTCCCGGCCCTCACCTCCTCCCCGCACACGTCTTCAATCTCCTCCTGGCACTTTCTCATCACGGAAGGATTGCAAGCGAGCAGCCAGCTCGTGTAGGCGAGCGCATTGGCCGTCGTGTCGAAGCCTAAAAGACGGATTTGAAGAGCCTGGTACTTTTCGGGGCCGGGAAATCCATGAACCGCTTGCGTGGAAGCCTAAAAGGTGGATTTGTAAGATTTGGAACTGTTCTGGGCCGGGATTTCTCTAGAACGGCTAGCGTGGTAGCCTACAATACGGATTTGTAGAGCCGGGAAATTCCAGTCTAAAAGCCGGGTTTTAGCCGAGAATTTTCAGGATGTGTTTCAACGGCGTACTAAGAGTCGCACAACGATGATCTGTCAATGCGCCTGGCGTTCACGTTCCAATAACATCAAATGTGCTAATCAGTAGGGTTGACAATTCAAAGATGAGAGGAAGGCCTTCCTTTCATTTTTCAACAAGATAAAAATGATGGGAGAGAGCGGTCATCCTTCCGGAAGGATTGAGGGAGAAGAGCGGTGTCATACTCCGTTTAAGAGGGAGAAACTAAGGGAATGAGTTGCTGAGTCAACAGAAGGCCTGGCAAACACTTTCCACATAATTTTCAACAAGAATACCGTTTACTCAGAGAACACTAGGTCTTGGGACTGTTTTACCCAGACAATCTAACTAATTTTCCCAAATTGTCCCATTCACATCAGAAATTATGATAATCACATAAAATATACTCCATATAGACTCTCTGAACCATAACACAACTTTCTCTAAGCCATACAGATACAGATACAGATTTATCCTGATATCAAGGCATGAGCCTGCAGGAAGAAACATCGTTAGGGAGGGGATTGGGATCTTCGTGCTCAGTATCAAAGGGTCAAGGGATGATATCTTCTTAGCTGTTTGTTGTCGGTGGCCCGTCGCGCTTACAAGTCGATGTTAGTCGATGGCTTGAGTCAAGAAGTAGATCATCCAGCCGCCGAAGTCCTGACTTGCGTGGTTAAGAGTAAACTCACGAAGTAGTCTTCTTGAATGGGGCTTTTCTTGACCGTAGATCACTTGAGACGATTAGAATCCGTCCTGAGTCCTCCTCTTGATGATCCAAGTGGGCGATACTCGTCGGGTTGCCCAAGCTGACGGACGAGGATTCTCCAAACTGGGGATGGAAGAGAGCGGGAGTGAGCAGACCGCCCGTCGCGAGCGCAAGAATGGAGAATGGAGAATTTTTCTAAGCCATATCGTTCATACACTCCTTACGCCCCCTCAATCCTTCCGGAAGGATGGCCCTCCCTCTCATTCTTCCTCAAGGATGACCGCGCTCTCCCATCCTTCCGCAAGGAATAATTGATCGATTTGCATTTCCCATCCTTCCTCCCTCCCTCCTTGAATCATTGAATTGTCAACCCCACTAATCAGGAGTAGGGTTGGCTTGTCAAGCAAGATTGCAAGATCTTGAAAAGAAATAACTCAATTATCCCTTCTTGTCAAGAACAACGAGTTGTTTTTCAAGATCTTGTTTATTGAAAATTCTTGAAATTGGTCGACTCTCTCGCAATTTGCCTCATTTTATGATAAGTTTCATTTGAAATGGAAAACAAATTTTGTTTATTATTCGTATTCTTGATATTTCTTGGTTGTTTTTCAAGATCTTGAAAAACAACTTTGCAATTTCCATTTCTTGACAAGATCATTCTTCGCCATCCAATCTTGAAAAGCAGTTTCAATCTTGACAAGCCAACCCTAATCAGGAGTACAGAAAGGAGCAGACTACGACGGCTTTCTATGGCCGTATCCCGAAAAAAAAACCGGGAAACAGCAAACTTCGAAACCGGGAAATAGCAAACTCGACGAACCGGCCAGGATGAAGACGAACGCCTGCGAGATGACCTCGTCGATGGTGAGCGACTTGGAGACCTGTAAGGGGTGAAAAGGTAAATGTCTATCCTCGTCAAGCGATTTTACAAAGACGCTAGGTCAACCGATTGTACTAAGAAGGGGACGTGAATCAATATGGGGAAACGGAAATGGTCGATGTTTTTGCCACCATTGTGCTATGTGGACTGCCGACAGCTCAGATTTCACCTCACGGATCTTATGAACAATCGTCAGTCAGCACGTGCTCACCTTGGCCTCGCTCAGCTTGAACTCTTCCCCATGCACTCCCACTTCCTGCTCGTCCTCGTACGCGTTGAGGAAGAGGTCGATGAAGTCGGAGACGTCGGTGGACGATGGGTTGAGTTCCTGATATATATATTCTTCATGCTCTTCCGAAATGTCATTGATTGATTGCGGACGGCTCTCACCTTATGTTCACACTGAAACTCAACTCGAAAAGAATAATATAAATTTTTAAAGTTGGCCATCTACGAACAACCTTAGGACCACCTACGACGAAACAAATGGACACCAACCCGCGTTCTCATCCTCTCCTCCACCGCATCTTGGATCTCTTTACGAAGGTGCATAAAGCCGGCGGTGAGGTGGTTGCGAACCTAAAGCAATTAGTTTGATTGACGACATAATCGCCCACTGAGTGAGCCACATGAGTGGTCAGTGTTAGGTCGTTTAGTCGGACGCGCTGTTCGGACAGAAGTGATCCTCAGAAATTACCACGTCCTTTTTGATTAGATAATTTATTCTTATCGTCATAGCATGTATGCTCACATTTAACAGTATCTTCCTGAGGACAGGAGTGATCCACGGGAAGGCGTAGCGAAGATGGACGATGGGCAGGTCGAAGTCCCGCATGAACATCTGCAATTTATAAGGCAAATTAATATTTGTATTTTTTTCCAATGAGAGCAGAAGACCATTGATAAACGCAAAGTGTTGCAGATTATCACATCAGTGTGAAACACATCCAAAATCATCGAATTCTCATAAACTGCTCAATTGCTGATGCCTCTCGTAAGTTCCCAATTCAAGATCTAGAGAAACTATCTATCGCTCTTCCACGCCAATTACTACTATACTAATGCCTCAGACAACGTGATATTCCACTTACTTGCTTGATCAGCGGCACTTTGGGGTTGTTAAAGTACAGAGACTCCTTCTGCCCCATCACAAGACGGCCGATCGTGTCCATCGTGTACTCACAGTAGAAACTGAAGTAATTGTGGCGCTTTTAATAGGCTACCGTAATCTTCGAGTGTGTCACTGTGATGGCAAAGCAAATGCGAACAACGTGAACAAGCCTCTAGCCGTAGTTCCAGTCATTTTTTGTTGCAATTTGCACAAAAGGGAACCGTGTTCTTGAATTTGGGCCAAAACCTACGATGTTTATAATAATAATAATAATAAGTAGTAACTCACTCATGAATGTTGAACTGCTCCCCGCCGAGATGCCGCTCCTCCATGATCTTGACCATGTTGAGGACGGAATCCTACAATGATCACCGCATTACTACCGTAATCTAGTTAGCAGGGGTACGGTATAGGTAGGGGCCACAACGTAGATAGCAGAATTCGAGCAATGCGGTCACAAATGTTTTAAAACTACTCCTATGGGTCCCAACAACGTCATACTTTTGGCCGTTTGTCGATATCTTGTCTTTGAGGCGCGCTAGAGCCCGAGAAGTAGGCGCGCAACCCTCTGGGAGAGAGGAGGGAAAGGCGAGACGAGAGGGAAAGGGGCGGAGCCTAATTAGCGTGTGTCTCTCTCCCTCCCCCCGCCCTCTCGCATGCCTCTCGTCACAAGCCGGGGAAGCATGCTAAAAATCTGAAAAAAATTCTAAAATTCCTAAAATATTCGAATTAGTAAAATAAGTTTGGTCCGAGAAGGATCGTTCAGTTGGAACATGCCAAAACGACCTATTCCTTTCGCTTATATGCGAATTTGATCTATTTACTGATAGTATGCATATCTGGGACCAAGCTCAAATGAAAGAGGAATATCATAGCTTTCCATAGCGCTGTCGAACGTCCGATTTGGTTTAGAACGAACCTTGTGACTTTACTTTCTCGCTATTGCACGAAATCGTGTCCACACAAAGTGGGCGGAGCTTGTGGGCCCTAGGTTTAGGTCACAGCGACTATTTGAGCTCGACATATGAGCCGTGGTCTCTTCATTTCACACTCTCGTGAGAGAGTAAGTGAAATGAAGAGACGGCGACCCGTATTGCGCACTCTAGTATGGTAGGTCATAGTGATAGATAATGTGTTTTGCTACTTCCTGTTAGGGATGTCCAACCAATTCCAATACCCAATTAATTGACTTTACGGCCGCTCACTCCCTCGGAAAATGAGGGATAAAAGTCAAGTAATTGGTCAACCCAATACCAATTACCCAATTAATTGGTATTGTCTCCTAGTATTGGGTATTGAATTGAGATCACTAGTTCCTGTGTGCATTTCGACCACTTCTTCACTAACATCTTGGTCGCTTAGGACCACCTAGAAAATATGGAAAATAGAAACCTCGACTATGGGCCGAATCTTCTTCAGCGATGCGATGGAGAAGGAGGGCGCAGAAATGTTCCTGGAACAATAATTCGAAATTGATATCGAGCAGTCTCAGCGGCATGTGTCAGTGAAACCTAACACAAATTTTGAACTGATGGAATCGAGGATGCATGTTTAAAGCAACACAATTCATATACTTGCGCAATCAAACGCATAACAACGAGCTAATTCTGATAACCTCAATCTCTTCCATCTTGCGCCTCTCGCCAGGAAGAGGTGAATACGGGGCTCGGTGTCGACGTTAGGACCGAGAATCGCACCCTAAAAGTTCATAACTAAGCAAAGTTATTTTGACCGTCTCAATCATTTATAATAAAATCACTACAAACAATTCACCTGTATCAGACTCGCCACAATTCTGTTCACCATTCTGATTTCGGGAAAATCTTTCCAAGGATTTTGCTCGTTTTGCGTTGGAACATCACACTTTGAACGGAGCGGGGTCAGAAGGAGAGGCAATAAAATAATAGAAGAAAGGGTGAGAGCGCAAACAATGGGTTTTCGCGTTGAAATGCGCTCTAGTCATCCAACTCGTTTCTTCGATTTTGACGCCGTATCTTCAATTTTCCGGCGCTCGAGATATTTTTCAGACAATCCATATCGTTAATCGCGTTAAATTTAATGTTGCGCCAGGTTATTCGAGGAAAAAATATTGATATTGGCCTACAGGGCAGAGCGTTTGATAAATGCCTATTCGATAGTGCCAACACAATCACGAAAATGAAAATACACTTGCCTTTCTGGAGTAGAAATTGTCGAATTGCTTCACGAAGACTTCGTTGACAATCTCCAGGTCAGAAGTAACGATCAAGTTAGTCGCGCCCTCCTTGATGCCGTAGGTCTTGCCGTATTTCTGGAGTGATTTTAGAAATGTTTTGAGAATTCAAGAAAATAGCGCGGGATATGTTTCAGACGGACCAGATCTATCGATAAATCCCGTTGGTTTTAGTAACTTATCGTCTGATGGTGGGAAAAAGTATTATATTTCGAATCTCAATAGCACCCGAGATAGTAGTGAGAATCTTTAGTTATTTTTAATTTTTTAAAATTGATTTATTTTTTATCTTTAGTTTTGATCACTACCTAGTTGTATTGCTGTAGTTGTGATTCGATATATTGTGTTCGATCATACGCTTTGGAAAAAATAATGATATTTCTCTTCCGATCACATTGAGATTCTCGGGAGCGGTTTTTTCCAAGCCGTTAATCCGAAAAATTTCAGACCACAAATAATTAAAGTTCACTCATGGATTGCAAGGTTTCCCACCTTGGTCCAGTCTCTGAATTTGAGTATTCTTGGTTCATTCTTTCTGAACATCTCGAATGAATTGCCGAAGATGAGTGAGGCAGGAGGGACGAAGGGCATGCCGCGTCGGGCAAAGTAGCGGGACTGGTGCAAGAAGTAGCTGGAAATGATAGAGTTGGAGGGTTGAAAAATCAATTTTTATCAGAATCACGTGTGGATAGTTGTTAGGTCGTGATGTTATCTGCTGATCTCTTCTGGTTTTGTATTCCAGCGACCGTATTAGTTCTGCTTTTGGTATTTTTTTATAATACACAAATGCAGTAACACTTCTCAGCAGAACAGTGCGTTCGTCTAAGAATCGCACCCCCTCCGGTACAGAAAAAAAGGACCCATTGAGACAAACATATATTATGATAGCCCAAGGTACCCTGCATCGATTTCTGTTGTCGTCATGTTCCAATCAATCTCATTTGCATAATTACATGCATCCAAAGTTTGACTACTTTTCCACATTTCATTGAATAATTTCGCGGAAACGCGTCCGATTGGGCTGAAATTTTGGCTACAGCCTAATCTTGACATGCTGCATCCACCTGTGTGTTCAGATTATGCAAATTCCAAATTTGAATTTTATCACTAAATTTCAAAGCCTGATTTCTCAGAGATAAGGCCGAACACCTCGCTAATTTTTTGATATGTTATGTCAATTGGTGTGATCTGCCCAGAAAAAAATTTCATCCAATTTCGTTGTCAGACTGAGAAGTTAGAGCCTGAAAACCGAAGTCTTTCTTTAGCCGCACGGGTCGGCGAATGGGTCGAAATGAGGGAGTTTCTCTCTAAAGAAAGACTTCGGTTTTCAGGCTCTAACTTCTCAGTCTGACAACGAAATTGGATGAAATTTTTTTCTGGGCAGATCACACCAATTGACATAACATATCAAAAAATTAGCGAGGTGTTCGGCCTTATCTCTGAGAAATCAGGCTTTGAAATTTAGTGATAAAATTCAAATTTGGAATTTGCATAATCTGAACACACAGGTGGATGCAGCATGTCAAGATTAGGCTGTAGCCAAAATTTCAGCCCAATCGGACGCGTTTCCGCGAAATTATTCAATGAAATGTGGAAAAGTAGTCAAACTTTGGATGCATGTAATTATGCAAATGAGATTGATTGGAACATGACGACAACAGAAATCGATGCAGGGTACCTTGGGCTATCATAATATATGTTTGTCTCAATGGGTCCTTTTTTTCTGTACCGGAATTCCCAGGAATTGTGCGATTCTTAGGCGAACGCACTGATAAACCTTGGATTTTGAAGATACATGAAACTCAACTGCGCAAACCGGGGAAATAAATAACATATATTCTCACAAGTACAGAGCGCCCGTCAGTGTGGCGAGTGCGACGAGGAGGGTGATCATGTCTGAAATCGATTTAACATTTAATAATAATTAGTTAAATATTTATTTAGACGTCGTTCAGTGCACTGAACGACGTCTGTTATCGCGAAAACGTTAGCGATAAGAGCGCAGAAAATATTGCGATCGTTTTATAGTGAGAGAGAAAGAATGACTGGAGCGAGAATAACAAAGTAAATACCATGAAAATGACAGTAAATACGGCTGTAATCTCGTCGAATCACTGTAAACCCCGGGAGAATATTGCGATGGCATTTCGCAAAACGACCAGCGTTAGAGAAACAGAATACGAAATACAGTAAGTAATGGGAAATAGCTTTAGCGCTTCAGAAAAGTTAGAAAAGTTGGATTTGGAAGAAATCTCTAAATAATTCACGATGAGGGGCTGAATTTTTGCAAAACGAAATGGGCAAGAGCAGAAAAAAAGAGAGCAGAGTTCGATTGCGTAATGTCTAGTAGCAAACATAGCCGCGTGAACTTTGTGAACTTTCTTCTTTTTTTCTCTATCTTTCTCTCACTGGTGCATGTTGGTCTCACGGCATTATGTGAAGGTCTTTCCAACAATCTAAATAATTGACACACTAAATATCGTAAACGGCTCATCAGGAGAGTATCGCGTGAAAAATCGCAAAAGGTGCAGAGGATAGTAAGAGAAAGAGGGAAGAACATCGATGACTAATCGGCAGCAAACATCACGGATAAATTCCAGCGAATTCTCTGCGAACATTCTCTCCAGCTGGAAATTTTCAACCACGAACTGGGTTGAGCAAGGGGTTTGTAGGCAATTTGAGTCTGGCTGTGACTGCCTACGAATCTGAATTTATACAACCCCTCCGCAAATTGTACCCCAGCACATGGGGGAGGATTCTCCGATAGTGTGACTAGCACGTCTGGTGAGGAAGCACTCTCTCTCTCTCTCTCTATTTCGCCTTACGAGGCAGTGTGTGAAATGGGGAGAGTCAGATGAGTAAAATGGAGTGTGACTTGGGAAGGCTGCTAAAGCAGGATTCTCTTCGCATTCGCAGGATCTCTCGGCAGCTAGGAAAGGGAGATAGCAAGATGTCTGAGTGAGGAGAGAAATTTGTTTGTGATCTGGTGTGACGGTCGTGAAACTGCGCCTGTAAAGCGCCTCGGTAACGCTTTCGCACATTGTTCACAATCGGAGTATGAGGTGAGCTCTCCTCTTTTTACATGCTCTCTCCCTTGTCTGACGGAAAATTCATGATTCTTGCTAATCTAGATTTTGAAAACGTGGCCTGGATGAGAGTGAATTGCGCATGCATAATGCAAGATGTCGAAACTATAATATTTTCAAGCCCTGTGATTGTCATTACATTTCTCGCAATTAGAGTGCAGAGTGACCTCTCGATCTCAACTCTCTGACCAATGTTTCACATAATATGTACATAACACGAACTCAATATCTTTCTTACGGTGCAGATTGTTGTTACATATCAGGATCAATCTCTTTCATCTCATTATCTCCCATTGTCAGTTTGTTATCACAGGGTTAGAAAGTGTGACTAAGCTTCTTCACTAGAAATTCATCTCTTCTTGCTCGTACTCCTCTGTAAATAGTGTACGAGAAATGGAGGTACGAATTCGTCACCGTGATAGCCCTAATTGTAAGAAGAATTGTAAAGAAGGCCCAGAAGGTAGAGCAGCTCCTATCATTCATATCTGATGTTAGTGTATCGAAGGAGTGAGAACGTTGCCAGAAGGTTTGGAATTATTTCGAACCACTTCAGTGAAGACGCATAGTTTATTTCTCTATTTTGAGACGTTATCGATTGTCCTTGCCCATATTATATAATTTTTAAACTGCCATCATCTTGAAGAGCATCTCTGGTTTCTCCCATCCACTGGATAACGATAACCTGATCCACTGGTTTGGATGCACCCTAGCCAGTGGATCAGGTAATGGTTATCCATTGGATGGGAGAAACCAGAGATATCGCAGGCTTGGCAGTGATCCCAGGACTCAAGTGCATGAATTGATTAACGGAAAACGTCGCCATTCTTAACCATGACCAGCAGCAATGCAGTTCGGAAAGAGATGTTCGAAGGTATCAAGTCGCTGATTGAGATTGAAGACCAGGATGAGCTTTGTGCTGCAGTACGTTCTTTCGCATTCTAACTCTTCTCGATATCATTTTCTTATCGTAAGATTATTTTCCATTCCATTCGTTGCTGACCTTTGATGAACTGAGTGGAGGGAGGAGGGAGGATGAGGCCGGGAGGAGGCTAGTGATCTACCTGCTCTCCTCTCCCCTACCTCTTCCCTTCCTCTCTCCCAGACAATCAATGGTCGCTAACCAGCACATGTCATTTGCTGAGCATTTCAAACGCACGATAATCTTTTGTGTCTATTAAATTGTAAACAATAGAGATGTGCAGGCGCCAAAATTGTTCCAAGTGATCTTCAACTTTTTCGCTAATAATCCCGAGAGGCTGGGAGAGCTAAGCGACGAAGAAAAGGAGGTGAGAAGTTATCTATTTTTGCTTATCAAGACCATTGCAGATTCATAAAAAGTCGATGCGAGTGTTCGTTGACATGTTCACAAAATGCGACGATATCGTGACGTCTATCTTTAGAACGGAAGGTTACGGCGTCTTCTTCGTAAAGTGAATATGAAACATAACAAATGGCGATCATTCAAGTTAAATTCAGATTTAGAAGGATGCTCTCTGGTATAGTGTTTGCTCGAACGGAGATTATTCCCATTGTACTGCAGCTGCAAAATGAGCGAGTTCAGGTAGGCATTTTCCAATAAAGTTTGCAACAATAAAGCATTTCAGGATTTAATGAAAAGACATCCAGGAATGTTCTTCAAAGTGTTGTATCGCCTCGAAAACTATGCGCTGCTTTCCCTGAAGCTCGTGCAAGAGCACATGCCGGTGGGCTCATTTTTCTCTAAATATTGTATTCAATGTACCATGAAAATTGCAGAAAAATAGACAAAAAACCAATATCTAACATATTTTTCTGCAAAGGCAAAGTGAATATGCAAGGTTATTGTCAAATGAATTTGCAGGAAACTGATGATCGATCGTATTCATGCAATCATTACTTTTGGAATCGCACAGTGACTGAGGATGACTGCAAGAGCAATGCGGTGACTGAAGAATACGAGCTGAGCGACTGACTTCATGTTATTAAACAACGATAAATACCGTCTCCTTCACTGTCTTCTGCATTGGTTTCGATAATTACTAAGAACTTCGAAATATTATTTGTTTGGCCGTCTTAAATCTATTCAAGATTGACTAATCTACAGGGTGCGCCAAAATTACCCGCACTAATGTTTTCACCCATATTTGCCGCTGTATTGTGAATTGAGCAACCATTTTCATAACAGCGTTTATCAGCAACAATAGTAACAATAATATATTAACGAATCTCAATGTGACCTCCTCCCGCCTTCACACAGGCCTTGAGACGTCTCTCGTAGGCGGTAGCCAATTCCCGCAGGTAGTTCGTATCGAGTTCAGCCCATGCCTTGAGAAGGGCTGCCTTGAGGGTGTCGCGGTTCTTGTACTTAGTAGTAGATACCTTGGCCTGCAGAACCCCCCACACACTGAAATCGAGGGGGTTCAAATCAGGGGAATTGGGAGGCCATTCCGAAGTGGGGATGTAGTCTGGAACATGGGCGTTCAGCCAATCCTGAGTCTTTTTCGCCTTATGACTGGGTGCAGAATCTTGCTGGTAGGTCCAATGGCTCTGACCAAAGTGAGACCTTGCCCAGGGAAGTAGTGCGTCTTGGAGGATGTGCTTGACATAGAACTCCTTGTTCACCTTCACGCCAGGGGTTACGAAAACGAGGGGAGTCTTGCCGGTAGCACAGACTCCGCCCCAAACCATCACGTACAAGGGATGGCTTGACCGATGAATCCACCACTCTTGTAAGCTTCCTCAGGGTCGTGGGCGAGGATCCTATCGTTTTGGCTATTCATCTTTCCCTCGATGGTAAAGATCTTTTCGTCGGAAAAGACCGTACTGAAGTGCTCGGCCCTAGCACAGCGCATCAACAGTAAACGGCATCGATCTCTACGAAGCTTGATCTGACGATCATTCAGTCCGTGTAGCTTGAGGTACTTATAGGGACGAAGAGTCAGCTGGGACTTGATCAGTCTGCGAACAGAAGTGTTCGAGATATGGAGATTCTTGGCCATGGCTCTCATGCTCTGCTTGCGGTTGCGACCGATTCGCTTGCGGATTCGTTCGCGGTTCCTGGGGGTAGAGACAGTGGCCGGTCTTCCTCTCCCCTTACGATCCTCCTCACTGCCAAGCTCCAGATACCTCGCAATGGCATCATACACAGTTCTCTTGGGGATGGCCAGTCGGAGAACAATGTCGTGTCGAGGGATTCCGGCCCGGAACAGCTTCAAGATAGCGGGTCGAAGGGGATTTGACTTCACCATAACTAGTAGAGATGACTTACTAACTTGAAACCTTAAATAGGAAGAGGTCAAGGGTCAATCATCAGCATGATGCAATAGGGGTCCCGATTTATCGATTGGGCACAATGGATAAGAATGATGCAATAGAGTGCGGGTAATTTTGGCGCACCCTGTAATTGTATTCCATTTTTTGCATTCGATCAATCTCACTTCGTTTTTTTCCCATTCTTCCCTCCTCCATTCGTCTCCTCCTCGCTCGCACTAGACGGTTGGTTCGCATTATTTCCTTTTTCTTCTTTTGTCCTACACCGTGCCTGAACACGATCACCTCTGTATCTAACAGCTGCTCCCATCTATCCGAAATACTTCAACCGTACCTCGAATCAGTACCATCTACCGTACCCCGACACTACCGTGATCCCCAACCGTACCCTTCGCAGCCCATCCGCCTCTTCCTACTCGCCGAATCATGTACGGGTCTCCGATGATGCAGCCGGGCGCATACGCGCCGCAGATGCACCAGGTATCCGGGGCCAGAACCGGAATTGACATAGCAGGGCATGGAACCGGTGTTTAGAATCCGTCAGTTACCGTATCCCTTTTCAGGCGCCCATGGTCGCGCAGCCCGGCGGACCGCCCATCCGCATGCGACAGGGTACGGTAGATAACTACAGTAACTCTCCTACCGTAACCAACCGTGTCCCCTCAGGCGAGCAATGGATGGACATGCCGGTCGTGCCGGCCGGCTACGGCTGCCCGCCCGGACTCGAGTACCTGCTGCCGTGCGGCGGCGCGCACGTTCGACAGGTTGGCGGTGGTGTGGTGGGAAACGGCAGAAAGGCCTCACGCAATGGAAAAATTACTGAATCCTTGAGAAAAATGGTAAAAGACAGAAAATGTTGCAGAAAACGGACATCATCGAGATGCTCACGGACATCGACACGCCCAACAAGTACGCCATCTACAACGACCAGGGCAAGTTTGTGAGTTTGCCAGAACCGGGAATTTCGGATCCGGGGCCTGCTTTTAGTCCAATACAGTCTAATTTGCAGATGTACTACGCTGCGGAGCAGCAAAATGCGGCCGAATTCATGATGGCCCAGTATCTCGGAGACAATCGCGGCTTCTACTTCATCTGCACGGATGGCATGGGCAGGGTACGGTAGATGGTCGTGCTATGATCGGCGGAGCGCCGAGTGTGGTGGTGTGGGTGATGTCTCCCACTGCAGCCCGCCTTCGCCGTGTCGCGCAGCAGCAAGGTGTGGACGAACTGCGAGATGATGGTCGAAGCGCCGCCCGGCATTCCGGTGAGGAGAGGCGACCTTTCGGAACCGGCAGAATCGGCACACGCAATGGAAAAATACTCTGATTCACATTCAGGCCGGTTTCGCGCTGTACAACTCGTCGCTCTGCTCGAGAGGCGTCGTGACGATCTGTGATGCAGAGAAAAAGTGAGAACCGGATTTTCCGGATTCCGGAACCGGGAAATGGCAGAACCGGCTTCTCGCCGTACCCTTCCCGGCCGAGTGCGACTGCGGAGGCGACCGCGGCTACAAGGTGCACTAATAGGAAAAGGCGGACAAGCCTCACGCAATGAGAAACTGTTCAAATTTAAATTAATTTGATAAACAACAGAATGATTGAACGCACGCAGGTGGTGTCGGGCTCGGGACCGATCGGCTCGATCGTGCGCAAGTACCCCGGATTCATGAAGCAGGCCTTCACCAACTGCGACAACTTCGCGCTCAACTGTGCGTGTGGTGTGGTGGGAAACGGCAGAATCGCCTCACACAATGAAAAAAAGCTCAGATTCACGAAAATTTAGTAAATGACAGAAAGGTTGCAGTCCCGGTAGATCTGGACGTGCGCATCAAGGCCGTGCTGCTCGGGTGCGCCATCATGATCGACTTTATCGATTTCGAGGACAAGAGAGACGGCAGGTAATATGGTGGTGTGCTGGGAAATGGCAGAAACGCCTCACGCAATGATAAAAATTCCTTGTTTCGTGATTGTTTGGTATAAGGCATAATTTCAGGGCCGAACGCCGTAATAATCATCGATACGGCTACGATTATTATTGATTGGCTCGATGGAGGATAACAAGAGATGAAGAGACGAAGTGTCGTCATTGCCACATCTCATCTCTGATAAATCCTGAGATTACTGTAGCAATCGAGTAATGCAGCATTTAGAAAAATCGTTTGAGATCTAAACAAAGAGAGAGTACGAAAACTTGATTTACTCAACCTCACGAACTGAAAATATTGACACGCTCGGTAATACATCTGCTCAGCTCTCAGATCACACGAGGTTGCACACTATCGCAGAGGAGCCTACCCTTCTCATCAAATGCCACACCCCTTGCAGCAGCAGCAGCAACAACATGTTCTTTGATCTCTGATGTGACTTCTCCCCGAACCCTTTCCACGGGTGCCTCCGAACTGATCTACCTGCCTGTATCTGCCATCGATTGCAAGTGGTCAATATGGTGAGCTACCGTACCACCTACAGTATTACTTTCACAACTGCGATAATTCTGAGCTACCGTATTCCATACCTCCATGACCACTGAGATAGTTTCGAACGCGACATCACTAGGGTTGCAGTTTCGATGGCGATGTCATCGCATCCTCTTTCCTTCTTGCGATGTCATCGCACTTTTATCGCCATCGGCATCCCTAGGCATCCTAGGAAAAAAAATCACGATTCGAAAGTCCTAAATTTTGAATGATAATGAAATCATTTCAGTTCCCTCCCGGCCTCATCACCATCAAGGAAGGACACTTCATCCCCGGTGCTGATCTTTCAGAGTACGTCAATCACTTCCGGATCATCTACTCACAGGAACTGAAGGTGCTGCTGGAGGGAAAGGAGGAAGCTCCCGAAAAGGTAAGGATCCGGTAGATCTAGAGATACTGTAGTCCTTCTCATGAAGTGACATGCGGTAAAATAAAATGGGGAGAGGTTGGCTAAATATTTAGGTGAAGAATTATCTGAAGTGGTGATTAAAATCGAATTAAAATATAAATGTCAATTCCAGGACCTTGCCTCTGGTCTCGGCATCGACTCAATGCAGGGCCTGCTCTCGATGGACTCTGTGTCGCCTCATTTTGCATCTTACCACGTGGAGCGAAGGAACGGAGGTTGGTTGGGAGACCATTAATGATTCATGCGATTCTCAAACAACAGAAAAAAGTCGCCTTATCTCACTGGTCACTGGTCACTGATCACTGGTCACTGGTATCACTGGTCGGCTCAGAAATTTTGTCATCCCTATCGAAATTCAAAATTTCATCGAAATATTTGCAGACCGTTGCATCTCGCTACGAGTGTGAAAAGCTGTCGCCCAATCACTCCGAACCCAATCGACTCCATCATCCCCTGCCTGGAGGACCCGATCCTCACTATTCCCCCCCCCCATCCCAGAAATCACATTTCTTCTGTTTATTTATTATTTGTTCTCAACTTCCCACGTTTTCACTAGAATTCCGTATTTCTTCCACTGTTCTTTACTTCCTTAGCCGTCTTCCCCGCACATTCTCGTTGACATTTTTTTTACATATTTTCCATCCTTTGACTGCTACTTCTCTTCACTTTAATTGTTATGTTGTCTGTTCGATAAAGAAGTTTTTTTTTACTTTTGGCTGCAAAACAAAGTTAGTTGATTATTCCTCGCCGAAAGGAAAAACTCAACGTTACAACAATAAACTGCTATTCAATCAGTCATTTAAAGTGTTCACAAGTAAACCAGTAAGGTTTCCAATAAATGTAGTGATCCATCCCTTGATCTGACAACTGAGTTACTGCAGTTGTGCTTCAATCCCTGCCGTACTGCAATGGAGTGTAGATTCGCTCGAACCTGGAAACAAAAAAGGTATAAGGTAAAAGGTGTATCCACGTCAAGCGATTTTACGTCGTAAGACAACGCTAGGTGGGACCCACTGGTAACCTGGAAATCGCTTTATTGAAATTACACAGAATTTTTCGAAAATGATGAATGCATTTTTCCCCATTCTTTCTAACAATTCAAACCGAGTTCAACCCCCCGCCGTGGCCAACCAAGCCTTGCTATCCCCCCGTGGTCGGCAAATTGGTAGTAACTTCGGGTTGCGAAAGGTAAGGCTACCCGAGAAAGCATTGGACAGCCGGGTATGTAGTCCGTCTAAACAGCTGGCCTTACCAGTGGGTCCCACCTAGCGTTGTCGTACGACTGTGAAATCGCTTGACGTGGATACACCTTTACACCTTTCCATGTAGAATGCATGAAAAATCGCAAGAAAGCGATCGAAAATGGGAACTTCACTGTTTTGGCCCAGGCTACAACAGCTCTGAATTTGAATGGGATAGGGAATGAGAATGATAGGGAGAGAACGCTCTGCGTGAAAAGTACGGGCCAAAAAACAGAGAAGTGCCCGAAAATCTCCACTAACGTATTGCCCATCCGGTGTTTTGTGCGAGACGTATGCGGCGCAGTTCATAGGAACGATTTCGACGTCGAAGAGGACCTGGGAAAGTTTGAGCATTTCAGATTTCGTGATACAGGTAAATAAATTAGATGAAAAGGGAAAGAAATGCAGCAAACCGTGTAATGATTGACTGCGGTGGGATCGAATATAGAAACGGGACGGTACTGAAAGAACAGTTTTTTTTCTGAAAGAACAATACAGTTATTTGAGATACACTTTTAACACTTTTCCGAAAATATATACAGTTCTTCTAGATTGAACAAACCTTGAATATTAGGTCCAATTGCTGCTTGCATGGCGTTGGTCCAACAATAGAGAGGATGTGAACGGCTCGTTCCGATGACCAATCGATCTGGGAATCAGAAAGTTATTTATTATTTTCTGCCTTGCCATTCAGTATTTTTTTTGTAATCCTTAGATCCTCTAGATACAAACTATACAAATATTGGGCTGATTCATAAGTAGGGTTGGCTTGTCAAGCAAGATTGCAAGATCTTGAAAAGAAATAACTCAATTATCCCTTCTTGTCAAGAACAACGAGTTGTTTTTCAAGATCTTGTTTATTGAAAATTCTTGAAATTGGTCGACTCTCTCGCAATTTGCCTCATTTTATGATAAGTTTCATTTGAAATGGAAAACAAATTTTGTTTATTATTCGTACTCTTGAAATTTCTTGGTTGTTTTTCAAGATCTTGAAAAACAACTTTGCAATTTCCATTTCTTGACAAGATCATTCTTCGCCATCCAATCTTGAAAAGCAGTTTCAATCTTGACAAGCCAACCCTATTCATAAGTCCTGCTCGTTTTTTTGCGCCAACTTTGAATTTCCACTGCTCCCTTGTCCTTAAATTGGATGACCTGTCCTCGTGACATTGTTTGGTGGTACACTCTAGCATTACTGCCATAAATCTAGCTTTCTTATAAATTGAGAAAAAAATCGATATCAACGTGGAAGTTTTTCATAAAAATCTCAACTTTCTTGGTGCCCCTGGTATTTCTCTATGGACTTTTTATTCAAATTCGCTCACAGTAGAATGAAAAGTCCTTTTTATGTCCTACCTTTCACTGCAACTGAAATGGGGATAATGCAAATATCAAACCAGACATAGACGATAAAGTATACGGCTTCAAAATAATATGATGTATGTTTGACGAGGTCCCTTCTCGCGCAAATCAAACGGAGACATTTTAATATATGTGGATTTTTTCGTGCACATCTTGGCTATGATATCACATAAAAAAAATTGAGGCTGCGTCTATTCCTATTGATATTAAAAGTATGTTTCTGAAATTTTAATTTTCAATAAACTTTTGCAGAAATAGGTAAAGTAAGCGTCTCAGATAAGACTATGTCTCTCTATAGTTATGAATCCAAATATTATGTTCTATACAGCAATGATTAGGCGAGGGATACTCTTCATTTTGGTGGCATTAGAACAGTTCTTCAAACTGCGCTAGCAATGTAGTAACATTAAATAGGCTGTTTTCGATGACACAATTCTACATGTGTCTTCTGACAAACCTGTCTCTGAAACGGCGTGCTTCTATAACTCCATATAAATATGTTAGAATCTAGTGGGTGGGTACTAAATAATTTTATACTCCAGATATTTCCATTCACGTCGGTTCGAAAATAGAACAACAAAGCTTGAAATTTCAAACCATCGGAAATTCACAGTTTGGCTTAGGTGAATTTGCTGGGAAGGCTGAATGATGCTTGCTCGATACAATAGTTATATTTTCAAGAATTCTAATCGTACTTTTCAACCATGTGGTAGGTTTGACCCTATCACTCTTATCCATCGAGAGCTGGACCAAGACAGATGGAGCACCAAAACCGGATACCGAAACTTTGATTGACCACTGTGGCTAAGACAGAGATCGAACCGATTCGGTTCATTGTGTGTTTAGAAGAGAGACCACGTCCCCATAGAATAGCAATAACAAAAGGACCTCAAAATATAATATAAATATTTCATAGGAGAATATAGCAAAAGTCAAAAACGAGCTAGACTTATGAATGATATATTACATATCGATGCAACTCAAAATGGATTAACCTGCTGCCGTATCGAAGTGGGCAGTTCGGGAATCTTGAATTCCATTGAGCACAGGAGGAGAAAGGAACAATCAATCATGTAATAAATATAGTAGTTGCCGACGTGATTTGACTAAAAAGCTGCAAACGGCTCCCATGTGAATAAGGCGTATCCCTGATCAATTGATCGATCGTTCGTTGCACGTTGTATCTCGTTTCTCTGATTGATTGAGAGAACGTGTGAAATGGAGAAATGGCTGATCGATTAGTGAATCAGCGAACGATAAATACTAGCAGAGTTTATTACAGGAGCGGATGGAAATTATTGTCTTAATATAGAAACTCTTTTTAAAAAATGTTGCACAATACAGTACAACAAACAACTACCAAAAGTGAAGGAAATTTATAAAACCATTATTTCAGATGCTGATTCAATCGGACAAAACGTATTCCTCGAGGCTGTATCTTAACTTCATCTCGGGCTCGATTTTCTGCGTCCACCAAAAATGATTGCATGATCCAGCCTTATTGTCGCTCTGGAAATATGTTCGGAAGTATGAAATGAAAAAAATCGCACAAAAAATTCACCATAATTTCATCAGTTGTTGTCTTCAGTAATTTGAATAAATATCTCTCAACCTGGGCGAAAATTGAGAAGAACATGGCAGGAAACACTAGAACTGCTCGCTGAAATAATAATGTCAGAATGAAGAATTCGGCTCTTCTTTCCTCGACCTAATTATTTCTCTAATTACTATAAGGAATGAAGAGGCATGCTCTATTCTTAGTCCTGACCCAAATGCGGACTTATGGATGTTTTTTGTGCAAATAAATCTTATTTTACCTTGAATCGGGAATTATCGAATTCAAGCATGAATGGCAGAAATTCGACTCGAATGTACACAACTCCAGAGAGCATCGATCTGTAGAATACATGATGTAGGTTTCACGATGAAATATGTGATTTTTTCACCTGATATCATTCGCATTGAAGTTGACCTTGTAAGCATCCCAAAGTTCGCCCTCAGTGGTCAATATCACTCGCACAATTTTTCCCATCGATTTATGAAGTGTCTGCAGGGAGTATATTCTACTGCTAAAATGATAATCAAATCAAATTACGTATTTCTCGTTTTCATTTATTTCGCCAAGACCTTCACAGTTGCTAAAAAAGGAGTTGAAAGTGGCTTGGAGAAACTTGTGGACCTGATAAATCGGTATATTATGAACTGTGCATCCACAATTATGGAGTAATGGGCATACCTTGGGGCAAAACTCATCAACTGATTCCGTGGCTGACATGGAATGCAGTAGTCTGAACATTTCCGCCCGAGCTCCATTGCTGGAGGACATTTCACAACTCTAAAAAAAGTTGTGAGAAATGTCAGCTGAATATGCAAATGAAACTGAAAATAAACTAAAAAAAAGTCTACGATAACCAGAATAATGATGAAGAATTAGAGTCTTCATGTCAGAAACACACAACTTTCTAGGCGTGAACCCCTGTGGCAATACTTATTCGAATATCCGGCTATAATTTCATTATTTCAAATTTGAATGAATATGAGGCCGTTTGCCTTGTAAGAATCGAGGAAATGTATAATATTATTTTGATTTGGTTCAACTGCTTTCTTCGTTCATCAACGTCCAAGATTCTTATATTACTTTATCATTTCAATACAAAAATTCGCACAAAAATCGTATCACAAAAATCAATCGGTCAATTCGTACTCATCTATCACTGTTCTATCATCCATATCCTCTTGCGTAAGTAGATTACCGTAAAATCGATAAATAGTTGATCGTGGACGAACCCACGTCAACAACTTACCATTGCGCACAGCTCTTCAACTGAAGAGAATTCCACCGAGTCCAGCACGGCGAACATGTCGAGTCGAGCGGCATCAGTGGAGGCCATGATTGCAGCAACAAGAATTCAGAAAAAAAATGTTCAATAAACTAAATTTCACATATTTTGACGTGCAATCGGAAGCCCTGTTGTAAAGAGACAAACAGCGAGGAGGTGATGGGCTTTGCTCGACTTACCATGGAAAATCTGTTTGGAAGCAGTTGAATGATTCCTCCCCGCTGGACATTCATAATACACACATTCACATATTTGCCGTCCTTTATTTTAGGCTTCCAAGTTTAAATTATTTAAAAATAAGAATTGAAGCAACAACGTATCTATCTCTTCCTTCGAACATACATAAAAGTGTTCTCCCATCGATTGAACAATCAATTAATGCATAGTTTATCGTTTGAATGAACGATCTTAAGACAGATCTTTATCGCTTCGCTTCTGTATCACAGGACAATCGAACGAGCGGAATGGGACGAATTGGGGGAAGACACCGGTGAGTGCCGCCGGGTAGCGCAGTGGTTGTGTGTCAGAATGCGAATCGAAAGGCCACGAGTTCGACCCCCCGCGCCTGCAGATCCACCCAACCAAGAAGGTTAAGAAATGTTGGTAGTGTCTAGTAAACACGATCCAAATTCCCCGCCAGCGTGCACACAACATACCGGTTAGTCTTTAGCAACAGGCCACTGTTCTCACAGGTTAGGCCCCAGTTGCAGTTCAGACGTGGGGTAGTCGACGACGCGTTACGCGTTAGTAACCGACTCAGTACTTTACTTTACTTTACTTTACACGGGAGAAAAGGGGCGGAGCCTATCATACAGCAAGAGTGGGCGGGACCTATGGGCACACATAATTCGATATACTTTTCTCCTAGTGGTATGCGTAAGTTATGGCGAGTTCCCGTAGAATTGAGAGATGATGAGTAGTTTGGGGTAAGAAAGTAGATGGGGTTAGGTGGGTTCTGGCACGATATGTAGAGTAGGAAGAGGAAGGCGGCCGACGGGTTACTGTAATTATCGATTTATCATCACAAGCCATGCACAATATCCAGCTTCATCTGAGCTCTTTTCGCCCAAATATTCTCCATTTTAGCAATAACTAAGACACGCAAACAAAAATTTACGTATTTTAGACCTTGACCTTTGCTAATGATGAAAGTCAAAAAGATCAACAAAAGACCGGAGATGAGCCGTGCAAACTACAATTTGTTTCACTGGCGTACCTGATCAGACCCGGTGCAATCACTCAGCCATTTGACGGCCTCTCTTCCAGGATCCTGCACTGCCACCAAGATTGCCTGGAACGGTGCCAAATTTTGAAATATCACACATATTCAAATTTCGCGCCAAAAATCAACTTTGACAATATTAGTCATCTTGCGTAACAAGCCAGCTCAAATTCCATGGACAAATCATGTTTATTCCGAAAGTTTTTATCGGATGCTAAACTAGCAATTGCGATACTTCGCTACGAACGCGGCCTCATTTTCGACATCAAAAGAGTTCGCATTCGACACCTGACAACGAGCAGACTTTCAAAAAAGAACTAATAGTCTCTTGCAGACGGAAGTTAGCCAAAATTTGAATAAAGCGCCAAAAAATAAAATATCGATTAATCGATTTTTTAAACATACCAGTGCAATGAAAAAAATGACGTAGCCGACGACGCAGATATACCTCACGATCTCCTCCCATTGGTGTTTCTGAAAAGATCAAAGATCAAAGATCAGCGATAAGTCATGACGCTTGCAAACTACAGAATACAACGTGCACATCGTTCGATCAGCCCCGAACATACCAGAAATATAACAATAATCTACAAAGATCAAAGAACAAACTCCGCTCACCACCATGTTGTGCAGGATGAAGATGCCAAAGCAGAAGCCGGTGATACCGCCCGCGAGATGGGCCGCGTGCGAGACCTGTAGTTTGTAGTCTTTGATTTTTGAAAAAAAAATTGCAAAACTTTCGATGGATTCCTATCAAAATTTTGGTAATTTCTCCAATTGTTGGCGGGAGATACAAATATTCAAACTTCTCACCGAATCGCACTCAAGATTGATCGTGCGCCGCCAGACAACGCTGCCTATGTCGAAGGCGAGGTAGAGGCCGACAACACCGATGCGAACCCAGCGAAATGGCATCTCAGCCCAGTTCTTCAACATATTGAACATCACGATGAGGTACGACTATGGTTACGCTAGATACGATACGATACGTGACAATGAGCAGAAAAATGGTTAAACAAGTTACATCATTGTTAACATCATTTTTGGCCACCTGTCAGGGCATGTCCTAACAGCCACTAGTTTTGCCGTCCTAGCTCGATTCTCTCTCGTTACAGGCGTGATATAATGACATTCATTGCAGTTTAGGGTAGAAAGTACGGTATTCGAAAAGCCTCACCAGGAACACATTGGCCAAATGGGCCGTGATGAGGGCGTACACGCCTCCCGATGCGCCCACCAGCGAGGTCTTCGAGTCCAGCGAGTACTGTAGCAGCGCGCCTGCCGATTACGGTAATTGGAAGAGATTATGGTATCCAAAATTGCTAACGGTATACTCAACAAGAAAATATGTTATTTGATTATGGTATGCTATTATAATTCAAGAAATAGTAGTAAAGCTATAGAGTTGATTACGGTAAACACATCATGTAACGGATTACTGTTTCAAACAATCGAAAAATTTAAAATATACTGTTTTGACTATCAAGCTACTCACCGGAGATTACAGCCAGCGTGTAGAGCGGGCCGATGCGCCACACCTAAAATACATCTATAAAATACATCTTTTTTACGGTTAAACAGAATTAAATCAATAGTCAATCAATGATGCCCCCCCTATTGGGATTACCGTAGCATTGCCTTCGATAACTAATCACCTTGTGCACAATCTCGAGCGGGATGCCGATCAGGCACTGCATGATGATGTTGCCGGCCAGATGGGAGACACTGCAACAATTGATATTTGATTTTTGATTCTTGATCTTTGATCTTTCACACCCCAGATACTTTCGATATCGATTGTGTCATACAGTTTCGCACAGCTGACAATTTGGCCACGCAAAACGTGCATGATAACTATTCCTCGATTCTATTTATAAATAATAAATAATTTCCAGAGAAAAGGAATAACGGCGCGTTGTCGCGCACTTTATTTTCAAAAATTGGTCATTTTGCATTGCTCACCCCGCATGGAGGAACTGGTAGGTCAAGAAGCGCCAGACATCATTGCGCAGCTTCGGCACGAACATCAGAGGACCGGGTATGTTCTGCAAACGTAAATGTAGTTTACGGCATACATTTTCGTAACTACCGGGCCGGTAATCAGACCACTATATATGTAATGAAATCAGTCGTAAGACCACTATAGGCCCGCTAGAAAGTTGAGTTGGAAGCCATTAGACCTCTGCTATCAGTGTCAGACCACTATGTATTTTCGGTCGTCGGTTGGCTTTGAAAATGAATGATTTAGGGGCCGTAGTTAAGCCTTGGGGCGGGGCTTCGGATCGGCGCGACGTCTCATACAAGCTTTCCATCTAGATTGATTTCACAGTAAACGAGGAGTGTTTTCAGAATCTATTAGCGGGGGGGGCAGCCTGCAAAAGGGGGCGGAGCTTACCCTTTTGGGGTTGTCAGGATCAGGAATGAAGCAGCCGGCGCAGTGCGTCATGATGCTCTTCTCGTTCTTCTCGTCGCTCCAGTAGTACCCGAGGAAGATCATGATCTGCGCGGTGCAAAATTGTCCAAAAGTTTGGAAATTAGTGCGCGGCATCGTGGCGCGGCGACGCGCACTTTATTTTCGAAAATAAGCCAATTCACCTGGAAGATGGACGAGCACAGGACGAAGATGGGCGGCGGGAAGCAGTTGTAGGCGTCGAGGTAGCTGTGCACCTGTAGAGCAGCAGGGTTTAGAGATAAGACTACAGACTACAAAGATCAAAGACCAACCAACAAGCTACCCGGTAAATTCAATACAAGACACAACATAGCAGTATGATTCAACTATTAATTATCAGGGATCAGACTACCGACTACAAATATCACTTATCAAGTATCAAACTATCGACTACAGACAACAAAGATCAAAGATCAAACACGGCACCTCCAGTTTCTGGTTCTTGGCGATGACTCCGTCGGCGAGGAAGCGCATCACGTGCTGCATCTTGTTCGCCCTGCCGAGCGGAGACGCCATCTGGAAGGGGGTGAGATCAAAGACCAAAGATGAAACTACAAAGATTACATTGCAATCCCCTATTCATAACCAATGGAACATCTTTATTTTCATAGAGGAGAAACCATATACTGAATAGTATCGAATAAAGATCAACAACTAAAAACCAAAGATCAAAGATCGAGCCGCTCACCAGACTCTCAAACTCGCGGAAGTCGATCATGGCGTCTCCGTTCTTGTCCGCCTTCTTGATGAACTCCTCGATCTGCGCGTCCGTCATCTCGAGGGTGGCTGCAGTAGAGATCAAAGATCAAGTTTGGGGAAAGATCAAAGATCAGATTTGGTAAGGATCAAAATCCGTTATTAGAACTCGAAGATCAAACAGTCGTCTAGAATCATGTGGAGCATGAATAGAAATATCAGAAAGAACGAATTCCGCTTCATTTTCAAATCATTCATTCGGCATATTTTCAAGAGGCTAGAGATCAAAAATCAAAGATCATCAACTCACATCGTTGCTTCTTCAGCTTCTGGTTCAGCTCGGCGACAGGGATGACATCATCTTCGCCGGCCAGCTGCAATTAATGTAATTTAATAATAATATATATTAGCAAAAAATAAAATTTAATTCGCTTAAATCACAAAAACAGCGACGCAAAAGAACTACGTTTCTTTACTAAGTTTTGGTTTATTTTCGAAATTATTATTATTATTAAATAAATAAAATCTCACCAGAGTGAACTGCTCGAAGGCCTTGGCGCGGTGCTTGCCGTCGCCGAAGACCATCTGGAAAGCGGTCAAATAATTCTAATTTCGATTCAAATTTCGCTCCTGAAATTCTGAAAAATTAAAGGTGTAATGCAAAAAGTACGCATTTTTCGGGGAGATTGTAACTGTTGAAATCACTCGCGCATGAAACAAAAGAAGACGTATCGTTGAATCAGATTCAAATTTCGCGCGGCATTGTTCTGAAAAGCTGCGATGTAATGCAAAATAGTGCCATTTTTCGGGGGGAAACGTGAATGAGGAGACAATCAGGAGCAGTATCATGATTCAGTAGCCGCACAGAGAGAGAGGAAATGGAAAGGTGAGCGAGAGATAAAGTGGAATCGAGAGAGCGCAGAGACACGCAGAGAGAGACGGGCACATACTCGTAGCAAATGTATCGTCTCTTCATTTCGCATGATCTCACGCGAGTCAGAGAAAAAGAGAGACAAGGCGGAATGAGGAGAGGGCAGAGAAAAATTCTCCATGTCGCAAGATCTCTCGTGGGCCAGAGAAAAGTGTGATAAGGCAGAAACGAGAGAGAGCGTAGAGAAGAAGTGCACATTATCGTCTAAGCCGCAAAATGAGCACTTGCAACGAAGGTGGCGATTATCCAAACGGGTCAGGAGAAGATACCTTACGCCAAAACATTCGTACCTATCCAAAACTATCGAGTCTGCAATTTGCAAATGGCAGTCAAGAACAGTCTCGAACAGACTGTATTTTCTAAATGACCGGGTCACATTGTTCAATAGGTAAAGTAAACAACAAAGTCAACAACAAGTCTTTGAGATACGGTAAACAACAACAAGTCTTTGAGAGGTAGTTTCGAAATCACTGGGTCATGTTGTGAAATAGGTGAAAAAAGTATTTGAGATTTTTTTAACCGTAAACATTCCGCGAAATATCGGTAGAAAGAACAGGTTCATTCCGATGCAACTAGCAAGATTGATCGCGAATTCGAATATGTCAAATCGGAAAGTGTCCATTGCGCACCTACTAGTTAACAAGTCATGCAAAAAAACCGATGTCTGCTTATTTTTTTAATCGAAAAGACAAATTTCACTGGCTATGCGCCTGTTCGAGTCAGGTATCGCGCACCTAGTCAACAAGTCAACAGGCGGGAATGGCATTCGAGTAACGACTAGCTCGTAATCGGATTTGAGTGCGGCGCGCGCAAGAGAGGAGCACGCTCTCGGTCTCATAGCAACTGGATAGAAAGGATGGGACTTCGCAGAGGACACTCTCTTCGTTTTGCGCACGCTCTCTCGTCGGTTGGACAAGTGCAAGAGTGCGAAAGGAAGGCCTACACTAGAGGACGAGAAGGAAGCATCTATGGACAGGAAAGGTGTGAAAAAAGCATATTACCGTTGATTCACAATAAGAGCGGTGAAAATAGCATAGAGAAAGGGCAAGGCTTTGCACAGGCAGAATAATTCCACGTACAGATCACTATTTTCAAGGCAGATAAGGAGCGGAATGGCATAGGGAAAAGCCTTGCACGTAAATAATTCCGCTATCAGTTCATTTTTTTGCAACAGATCAGCACGATCTATCTCTGAGCCGAAGTTTGCGAGAAAATGCGTTGTTGAGTCTACTAATTACAATCTTCGCATTCCTCACGAAAGTAATGCGGCACTAATCGAGCAAGGGGATGATTAGTGAGAATTCGAGGGGTGAATCGTTCGACACTCCCTGTTCCCATGCTCTCTCACTGGTTAGAGTGGCGAGAGAGCAGGGGAAAGTGAGAGAGTCAGGACAGATCATTCGAGAGGAGTGAATCAGCGGCAGTGAATAAAGGCGAGAGGATGCGGCGAGAAGAAACGTTCTACGTCTCTCTCAGTTTCGCATGATCTCTTACCGCTCAGAGAACAATATACTTTGCACGCAAAAGAAGACAGATAAAAAGATGAGATATTACGAACAAAGATGATTTCATGCAACAGATTAACGCGATTAATTAAGAGAATCGGCTGTTGGGGAAGCTCCGTTTGAAATGCCATTGGAATGAGTCAGAGTAGTGAATCAAACGCGCGAATGCAGTAAAAGATGAGACGATTATCTCTCTCTAAGTTTTCGCAACCCTTTCGCAACATCCATTACAAAAGGGAGAGCCGTTCCTTGTAATGGATCACTTGTAATGCATTTGAAAAGACATCACCGTCAAGAAATATTTCCGACTTCCGAAAAACTCTCACAAAATATGTGATTGCATTATTTCGAACAATAAAGGAAGAACGCTGGAAAGGCGGCGAAGAGAGGAGAAAAAAAACGGAGGATCTCTGCTGCATTACGTAAGGGCAGAGAGGCCTCAAAGGACGGGGCTATTTTCGCTTGCTATGACTCACTCGCAGGCTATCATTCGTGCTACTCTGGAGTTCGGGAGCCGGCAGAAAGGAAATAGCTATGATTCACAGTCTTTGCCTTGTTATTTCCAGTTGGGTTTTGAAAGACGGTGAAAGGGGTAAATAAAGGACCTTCAAGGTCTCAGAAAACACAAACACTGCTCACACTGTTGCTTGTGAAATAGCGTTCGAAACATATATAAGAGAGGAAGAAAATGAAAAGGGGGAAGAAAGAGCAAGCCTCTAAGGATGCTCAAGGGGTATCAGTGTGTGAATATTCCACTCTTGAAACTTGACTGCTATTCCTGGCTATTGTTAGTGCATTCGGAAAGCCACGACAACGATATAAATGAAAGGAAAATGTAAAGGAAAACTCGCAACACCTAGACTCGCAAGATGCTCAGAGGGGTATCAGTGAGTGTGTGTATAAGCGTGTGCGGAGGGGTGAATCACTTTGATAAGCACCATAGAGTTATGGGGAAGAAGAGACGGGGCGGCTGGTCTCTCTCGATTTCGCATGCTCAATCTTCTTTTAGATAAAGCGAGATAGTGTGCCAATTGAAGAGAGAGAGCGCGCAAAGGACAGACAATAGGGAAACTGGGGCGAAGAGAGCTTAGTAATAGAGAAGAGCATGAACAGAGAACAACGAGTGAGTGATTGAGTGAACTGATCGGTGCACAGAAACGGAATGGCAGAATAGAAAACTGATGTGCATCATCTTCTTCATTTCACACACGTCTCTCCCCACAAAAAAAGTTTAGATTTAACAAGTAGGCCGGGTAGCGCAGTCAGAAATCCCCCACCACGTGCACACAACACGGGCGGATAGTCCTCTGTGGGAAGTCGCTGAGTTACTCAGGACAGACTAACCCCGCTACTTGGACGCGGGGGCGGCACAGCCAGCCTTGTCTGGATAGCGTCGTAACATTTTCACAGCTCTACCCCTTTTCGGTGGGTCGGTTTCAAAGAAGAGATAAACTTACGCCCTCACTGAGCGGCTCGAGCTTTTCGTCGAACAACTATGACCCAGCAAAAATGCTATTCTCCGCTTTCACTCATTTTCACTGTTCTACCACATGTGAGTGGGTCGGACGCGCTTTTTCATAGCAATTCGTATAATAAATTATAATAAATTCGAAACTCACGCCCTCACTGAGCTGCTCGCTCTTGTTTCTCACTAAGCTCCCGCCAAAGTGCTATAGTTTTCTCCAAAATAAGTGATAAACTCACGCCCTCGCTCAGCGGCTGGCTCTTGGGGCCGCCCGACCGCGGGCCCGACTTGTTCAGGCCCATCTTCTCCGACGAGCGGTCGTTCTGCAGGAAGATTATGGTTACGGTAGGATTACTATAGTTTAGTGGCCTGGCTACGGACGATTGCATTCTGTGCATGTAGGTTTAGACACCGTATCCCGATACTATTGATTTTCTTATACCCTAACCCGGGAGAAGGAGGCGCAGAGATTACTAGGTAATGATGCAAAACCACTGAAGGAAGCGATCTTTGACTGTAGTTGCATGTGCCGTATACTTATTTATCTTTGCCACCACAACTCAGGGCTCAGGGGCTTACTGTAGTTTGCAAGTACGATTGAGATCGCCTCGTAGAAGAACAACGAGAACTCCTATGTCGCCTGCTACCACATTTTGGAGTGACCAGAGCCTGGGAACTTCCCCGAAATTAATGAAAAAGCAACGAACTTTGGTGGATTTGGAGGAGCGCGTCCCGGTGACACCCTCCAGCATCGAGAGAAGAGGGAAGAATGAGAGGGGGAGAGGGAAGAAGGGCGAATGAGGTTGAGAGGGAAATGAGACTCGTTGATTAGCGCGCGCTTTGTATAGAGAGGGCAGGTGGAGTATGTCTCTCCATTTTGCGTTGTCTCTCGCGTCTCTAATTGGCGAGGCAGCGCGCGAAATAGAGAGAAACACGGAGTAACCTTCTCGCCTTTCCTTGTGCATTGTCTCAGGGAGGGTCAGGGAGGCGAGAGAGCGTGTGAAATGGAGAGTTTTCACATAGCAACCGGCGAGAATGATTTATGCCCTGTTTTACTGGTCCCTTCAAACAGAGGCAAGCCCAGTGCACCTGTGCACCTCCATGTAGAGATTCCAGGTGAATTGTGCAGTGCAAATAAAGACATAATTGAGGGACGAAACAGATCGGACAGAAGCCAAATCAGAGCGGACAAAGGAGCGACATGTCATCTCCCCGCAAGAGGAATACGCATAGAGGGGAACGGAATGTCGATTCAATATAGCAATAGCTATGCGCTTCTTCCTTTCTCTCTTTCCTCGTCCATTCCCTCTTCTATCTAGCGTATGGCTACCATTGAAGGCTACCTATGGCTACCCGATCACTCTCTTGATCTGTCGTGCTCTCTCGTCGGTCAGATTGGCAAGAGCTCGATTATGGGGCAAGGATCGATAACATACATTTTCAAAAAAGTCAAAAAGTGGTCTGGTTTTCCCTTTTTCCTCCAACGCCCGCAACAATCAGCCAAATGTGGGTTGGATATGCCAATTTTTACATAGTAATCGAGCCCTGAAACGAGGTTGGTTCCCCGTTTTTTCTCTGACGGCCCCTCAAAAACTCGACCAAATGTGGATTGGATATGTCATTTTTGATATAGTACTCGACCACTGGGAGTGTTCTGTTTACTAATCAAAGGGCAGCGCAACTGTAAGCAATACGGTTCCCAGCCAGCTCAATCATTGTTGGACTCTCTCTTTTTCACACAGTCTCTCGCCCTATCGCTCTACGACACTCTAGTCGGCACGCTTCAACGGAAAAGCATTCCTATTTGAACTCCCTAGACCAAGCATAGAAACAACGAACAGTACAGGAAAAATCCTCTAGAAAGCACGAAGGAATAAAGACTGGATTGAGAAGTGGATAATGGGCAGGAGAAAACCGAGTGACCTCATTGACCCAGAACAATGTTTGCTTTACGCCTAACACCTGGCGCTTCCTGCAGGTGTGGAATGGATACGGGAAACAATGTCCTTAATATTTATAATCCCGTTACCCTCTCCCCGTACCTTGACTAGGAGTGTCAGAATGAAGAATATCTCTTAATTCGTCGAATTATCCTAACTGCCAGTGAAACGAGATGAAGATACGAATCCTTCATTCTGACACTCTGATAACTCCCATCCTGACCCCTTACACTGAGTACGAATTCCCCCTCACCTGATATTTCCTCCTGCAGGTCCATTGCTTGATGATAAAAGTAGATAATTGTTACCTTCATCTCTCAATCGACACATCGATTTCAAGTAAAATCCAGGAACGATTAGTACCATGTTCTCCAAATTATTTTTTGAACAATCGATTGTGAAGTTTATTAATTTATCAACTCTTTACTCGTCTTATCTGCACTTTGAAACATCAAATCGCACAGCAAAAACACAACGTTGAGATTAGAATAATGCAGCAAAGTAGATAAATTATGAGGCGAAATACGAACAAAACCCGAAAAACTCAGGCATAAAGAGCACATAATCTAAAAAAAAATGTCATTAAAATCAAGCTCTTTGGACAAATACAAAACAAGGCGCTATATGTATCTTAAATAGGTGAGTTGATTTGTGATAATTTAACAAACATAAATTACAAAACTATCTGGAATGTTCGATACAGTACTCCTGGTAACATATTTGGTTCTAGGACGAAATCGCGCGCAACACCATTAGAAATCGATAACAGCACTATAGGGGAATATGCATTACCGTACTGCTACTGGGACACAATAAAGATTTCAAGGAAAGGGGAACTCAATACAGTACTCTCCGATAAATCGATAAGAGACCGTACTGGGACAAGAGATTAATCTCAAATGTAAGGGATAGGATACCGTACCATACTCCTCCCTACAGGGGGACAGGTATCAAGAAAAGGATTCAATACAGCACTCCTATAGTACTTGAAACAGGTACCAGTGAATGGGGGGGGGGGGGGTCAATTACCGTACCCCTACCGTCCTCCTCCCTCCTTCCTACTGGGGCGAATGGTCGCCGCACTGCCGACACAACCGCTCCTTCTCGCCCGTCTTCAGGCAGCGTCGGCAGAAGATCTGTAAGAATTAAATATTAAATATAAATATATTTGAAAAGGAAGCTAATCATAAATACCAGGCTTTCATTCCCCCACCATAATAAATATTTGTTTGCGGTAAAACAACAGAGATGGAGATTGTATAACGTATTCAGCAACTGGCAATATGAAATTCTTGAAACACAAATTTTACACGCGAAAATGAATGACTGGTTTGAAAAAAAGTTACTAGCATCTCTATCTCCTAGCATCGTGTTTCACGAGTTTCATATCATCATTGCTATTCGCTCCAGCTCAATGCAAGCTCCATGTCGAACAGCAAAAATCATCTTAATCATATCTTATTTCCTTTCACAGTTCTCTCACTACTCCCGCTTGAACTCATGAACTCTCACTGACTCATCTTTCCGCGCCGATCGATACTGTACATACCGTATCCCGCTAACCACCATACTTCTTCTCACTACCGTATCCCCCTCGCACTACCATGCTCACTTTCACTACCGTATCTCCCTACAGTACTTCACTCACTACCGTATCCTCCTACCGTACACTCACCTTTCCGCATTGATCGATACTGTACCTACCGTAACCCTCCCGCTACCGTACACTCACCTTTCCGCAGCGATGGCAGTGGAGGCGCTTCTCGGCTCTCGTCGCGAACTCTACCGTACACCCTCTGGCCGAGCACTCGTCCACGTCCCTCAACGACTGCCATCGCACTACCGTACCCGCCAGGATCGAGTCTTCCTGAAAATGGAGGAATATCGATTATTGTGGAATACCGTCAACAATTTTTTCCCATGGTCATTCGTGCTTCACCCACGTGATTTAACACTACCCTTTTGCTCCGCTGAGATCTAGTCTTCTTATGCTGTCAATCCGTTACCCAGCACATATACTATACTGTCACTATACTGTCCTAGTAACCTTACACGCACCCCCTCAAGTTAGGCGATCAGCGTTACAGAGCATTCAAAGAGAACAAATACTCACCGAGCTGGTCAGACTTGCATCGTACACTCCGCTCTCGGCCGTCTCCTGCCTGCTCAGGCCGGACCGCCCCGCAACGGACAGCGTCGATGACGTCATCGGCGTCGTGGGAGCGCCTAAGAGATAGACCATAGACAACCAAGGGATGCCTGCAGGGCATAACTGATCATATTTTGCAATTTCAAGAGACCTAGAAGGTTCGCATTAAACCACCCAAATGTCGATACCATTCCTAGTTAAAGTGAAACTCAAGAGCGCCTCCAAATAACACTTCCGTTGTTATTTTTTTACATAGAAACCAACTACGACTGGCAGAAGGAGAATCATTTGCTTTCATGAACATAGTGAAACTCAAGACGGTCGATGCTGGTGTGATAATCAGCTAAATTCCGCTGCCCAATCAGCAATCCAGCTATTTTCGAAATGCAAGAAACTTTCGCGTTTCACTGAATTCGTGAAAGCTTTCAAGGCTCGCACCACGCAATTACAGGTTAGCTTTCTCTCTTATAAAAAAAAGGTTTAATTACATAATAAATTAAACAAATGAATCAATACCCGCTGTCCCTGCTGTGGACATGGAGCTGACGCAGCTGCCGCTGCCCACGCTTCCGCGACCCGTCTGCGAATTTGGAATTATATTTTAACGTTTAAAAATTGAAAAAAAGGATAGCGGGTTCTCATGGTTCACTCGAGTTTCACTGGATTTATGAATGTTCGTACGCAGCGAATTGTACGATACTCCCAACACTCGGTCGGATAAGACAAAACTAAATCGAGGCAGAGCTCATTGCGCTGTTAATCATTCAGAGATCATGATCATGCTCACTAATTTCTTCTACTCTTACTCCTGAAGCATCATTGCTCACCATGGCACTCTTGAGTTTCACGGAATTAATGAATGCCCTTGCATTTTGCAATGCACGATATTTGCAAATTCTGCCGTCCAATAACCCACAATATTACATCACAATCCTAAAGTCCCTACAGTGTCTTTACCAGCGCTTACCATAACTACGTAACTTCTAATCGCCACTTTTATTATAGAATTCTGTGGGCGGCAGATATACCAATCACAACTACCGTAACCTCCACTCACCATTTCCCTCAACTCGGCCACCCGCGCCTCCATCGCTGCAATGGTCGTCTGCAGCACGGCGATGTGGTCGAGCGACTGCGCCATCGTGTCCTCCAGCGATTCCCTGAGAGGGGGACGGTAAGTGGTGATCTATTGATTTGAACTGACAGTAGTATGAAATTCAGTCGTTCGTTAGTGGTTATTGAACTGTTCTAATATTATACATTTTTACTTCATGAACAACCTCACGACACCCATTGCTGAAACGGGCGCACGGCTCAATATGTAGCAATGCTGAAACAGTACTTCCCCTACTCAATGGAAAACTGAGAACTGCTTGAAAAAAATAAAACAGAGTCATACTTTACTCATTGATACCGCCCTTACGCACGCAATTTACAATAAATCACTTTCTCGGAGGCTACCGTAATCAATACACCGTACCTCGGCAGTATTCCGTCCTCGCACTGAAGATACTACTGAATATACACTCATGACTACCTTACTTCCTTAAGTCACTACCGTAATTCCTCTCACTACCGTAGTTACCGTACCTCGGCAGGATGCCGTCTTCCCATCGGGAGTACAGCTGCGCGAACACTTCGATGTTCGCGGCGCGAGTGGACAGCGCGAGCAGGTCCGTGTACAGGGTGGGCTGAAGCGGATCCGAGATTAGAGATCAAAGATCAAAGATTAAATAATGATAACGCTACACTATAACAGTATGTGTGAACATTATTGAGCGGACCGCTACACTAGTGTTTCATCAGGCAGACACAGGATGAATCAGTTTCCGGAACATCAGTAGGCACCTCTCTCTCGAAGAAGAAGAAGAACAAGACACCATCTTTAGATTCCAGACACTTGCTTGTTTCAGCAGTGAATCATATCACACAGATGGCAGAACCCGACAGTGCAGGAGATCAGTAGATAAATTCACTAACTATACATTACTGTTCCAACACATTACAATTTGTTCTTCTCCGAAAACTACCGTATCCAATCAATATCTACCGTACCCTTCTCGCTAACATTCGACATCTACCGTACCTCATAGAACGACTATACAACGACTATAGTACTCATACCATCGCCCTAATCTCAAGTTTCAATCCATGGCACATTTGGATACTGTGCCTACCGTACCCTTCTCACTATCATTCGATATCCACCGTACCTCATAGAACAGATCAATGAGAAAACAATAAACTGTATCTACCGTACCTCATAGAACGGATTGGTGTAGTCCTCGGCGCGCGCGTCAAAGTGCGTCCACAGCGACTTGGTGCGCCGAGCCACCGCCAGGTCCTGGAAATATAAATATGATATTTTCAAACAACTTTATCATATTTCTTTTTATTTATTTCATGGACTATGTTAGACTGACAGAAAATGGACAAGAATTGATAGTAGCAGTCGGCTGTTGAATAAGAGATCATCGTGAAACACAAGGATGCTAACGCATTGATGTCGTTTTGAATATTAATTTACTATTTCACAACCCTGCCTACCTACCGTAAGCCTACCAACTAGCTTCCCCATTACCGTAACCCCGACCGTACCTTCCGGTCCTTCTCGCAGTTGCCGAGGAACGTTCCGTGCTGGCACGCGTACACGTACTCGTGCATGTGCACGAGAAAGCGCGCATTGAATTGGAACGCGCGCGGGAACTGCCGGTGCACCTGCAATTAATTAATATATACCTTATATACTATTACTATTATTCGAGAAACATCGACATCAAGAGAATCCCAGGATGCACCTTTGAAAAAGCACCTGCCTACTGTACCTTAGCACCGCTCTCCCTACCGTACCCCATTACCATACCTGCCATACCGTATCCAGCCACTGGCTGAAAACGGGCGACACCTCCTTGGCCGCCTCCTCGTTCTGTGCCGCGGTGTGCGCGCACCGGTCGTCGAACTTGTGCCCGAACGCCAGCCAGTCCTTCTCGATTAGGATCTGCAGAGAAAAAATGTTTAAATGTTAATGAATCGAACAACCAAGGTGGTGCAATCGAATCACGCAATGAGCGTCACTCTCATCAACGCAGTGTAACCGTAAATCAACTATATTATTATTTCACCGGCCAGTCCTTACCGATTAGGATCTTTAGAATTGATTCATTTGATTTTCTGAATCGAACCAGCAGAAAAAATAGGATAACGGAATGAGTGTCATCCGCCAGGTATTCTACGCCGAAACGATGAAATGTTTATCAAGAACATTACTCCTTTTATTTTATAAAAAAAATTACAATGGTTATTGCGCAAAAGAGAGGTAAAATTATGCATTGCCCATCAATCGCTATTGAGTAGGCAAGCCGGTGTACAAGTTCACCGGGCACCACATTCGCATATTAAAATTTGCATCAGCGAAAAGATAAATCTCAAAAGACGCCTGTGGGCTACAAGTTTCAACAAGTCTCCATTATCAGTCTCGCATGTCTGAATCAATCAAATCTTTATGGATTGCTTAATCAAAAATTAAATTCCGCTACCATATCCAATGACATCATTTGCTATCGTACCTCTAATCCGCACTGCGATATCTACCGTAGTCCAATAAATATTGATCTTCCGTATCTACCCGTACCTTGCTTCGATTTCATATTTCCTTCCCCGATTCTCACTACCGTATCCAGCATATCGATAACTACCGTACCTCGAATCCATGGATGGTCCGGTAGAATGGGTCGAGCAGCAGCTGCGCCAGCGCCACCGTCTGCGACGTGCGATCCCACCCGTCCGAGCAGTGGACCACACACGACGTACCTGCAGGAGGGATACGGTATACCAGAGTATGGATACGGTAGTACGTTGGTAAGTTAATCGATTGAGATAAAGTCCTAGAGATAGAGCCTGTGTTTTCAATTGTAATTATACGAGAACTATTATCACAGCCACATTAACAATTTGCTCCCATGCAGTGGTAAGAACTACTTTCCAAACCTGAAATCGCCTAGTTTGTTAAATCTTCAAATTGGCTATTCTCGAGAAATAACAGCTACGCGGAACTCTATTCTAAATATCTGATGGCATAATAGCGTACTCCTACCAATCAATAACTACCGTACCATTCTTGATCGCTGACGCGATGTAGTGGGCGCACTCCATAATCGCCCTCAGATGCTTCAGCCAGCCCGACGCCTCCAGTCCGCGCAGGTAGTCGGAGGTAGAGCGGGCGCGCGATTGGGCTGCAAAGTATAAATGTGATTCGATCAAAATAGCCTGTCAAATTTGTCTTTGAACGTATTATTGTTGTTGTCTCTGAGAATGCCAGCCAGAACGACCCGTTCCCTCTGGTATTTGCATAAGAAATGCCTGGTACGCAAATTTCACATGTTATTACGAATAAATTGTTTTTATAGCACGGCTGTGCACAGCAGATTGCAAAACGATAGCTGGCCTACGTAATGACGGAATTGTGAAACTCCTAGTTCAGCAGTGAAATTTTACGTTTCTGATGTCCCATTGAAAAAACGCGCAAACCTAGATCAAATAGCCACTTCAACATTTTCATATTTAGGGAAATTAATATATTGAAAAATAATGCATTAAATGCTCACCCTCGACGAGCTTCGTCTGACTCGTGCGCATCACGTGGATGTTCTCGATGTCGAAGAACTGTAATTGAATATTTTTACAAAGATGAAGGATTAATTTTACAAAGAGACAAAGGCCTTTTCGCACATTTTCGCACCAAACCAAGCCGGTTATCAGATCACTACAATTTTTTTTTGGTATTTCACTAACATGTAAAAATATCTCTAAAAATGAAGAATATCGATAGTTTCTTTCTAGATAGGTTCAACAGCCACACTGTTCACGCATAAACTTCCCATGTGCATACGCTAATGCTCAAATTCAGCTGGGATTGAGATTATTTTTAACGTCCATCAACAGGATACTAGTGCGAACAATTCGAACCATTCTTCACGCATAATTAAAACCCATCATCACCTGGAACTGTCATGTTCAAAATGGGCGATCTATCGTGCCCTATCTCCTTTCACATAGCTTACCCTACCGTATCGACTACCGCATCTCTTCATTCGTCTGCTACCATACCAAATACCGTACCCCTTTCATAACCGTCTACCGTATCTCTCACCTGGAACCGCATGCCCGAGTAGTTTCGCTCGTCCTCGAAGCCCTTGCCCTGCACCTTGTTCACCATCGCGTTCACCTGCAATATTTTCGACTGGCGGCGACGTTTTCGAAATGCCGGTTGAGAACGACACACCACCGTGGTGTTCCCACTTCATTGTCTATTATTTCTCTAATTGTGAAGGCAAGTATTACATGGACATCGCCTAGGTTGCTCGACCAGTGCCCTTCTAGCACCTGCGAAACTCAAAGTCCGAGGCTGCAATTGAACCTTTCCTTTTTGCGCTAACGGCACTATCCACATAATTCTCTAATTTTTGGAGCAATCGGTGCATTAATAAATTGAGAAGTTTAGTGAAAAAAAAGTTGTTGAGATTTTCACATAGTGGTTCTCACTGGCACATTAACGGACAAGAATTCAACCATGCCTTGACTACCTATTGAAACGCCAACCACGATAGCGCAAATCGGTAAAGCGCAATTAATCGAAGTTAGTCGAGTTTTAGTAAACGTCGCACCACGCACACACACTCACCATGGGCCGGGTGTCGACGAGCAGCAGCTGGTCGCCCGCCTCGTTCGTCTTCGCGATCAGCTCCATCAGACGCTCGTCCTGGAAGAGGGCAGAGATCAAAGATTAAAGATCAAAGATCGACATTCGAAAATTCCAATTTCACCAGATTGTTTTTAGTATTGCGATTTCACAAGTAACTAACGCTCATAACAGTTCTTTTTTTCGGAATGCAGTTGAAACATATAAGTACGGAGTTTTTCCGTCTCATAATACCCAAGCGCACTTACCGGTGCCGACTTATCGCAACAGGGCATTAGAGATAAATGATCAGAATAAAAAAAACAGAGATTAAAGATAAAAGATCAAAGATCAAAAATAAAACAATTACCTCGAGACAGCGCGCGGAAAAGCCGGACAGCGGCTGCGCGCATCTGAAAAGGGAAGACTAGTAGAGATCAACAATCAACGGCGGGTATTGTATTTGTTTTCATACGATCAGTGTAAAACTAAACATCATCTCAAACATGAAACGGTATTACGTGATCAATGTAACGAGAAATCTACTGGTCTCAAAATTGAAAAGATTGGAATTTTACAAAGTAGGTCCCCAAGGGATTGATGAAAGCTCATTCGACGTTGTCTTGGTGTCCTAATGAAACGCCAACCACGATACAGCAAAATGAGAAATCATTGTTATGTGTATTCTTGGCCAAGATAACGCTCCGCATATCCGATTCAGATAACCACTAGTATTTTCAACGCGCTGTTGAAACACAAGAAAATCTTGTCAAAATGAATATCATTCCACATCATAATACCGCCAATAAATCGATACTCTACCGTTCTCTACCGTACCTGCAGAGACTGGCCTTCGATAGCCGATGGTGGTAGGTGAGCGCGGGTAGGCGACCTTTTGATCTGCACAAATTAACGATTAAAATTGGCTACTGTAGCACCACAAACTACTATCCCTCCAAGAAATATTGTACAACCGTAATCCGATAGTATCCCCCAATCAATACCCGGCTACCGTATACCTGAATGCGGCGGATCCCAGCAGGATCTGCTTGGACGCGGCGGCCGGCACCCACAGCCGCTCCGGGTACGTGTCGCACACCTGCAGAAAGTAATAGATAAATAGGCAAACAGAGCACATTCTTCGCATCAGTTATGGGTTTTTTAATATAAAAGACGGTGCATTACTAAATCTGCGGCAAGCCTCGAAAATATGAGACTACAATGAAACACAGAAATGCGGGGATGAATTTTGAAAACGTTTTTATTTCTGCCGTTGACGATGTACCGAAATTTAATCGATAGCCCATAACTTGGTAGCTTCTAATCGAATCACCAACTGACTACCGTAACCCAGTCGATATCCCATAACTACCGTAATCTCCTCCACCCAATCGCCAACTGACCGCATAATCCCCGTTCACGTCGCTCTCCGTCCACCCGTCGTCGATGCCCTGCCGCTGGAACTCGATGCTCCACTCGAGACGAGACCAGCCCTGCAGGAGAGGGGGGTTATCGATTGAGGTTACGATAGAGTTATTGATTGGATTACGGCAGGAATATTGATTGGAGGGAGGTACCGAAGGATAATCTGGTAATGATCGCATACAGTAGGATTGCACAAGGATAAACAAAGAAGCAGCTCTGTCAAGAGGGCTTACTGATTGGGAATACGGTAGGCAGCAAGTGATGATTACTAATGGAGGATTTATCAACCATAAGACAATGAAGAGCTGGTCTTTGAAATAATTGATTATAATGCAATCCCACGCGAGGAAGAATCAGCGGCTGTCAAAATCACGGGATATGACTGACACCTCTGCGAAACACCGGTGTAACTTGTGAACTGTGGACTGATATTTTATAATTTTCATAATGGTTTCCAATCTTTTCTCAGTTTCTAGCGTGTCAATGATCACCGCTCAATTATCAAAGTTCAAAGACCGCAGGCCGACTATCGGAGATCAAAGATCAACTGCCCCAACCTTGGCGTCCTCTCCGCCGTCTCGGTGGTCGAAGGCGAGCAGCTCCTCGATGTTGAGCGGCTGCGAGCACCTGAATTAAGAAACTAAATGAAATTTAAAAAAAAAAGAATAATTAATTTCCATGGCCGTTGCTGACTCTAGGTTGGCTGGTGTTCCACGGACGCATGTTAGGTGATCGCTAGGGAAAGCAAACGATGTTTTCTAATTAGCCTCTCTTTTCCAAAAAAAAATAACTTTTAAACTGCTTCATTCCCTATTACCATTTGAGTTTCACTACTATCCTTTATGAGAATCACTACCTAGCGCGACCAATTTGCGTCCGGACTCTTAGCACAAGCAGTAGAAATCGAATTTCGTAAATATTTAAATAAAAACAAATTTAATATCCCTCACCTCCGTATGCTCTCGAACAGATCGCCGCACTCCTTGTCGCGTCGGATGAGCAGATGGAGCACCTGCGAAGATGGAGATGATTATTAGAGCTCCATTAACTGTTAGTCTTTCTTCGCATTCCTCCGCACCCACTACAGCAAAATGCGCTGATCTTCTATCGCAATTCCGGAATCAAATCCAACAATAATACCCTAATAATTGTTCAGTAAACATCATTTTGAGTAAGAAGTTACTGTTGCAATAATAACGCCAACTTTGGGCATTGTGAGAGAACAAATAGTCAAAAATTGCAAAGTATCAAGTAGCGCCAATGTTTCAAGCTAGCTACATTAGACCTTGTGTTTCCGAAAATACGATACTCCTCCTCCCTGCCATCACCAAACATATTTCGATGCCACTATTGCTAAATGGGCGCAAACTGGTCTCTTCTCACATAAAAAAGGTCATCCAAAGTTCTCACGAGTCAACGTCATCCCATCGCCGACTGCGTCTAACCCAGCGCGTCTAGCACCCACTCCTAGCCCAATATCTCACCTGGAAGTGCTTGCATTCGATTTTAGGCCTCCCTCACTTCCTCACTCCTATCCATTCAACGTTTTTAACCCGTCTCATCTAGCACGCACTAACTTCTCACCTGGAAGTGCTTGCACTTGATCGTCAGCGGGCAGCCGGCCACGGACAGTGGCCCGCGCTCCACCGAGTGGATCAGGTTGTTCGCCACCTGCGAAATGATAAATACATATAATTAGACAATAACACTAAATCAGGAAGATCACAAATCGACAAGAAAATAGAGAGCGAAAGAATCACGACCAGTTCAATCAAGCGCAATCTTATTCGATTCATGTTTCACAGCGAATATGAGAACCAATGAAAACTACGGAGATTATGTGTAGTATGAATGCTGCTGAAAATTACCATACATCTCAGAAAGTCATCGTCATATTTCATTCTCCGACTGTACTCTACTTCTACTGTACTACCGTATTCTCAAGATACCATACTCGTGCCCTTGAACTATCGTAATCTACTACCATCATGCCGTACCCATAACTCCTTCCGCTACCGTACTCTTAAACTACCGTAACTTCGAAAATACCGTACCCATATCTCCTTCTGCTCGCTTTCGCCCTTGAAGATGAGGTGCGATGTCGTCAGGTGGATCGTGCCTGCGAATTACAATTATTGCTTAAAAAGTCGATCTACACCGACTACTCGGGGTTTCATTAATGTCACAAAGTTCCAAGATCGATCGCTAATTCAGTAGGTCGGCCTCAGCATTGATAAAATTTCACCTACCAAACCTCCGTTTCACCTATACTATACTAGTCCGCGCTTTTGCTGGGCTGATCAATGTTGCTCGAGCCCAATGCGCCTCAAATCAATTATTTAAAGTCCCTGAAAATCTGCACTGACGACATCGTTTGTTTGAGCAAGCAGCCCACAAAGGGCCATGATCAACCACTCGTATTTCGTATTTGGAGGAGCAAAGGTTGTTCATAAATTGTACTCTCTCAATTTCACATGATCTCTCGCCGGTCAGACGGCGCGAGAGAGCACGCAAAAACGAGAGAGAAGTCAGAGAGAGAGAGAGACACTCACCGACGATATTCGCGTCCGCGCCCCGCCCGTCCACCAGCTGCACCTTGTCCACCTCCAATTAATTACTGTTAGTGATTGATCGGAAATTACCGTAATCTAAAGATTATTGATCGATGGCTACCGCAACCCTGGTCATTAATCAATTGATAGTTAACACCTAACGTCCCCCGACATCTTTTTGCTCTACCCACAACTCCATCTCAAATTTGACCATGATAATCTAAGTTTCACCACAACTTTACCAGTGCTTTGATTCAGATATTTTCAATGCGTCCTTGGAAACCCTGTGAAAAACAAAGTTCTCATATTCAACATCTTCACCATTTCAGCGCATATACCCCGATTTATACATCTTTTCCAGCCCTGAAGCCTCATTTTCCCACTCACAACATCCACCGTCCTCTTGTCGGCTCTACACCTTCTTCACTCGTTTTGGTCCCCCTGCTTGGCTCACCATACTCATTCACAATTTGCCTAAATACCGTCAATACTTACAACATCCACAATTCGGGGATCCGCAAACACCTTCTCCTCGCCCATCACTTCCTCATAGAGCGTGCGGAGCTTGTCCGCGAGCAGCGCGCCCGCGACGCGGACGTCCTCGGTGTACGCGGGCGGCGCGCCGCCCGCCGGAGCGGGCGCGTCGCGTGACGCGTCAGACGCGGACGCGCCTGAGGAGCGACGCCGCAGCGACATGGCCGGTCACCCTGCCCAGTGAGAGAATGCTGGGGTAATCGTCACAAGATCGAAGAGGAATTGAGTAAGATGAATCACGCGGGAATATGATCGGAATGAGCGACTACGAACCGACGTGATGCATTTCAAGATGGCGACTAATGGTCGACGCATTGGTAGGGCGTGTATTCGTACAAGAGCACAACATCGAGCAAGGAAATTGCATACATGATATGACGAATAAGAGTATTGTCAAACAGCCATGTCGATATTTTTAAAGAAATAACAAGGCCAAACGATCGAGCGAGATAGACGCAGGAGAATAACTACAACCATGGAGGCGGGAAACTGCCGGGTCCCCCGCTCGGGAGAAGACAGATTGCGATCGTAATTCTCCCTTAGAAAATTGCGGGCGGCCTCATTGTAACGACATCGGGGTGAAACAGATTGAGTGGATGTGGAATGGACTGCGATTTATTTACGAAGGAACTCGATGAAGAATGAGTAGCGTTAGCGCAAAATCATCGACATAGGATCAGAACAAGAGTGATAACGAGTCTTATGAGATTCTAGTGAAACCCATCTTCAACTACTTCCGAGAATCGGATAAAAGAGCAAAATCTCATGATTATCATTTACTAGGCTATAGTTCGGCCCTATTTCATCGACCATATCGTTCTTGATAAATTCGCGAGGACTTCTCAGAGATTGACAATAAATTGGGGGGGGGGGGGGGAGACTTTTCGGGCTAAGTGAGTAGGCGGCTCTCGCCGCACCTTATTGGGTTACTCGGCAGGGAAAAGCCATAGGCTGTGTCTCTCTTTTGTGCTTGCTATTTCGGTAGGCACATAACCATAGAGCGAGACAGATGCAGAGATAGAGGGAGTAGGTTGTTTGGAGGCAGCAGGAATGATAAGCAATGCTTATTAAGCATCATGGGTTTGCTATGAAACCAGAAATAAACATTTTTGTTTGATCGCATTCACAGGAACTATTAGAAATGCGAATGTGAATGGCTCTATGGGCGCTTGACGAAACCAAAACAGTCCAGATCGCGCGCAAGCAAGCGTCAGAACGAATTAGCTATTTGATCTAGAACGTCGTGCACACACATTGAACCATTAATGACTGGCGAAAGCTAACACTAAATGCTGGAACCAGAATCTCGCGTGTTCCAATAATACAAACTCGGTTCGACTACAGCGGCGACGCTTCTTCAAACACTAGTAAAGAAGATAATATTTTGCCACACGTTGCGACGATACTATTGAAACAGCACCGCCTGTACAAGCCTAACAAGACCTCCGAATACCAAAATCTCGCTTGCTCGTTCTGTAATCTCAATATTAGCCTATTTGCCTACAGACAATTACTGTCAACCTTGCGAGCTAGTCACTGATCACATTTTTTTGTAAAAGATAAGAAGAACATATTGATGCGAAACAGCTTGTTTGCACATAACATGCCACGTTGAAACCAGAATCTCGCTAGTTCTTTCTGGAATCTCGCCATCCGTCTCTCTCCCTACAACAACAACAACAGGCAATTACTGTCGGGCGCGCAATCCCGCGAATGAGACGACGTTGTTTTAGCGAAAAGCAGAAGATCCATGCGAATTCATCTCAAATTCTAGAATTTATCTACCGAAAAACGATGTTTTCACAGAGAAAAGCAGAAGAAAATGCAGCAGAGAACCATCTCAAATTCTAGCAATAAACAAAAAAAAGATCCGAGAGGTTCCAATTCACTAAATTGGAAAGCGCTGCACGCACGTGATGCCCTGTTTTGTCGTAGAAAATGGCTTCTTGCACTATCTTTTCTGGGACCCGAAACCGAGAAGTAAACACCATTTTCGCTTCTAAAACCATCCTTTTGCACTAAAATATAGCAAATTGTGACCGCGTGAAAGCCGAAAAAGAGCACGTAAAACGCGGAGAGCCATCAGAGTGGGGTGAAGTGAGAGAGGTAAACACGTACTAGCTCTACACCATTGAATGGTCATTGAGTCTCGGGAATCGATGAGAAAAAACACGCGAGAATAGGGGAGTACTGGCGAGCTTCAATTTTAACCGCTAGATAGAGTGCACAACAAACTTAGCGCAATTTCTTATACCTTAGCGTAAGCATTCCACCGCGATAAAATATAGCATAAAACACGAGAATAGGCGAAAAAAGAAGGATAAATAGTGGGAAGAGGAAAAAAAGCCGGCACAGGAAGAGACATTGCGCGAGTTTCTTTTCTTTTCTTCTCCATTCTCTTCTTTTACGTCTAACTCTCTCCATTCCCAATGCTCTCTCGCCCTGCCTCGTGCTCTCACTTCACCCGGACTCCCGCATGTCAGCCTGAGTTCCTTCTTCGGGGCCTAACCCCTTCCGGGGCTCAAAAATCGCAGCGCGCTGAAACCTAAGCCCCGCTTGTTTCAATAAGTCCTTGGGGAAATGCAATACCTCGAGGGAGTATCGAGTCCGCATGAAATAATGAGCACTTACGCGAGCAAGTTTCTGCCAATCAAAAACAGAATAGCGGGCCATAGCCCGTAAGCCCCGTAGCATGCCACATTTCGCAATTGTGTATCGAACTCGAGTAATACGAGCAAATGGACACAGAGCTGTCGACTCAATTTCCTCCGGCCGAACACAGTAAACCTAACTGCACACTATTTTGTATAGCCGCTGAGCGACGATCAATAGATATCTGTCACTGCACATCGGGGTTGCAAACCAGTCGCAAATGAGAAGATTCAAAGGGAGAGGGATGGTGGTAGCTTGAAATGGGCGTAAAGATTTAACGAATGCACACATACAAGCGTTCCAATTATAAGAAACTCAGGATGCAGCTTTTTGCCCAAAAATCTCTGACAATTCATTCCGCCGCAACCAATGAAGGGGATTACGGAATGGAGACAAATTGCCACAATGCATAGGCAGGCTACTACATTCCGACTGGCTTTCAGCTAGAGAAAGGGTCTATCTTGCATTCGCCTGCTCTCACGTCTCCCTTAACTAGCTAGAGACAATGGAAACTGAAGAGAGCCCCTCACTCCCGGGGCGCCGGCGTTGGGGCTCATTAGCCAACCACTACCGATGCATCACCCTCCTTTTCTCCTCCCTCTCTCTTTGGGGGAGTAGCCTAGTCTCCCCCCCCCCTCTTCTCTCGTAGTCCTTTTCCCCCAGTGGAGGACCACCACATCATCTCCCTTTCCTTCCCTTTTCCAGGTCTTTTCCACTGGAACTTCGCCGTTTCAGATCTGGCTCTTCTCATCATGCACAATATCTCAGCAATCAGTGACTCTGGGCTAGCCACACCATACAATACGATCAAAGGAAGATACTCTTTAGCTTTCCTTCTCATTTTTTTCAGGCTCGATTTCATCGGAACATCGCCATTCCATCATGAAAGAAGGTCCTGGGAAGGCTACTCCCACTTCTTTTGCCTTCAGAATTCTCTTATCTCGAGAATACTATCGCTGACACTCTTCGTCACTCATAACAGTCGTCTCCCCTCCACAAGATCTCCTATTTTCCGGCGAGGGGATAGCGGAACAATAAATACTGGAACAGCCTCAGTTATAGGTTTCGCTACATCCCTAAGAGGAATGAAGAATGTGGGGAGCAATTTTGACGATGCTCGTCGTCTCAGTCACATTTTAAAGCAAGATACACACAAACAGACGCAGTTACGGCAGCCGCAAACAACTCATGTCAGCTTTAGGTTGCACTATCTCAATAACACTTATAGATAAAATGATGAACAATTCGTACTTCGTTCGCAATGGCCAAAACTCTAACATTTTAATGTTCAAAGCGAGCATAATAAGAAATTCGCAAACGACTCACGCTACTTTTAGGTTTCACAGATGCGTCAAAAGGATTGGGACATCTCGTAACAACAATGTTATTCCTTCGATCCTCAAGAAAAAAACCTATTTCGGAGGCAGTAAGAACAATCGTCGACCCGTTCCGGTTGCTAACAACCCCTTCCATATTTCGGCTTCACAGCATCATCAAGAGGACAATGATATCTGCATGCAATAATCGAGATCCTCTATGTCGTTCCAACAAAACTTCAATACTAGCAGCAGTAAGTAAGCTCGTTCGCACCGTAGTGCTCACGCCACATTTCGGTTTCGCCGCCTCATCATCATATCTGGGAAACTACGGGAACCAATGTTCTCTCCGTTTCTTGAACTCTCCAATTCTAGACCAAGCATATAAGAAATAGTAATAGCTGCGCTTTCGAACGCCACATGCCACCTTTCGGTTGCACAGACTCGCTAATACGATTGGAGTCTATCATGAACAATACGGTGAGTGCAATCTTCCAAAAAAAAACAAATCAAAAAGAGATAATCCGGCAATTGCACAAGTTCAACGAATGAGCATGAGTCAGACGAGGCCCTTTCCCCACTCCACTACCTACTCCCAGCACTACGACGACTCCTCCCTGGAGACCGCCGTTGTGCAGGGGAAAAGAAGCGGCAAGCACTCCTTTGTGCCGCATAATTTACTCTCTAACCAGACCAAAGTACCGTTTTTTCCCGGACCCACCTCATTTTCCACCGAGTATTTTTTTCGAAAACATCACCCACGAATACCGTAATCTCGCCCCAGAAAATCAATAATCAATAGACTCACCCTCGGCGTGAGGATGTTCTCGTAGCGCATGGCGCTACCGGCTCCGCCCTTAATTCCGGTCCCGATCGATATCCCGGCACCCGACTACCGCACTCCTTCCTCCTTCTGCTCCTACCGTACTCCTTCTTGGCGTACCCGGCACTAGGGCCTGCAATCATTTCATTTAAGAACCGGAAAATGTGCGAGAACCGTTGAATAGTACGGAACAAATGGAGTACGATCAATTGCAAAATTCTGGAGATCTGGAGTTTCGAGAGCCGGAGAATGGGGAGAACAAAATACTGAACAGAGAGTGGTTCTCAAGAAGCGGATTCGAGAGGATGCGAATGGAGAATGGATGAAAAATACACGCAATTCAAAAGAAGAAGGCATAGGGAGACGTCAATTGCGGATGGAAAGAAGGGAGGAGAAGTCTCGAAATAGCTCCAGAATAAAGCTCGCAATACGGGTTGTCGTCTCTTCATTTCACACACTATCTAGCCGACGCGAGTGGCAAGAGTGTGCACAATGAAGAGAAGGCGACCCATATTCCAAGCACTAATCCAGAATGAAGAATTACACTATACATCAAGCATGCCCTCTCGCCGGTCAAAGACGTCACCAAACGTGAGAAGAATATTAACAAATTAACCTGGCGACGTGCCAAAACAGTGACCACACGCTAGCACACCGAAAAAATGGTCCAATACGATCTGCCCTAGATAGCATTTAGTCCGGAGAGGGCGCAGACAGTCAGCGCAAGACGAGATAGCACGCGAAAACGAGAGGGCGGCCCTTGACAATTGATAGACAACCCCTACCCCTTATCAAGAGACGCGACTCCTCGGGAATAGTGGCAGATTGCTCTAGAAATCTGCCCATAGTCTTTGATTTTCGTTGATTCGATCAATATTTGCGCGCGCTACCGTAACCCGCTTATCGCTTCAGGACCCCTGCAGGATGGCGAACCCAATCCAGCAGCACAACGTGCCCACCTCTTACAGGTACCGTACCTACCGTACCTAAATGATCTAATGTTCGACATCGTAACTACCGTAACCTACGAGACCTATCAATCGATACCGTACCTACCGTACCCTCGAGAGCAATCAATAGATAATGCAGGGACAACAAGCTCAAGTGGAACGGTTGGGGCTACAAGGACTCCTACTTCGAGCTCACCAAGAACAACAATGTCAAGTTCGCCGGAGACAAGTAACTTTAGCGCAATTTTGAAACTAGAACTATTTGCGTTTCACATCCTTGACATAGTCCAAGAATTAACCCAAAGTAAAGGGGAACCTAAAGGGATACAGCATGGGACCTTTTTCCAAAAATACACCATTATTCATTCAGAAAACAATTATGAATCGATCCGGGAAATATCCCTCACATTTTGCAGATACGAGATCTGCGGCTCTACCATGAGCCACATCCGGCCGTGGCTCGAGAAGAACCTGGGCGGAGATGTAAACTGGAAGGTGCCCGGCCAGAACAGAGCTGATTGCAAGGTATTGCTGATCTCGAACACATTGATCTTTGATCTTTAGCATTCGCTCTAATTGTTAGCAGTCCCAGTGAAATATCGGCTAAATTCCAAACCACTTATGCAATATTCAGTTAGTTTACTCACCGAATTCATACTATTACTAAAGCTGTCAAGCGCTATTCTACTAAGGCACATGTGAAAGCAAGCTGGAGGCAATATGTTTGGTCCAAGGGTGAAATTCCATCAGCGATCTCAATCTTCTGTATTAACTTAATGTAAATTCTGTAGGCTCTCACGGGTCATAGATATGCCCAAAAAAATTTGGAAAATGAACACCTCACAGCACAAAATGATCTTCACGTTATCCAAAGTCAGTATGAAGAATCAATCTCTTCACTCCTCGTACATTCTTGTTACTTTAGTCGATAAGGGAGTATGAGAAATGAAGAGAGTAAACCTTCGGTAACCCTATCCAACCTCCTCATCCCCAACCTTTCCGTAGCCTTCATACTCTTAACACGCTTGCTGATAACGACTCTCCATTTGCCTCTCTATCGAGCTGCTAGTCACAGGCCGGTCTCATATCAGGGAGGGGATGACGAGGGCAAAGTCCCCAGAATACTGAGACCCGCGAAATTGTAGTTTCATCCGGTGTATCAATACATTTGGTAGAACCACACAGCGATCAATACAATACTTTAACCACATCAAATCACTTGCAAGCGGCGCAGTCCATCGTTCGGAAACTTCGATTCACATCAGTTTTACAACCAAAATCGCTCCTGTTTCATCAGATTTAGAAAGTCTATACAATCAGCAGCACTGCCCCAATATGCACTTGGGCCTTCGTACACCAAACAAACCAGATCAAACCAAGGACAAGAAAATCGATAAATCGAGAAAATCAATACTTCTCCCAGGTTCCCACCGCTCTCGTCAATCAGCCGTTCATCGATGCCCTTCGCGCTGTCGGTCTCTCCTACTCGAATGCGCCCGACCACCGACTGGTGCGCGCCCATGGACAGACGGTGGGTTACTGTAGGATATTGTAGCACTCTGCACCGTACTAGTGCAAACTAGCAAATGATCGGGCAGACGGGGTGGGTTACTGTAGTGTATGAATCCGGGAGACACAGTTCCCAATTAACACAAAGTGTCACATTTTTGAAGCAAAGTTTTCAGCGAGATGATAAATTGTTGAGAAAATGCTCTAATACAATAATACGCGAGGATGTAAGGGAACGGAACAAACAAACTAATCGAAATAGAAACCTTATCAATGTATCATTCTACTGTTTGTGTTATCCTCAAATTACGGTACCCGCCATTTCCCAGATGCACGACATGATGATGCTGCGGTACGGTAGCTTCAAGCGCGTGCCGGATCTCGTCGTCTGGCCCCGCAGCGAACACGACGTCACCAGGGTATGGTAGTCGATCGAGAACTGATCGCTAGTTACGGTAGTGGGTCGATAATTGATCTCTGGGTACGGTAGTCGAACGAGAATTGATCGATCGATAATCAATCGATAACCGACCTCTGGGTTCGATAGTCGGTTGATAACTGATCGCTGGGTACGGTAGGCGATCGATAATGGATCACTAGATGGGTAATCGATCGATAACTGATCGTATACTACAGTATCGAAAGCTACCGTAATCAATCTGCATTTTCCAGATTGTCGATCTCGCCAACGCCCACGACGTTGTGATCATCCCGATCGGTGGCGGAACTTCGGTCTCGCACGGAGTCGAATGCCCCGCAGGTTACTGTACTTTCTGATTGCGGAAGAAAATCAATAGACGATAGCAACCGGTGGTTAACCCGAGCATACAATAGAAGATATTCATCGAGTCTGTGCATTCCTACTGTAGCCAGGGAGAAAATCAGTCCTCGATAGTAACCGGCGGTTAACCAAGCACACTGTAGACGAGCCTCGCGTCATCTGCTCGCTGGACATGGCCCTGATGGACAAGATCGTGTGGATCGACCGCGCCAATCTGCTGTGCAGGGCGGAGGTGAGGGGTGGATACGGTAGCCGATGAATCCAAATGACCCGTCCAAAGGCTAAATTAGTTAAGAAAATCATGAAAATTATTCAAGACAAGAGACAAATTCACAATGGAATTCCATGTTTCACACCTTCTGTATCTACAGTTCAGAATGAACAATTCAATCAGACCGAGTGCCATGAGAATCAAAACATAATAATGCAACCACATCCTTAACCAGACTTGACCCTAGCAGAACCATAACCCTAGCCTCAACCTTAACCCTAACTTTAAGGCCGGCATCGTCGGCTCCGTGCTCGAGAAAGCGCTCAACGATGAGGGCTACACGTGCGGGCACGAGCCCGATTCGATCGAGTTCTCCACTCTCGGAGGATGGGTGTCCACCAGAGCGAGTGGAATGAAGAAGAACAAGTAGGTTTCGGTAGCGAAATATACATTTTTTTTATCTACGGCCGAACCACTACTATCAATTCCATTACAACGCAAAATATACAAAACTGTTGCAACGTGGAACTCACTTGTGCAAACTAATAAAGTCTCCGACCATTCAGTTAGCATGATGCACAACGTAGTACTATCTACCCCTCCTACCGTACCCGCTAATCGACTACCGTACTCTCCCCTGCAGGTACGGTAACATCGAAGACCTGCTCGTGCACGTCAACTTCGTCACCTCGCGCGGTCTCATCCAGAAGCAGTGCCAGGTACCGTAACCCGGGGGTTACAATAACCTACAGTATTTGAACTACCGTAATCCGAGACAGAATCCCCACTACCATAATCAAATACAGTACCATCAATATCGTAACCTTACAGTATCCTCTATACCGAAATCCGCTACAGCACCTCCAATACCGTAACCCTCTGTCAGGTCCCTCGCATCTCGTGCGGCCCGGACCTCCACCAGGTCATCCTCGGCTCCGAAGGCACCATGGGAGTGATCACTGAGGTACGGTAGCAATTTCACTACGGTAGAAACTAGCTATTGATCATCCCTTTGTCTACAGTAATCAAAAAAGATTCAGAATATCAATAACCACAGACTATGGCATCCGAAAGACTACCGTAACCTTCAGGTCACGATCAAGATCTTCCCTCTGCCCGAGGTCAAGCGGTACGGATCCCTGGTCTTCCCCGACATTGACCACGGAGTCAGCTTCTTCAGAGAAGTCGCTGCCAAGGTAAGGCCTCATGAATATTATCAATATAATTTTTCTTCAAGGAACAAATGACTAAAAATGCACACTACCAGCAAGAGAAGACATTAACTAATGAAAAATTATTTTTCGCAACACAAACACACAATAAACTAGATATCGTGAATGCAGCACGAAGCCGACTATTGAGTAAATACTAACGCTGTTATAATTGTGTTCGACTACGACAAGGCCTCAACGCAATACCAAGCACTCACTACCAAATGTATACATCACCCTAGCGACACAAATCTCGCAAGTCAACTGCGCAAACTGAACAGGAATTAAGGAGACCAAAATGAGCAATAACATCAAAAATAAAATCATGTTGCAGAGATGCCAGCCGGCCTCGCTGCGTCTCGTCGACAACCAGCAGTTCGTCATGGGTGAGGGACTCTTTCCTTTTCGTATGAACTAGGATTTGTTATATATACGCAGCTCCGACGGATAATTATTCCAAGCAGATCACCTTAAACCTATGCTAAAGCTGAAACGGCAAGCTAACTAGTAGATAGCAAGTGTGTGTGTAACATAGCATCGAGACGACTATCACGGTTACTAAAAATACAGGATCCTATAGTAGAACTGGAGCAAGAAATCACGAAGACGGATTTCACAGAAATCACCGAGTAAAATAAGAATTAATCAGAGATGGCGAACAATACAGCTATCAATTCACGAGCTCACGTCTGCATTAATGCAAACAGCGGACTTCAAAATCACCTATTACTCCGATTGTATCTTCAAACAGCCAAAATGAATCTAGCAAGAACGATTCCAGGTCAATCGATGAAACTGGATGACCAGTCTATCTGGGAGAAGTTCAAGTCTTCGCTCTCCAAGGTGTACCTCACCTCGTGGAAGGGATTCAAGGTACGGTAATTCGGAAGAACGGAAGCTGAACAGGGGATCAATGGTAGCGGAACAGAAATACGGGCTGGTATACTAAAGATCGGAGAAATTTGTAATTCGACGCGAACTTCGCGATTGCATTAATGTTCTGCGATTTACTCAATCCTATACCAACCACGAAGCGCGAATCAACCCGGTTCATGAAACAGATTCCAAAGGGAATATAATCAAAACTAACAGTTCAAAATAAGCAAATTTAATAAATCCCAATTCGCAGATCGACGAGATGGTCGCTGTCACGTGCGTGTTCGAGGGAGCCGCGGATGAGGTCGACTTCCAGGTGGGGAATCTCTCTATTCTACAGAATCCCTAGTTAATCTGAGATGAGAAAGTGTGTACAATGAGACACAATCTTCATGATCTATCTAATTACAATCTATCAAAACTCATCGCTATCAAGAAGGCTAAAACAGATAGTGTGCAAAATAAGGAGACGTTATCTTTCTTTCTTAATCCATCATTCCTAATTCCAGGAGCGCACGTTGTACGAGATCGCCGGGAGACATAAGGTACCAATAGTCTATTTGAAATAGACCAGCGGCTTCTGTGTTTCACAGCTATCCCTTAGTCCTAATATCCCGAGAAGCATAATATGTCTTCATTATGTCCTAAACTAATAAATATTCCCCCTATTTAGGGCATCGTCGGAGGCGAGGCTAACGGCCGCTACGGATACCGTCTCACTTTCGCTATCGCGTACCTCAGAGTGAGTCAATGATCATTGTCAATACCAGTAAGGAGATCTCCGATCAACAAAGGAAGAGAGCTCCTCATTTGTTTGATTTCGTTATGCTTCGCACATCTATGTTTCAATGGCCTTTCAAGAGAGCGACCCCGGGGGATACGTACAATTGGTTTTTTTTGGAGGTGGTTGGGTGTCTACGACCCAATGGACCGAAACATCCAGCCGCATTATTCTTGGAAGTCTTTCTCATTTCTTTGTGTCAATTAGCAGTTTTTCTATTCCTCTTCAATTATAAACCAAGTTTCTTTTTTAATTGTTGGCTGCTTCGAGGTGGGAACAATCAATAATTGCAGGACCTTGCGATGGACTTTGGCGTGCTCGGCGAGTCCTTCGAAACGTCCGTGCCCTGGGACAAGGTGCTCAATCTGTGCAGGTACGGTAATATAGGGTACGGTAGGAAGATAGTAAAGCCAAGGATGTATCCCCCATTAACGAGTTTACAGCCGTAAGATAGGTGGCACCCGTCGGTCAGGATAGTGAGGCTACTGTAATCAGGATTACGGTAGTCATGATATGGAACTGTGGTAATATTTCGTGTTGGATTTCGTGTTCGTGTTGGAGTGACTGAAGAAAATCGCTAGCGATCGTAAACATACGCAGAAGTACTCAACGTGAAACTCAAAATTCATGACCCCTAACACTTTGCAATAATTGTAAACGTTTAACCGTAGGACCTGCGAGTCACTGCAGCGACAATAATGCACACATTGAACACAAAATTTTGAAACTCGTAAGAACCGAGATCATTGCAGAAACGTGAAGAACCGAACCCCCAAAAAGCACTCCGTATTTTTGTATGCAATACAGAAGGAGAACTCAAAAGAAACACGCAAAATAATCAGGATAATTGTAGAAATGTGAAGAACCTAATCGCAAAGGAGGGCGCCAAGCACGGAGTGCAGTTCGGAATGCTCAACAGCTGCAGGTAATAATCGAAGAATAGAGGGGCATCGGGATACGGTAGATCATCACTGGGATTCGGTAGATCAATGCGGTATACGGTAGATCACGTGGAAAGATTCTAATCATAAGGTAGGCCTCATCGCTTGCTTCCAATAATTTAGAAAATACCGAAGACCAAAGATCAATCTCGATTCAGAGTGACGCAAGTGTACGACTCGGGCGCGGCCGTCTACTTCTATTTTGGCTTCAACTCGCGCGGACTGAAGGATCCCATGCATGTTTATGAGGCGATCGAGGTCAGTTTACAGAAGGGCAATGCGATCTGTATGCGCTAGGCAAGCAAACAATCTATTGGCTATTCGAATTGCAATATCGCTGGCGCATTCATGTTGCAGCAGTAGCACAATAACAAAAGATCCCCACAAACATCAATTCGACCGAGGCTGTGCTCTCAAAATAATAAGTAGAAAAACACGAAGGCTACACGAGTAGGAAGAAACAATCGAACCTATTCCGGTCGACAGTTCATCAATACCGTAGCCCCAAAGATACCGTACTCTATAGTTACCGTACTTCAGAGCGCTGCTCGTGACGAGATCATCGCATGCGGCGGATCGATCTCGCATCACCACGGCATCGGCAAACTACGCAAGGCTTGGGTCGATACTACCGTAGGCCCGATCGCAATCAGTGTGATGGGAGCCATCAAGGTACGGTAGGGACAGCCTAGATTACGGTATTCCTGATTTATCGATCAATTTATCGATTTTACAGAACGAGCTCGATCCCAAGAACATATTCGCCAACAACAACATTATCGACGCGCCTTCCAGCAAGCTATAAATATTCAGTAGCCCCATAGAATGGCGAACAATACCCCCCCCCCCCCCCCCCCGCTCGATATATTGTCCTGTTTTGCCATCCTCCAACTTCGAAATTTTGATAAATGTTCTTATTATCACTTGGAAATAAGCGCTTGACAGGGAAATACAGGCCAGAAAAAAGAGAAAGGGTAAAACGAGCACGTGCGCATGCGGGAAAAAGCGCGTGCTCGGTGGCGGAAACGATAAAATGACCTCGTGGTACAACCATATCGTCAGTCCTCGGTCATAGTTTGAAGAGAATTACTCAAAACGTTAAAAACACGATAAAAACCATAAACCAAGGATTTACGACGAGATGTCTGTGATAGGAACAAACAAAGACGCGCATTTTTGAAAGAGGTTTCGAAAAGGACGAGCAATTGATGACAAACTGATAACGTATCGATCCACGCGGGCGAAAAGCACAAGAAACGGATGAGTCAATGAAAGAAAAGGCTCTCCGGCCAGGCGTATTGGGGTCGCAAAGCCTGCGAATTGGAAAAATGCAGCTGACGCACTTGATTACCAACCAAGAATTAAGTGCGCCAGGGGGCGCGTCTTGACGCGGTCCGATCTCTTGTTCAAAATTGTGAAACGAGAATGTGCCCTGTGTGTGTGATTCAACCTTTTCGCCTTACACTGGATTGTTTACGTGATCGATTCGTGCCCACTTGCTTTGATTGGCTACTTTTTCCGTTCCAGTTGGCAAGAATGAGCGACCAGCTGCGGGAAAATCTGGACTATGAGTGTCTCCGGTCGTTTTCTTCGGGCGCTTTCGGCAAGGTTTGTTTATTTTCTGGTATTTTTGGTCATATAACCTAAAAACTGTCGCATAACATAGCAATTATCTATTTTAACACATTAGAGACCAAGTTACACTGTGGTGCATCGAAGAAACCTGTCAGTCATGCCCACTTGTTAGATTCATCCTGATGATATTTGTTTGGATATTGGCCTCTTCGTTGGGAAATCACCTGAGAAGCTTCTCTAAAGAGCTCTGCGGGTAAGCAATCGATAATCGTACTCAATCGATAACCTACCGTATTCCAGGTGCACCACGGGTATCTCTACAGTACGGGCGAAGCCGTTGTCATCAAGAAGGGAAAGAAGAAGGATCTCAAGGTTTCATTTCTTGCCATTTGCATAGTTTCCATTTGTCTGGTTAGTCTTTCAAATGTAATTTCAGTGATTCCAATTTCGTTATTCCCATAACGGAGAAAATAGGAAATTTCGTAGAGACCTTGCCAGAGGGTGGATACTGTAGATTTGTAAGCATAAATTAAGTTTATTTTAATTAAATTAACGCATTTAAGGGCGAGTACGAGCTGCTCAAGCAACTATCGTCGACGGGAGTGGGCAGGACGCACGTCGTGAGGGTGAGTGAAGTAGATCTAATAGATGGAGTGAAACCCAGGACTTCCTAGTTTCTTGAATTCCCGGAATACCTGTATCTCATAGAACCATTTCTATAGAACATGATCGGTGATCAACATAGTTCTGATTTTGATTCTAATAGGAAGCTTTTTGAAGAGGCTCTGTTAATTTTATATGATTGGTGAATCATGAACCCTGTGGCTGTGATTGAATCATCATTGAGACGATCAAATTGGGGTTCTTTTGAATAATGAAAACTATGTCAACATCCAAGAAACCCGATCAGTCTGATAACGTAGACTTGCTGAATTCTCAATCCACCATGACAATCCTTGATCACTTTTTTTTAAAGTGAAAGTAATTCTCTTCTTCTCAGTTTTGAAACGTGGGCGTGGTCGCGAACAAACTATACTTGGGTTGAGCTGATATTGAGTCAATCGAAACTCGAATCTACCGTACCGATTACTTTAACCTACCGTATTCTCAGGTATTCGGGTACACGGACAACTCGCCGCACCTCAATCATGGCGACTTCAACATCATCATGGAGCGCGCACAGTGCAGTTTGGACATCCTTCTGCAGAGGGTAAGTACCGTAATCTACTGTTATTGATGACTGATTTTACTGAACGTTTAGTAAGTGTATTTGGAGTAACGTTATCGATTATATCATGGGATTAGCTAGCCCTGCAATTCAGCCGTCAATAGATAGTTGCTCCTATAACATTGTGTGTCACGAGGAAATTATCAATCATTACGGCAATAATTTACCGTACTCTTTGCAGGCGTCCTTCCGTGCTGGACTCCCGGCCGTAGATATCATCCAGTTGGTCGCGGACCTGGGTGAGTACGGTAGCCACTGGATTGGATTACGGTACAAAAGTTAAAATAGGCATCTGATGATTTAGTGGTGGTTGAATAACCCCGATGTCGAATTCACTGCTTCACTGGGTCGCATCAGTCATTTAGTCTGAGAAGGTATCTCAAATCACGCCTGTTGATTTACTTGCGACTTGTAAAATTTGGGAAATTACCATGTACAATGTAACGTTGCACCTTAGATTTGCAGACGGTTATTGAATCGGATGCAGCGCTAATCATGTTGGTTGAATATTGAGTAATCCGTCCGGGACAAATTGTATGTAATTAATCATTTTATTATCTTTATTCATTCCAGGCATCGTGCTCGCTTTCCTCCTCGAGAAACAGGTGCGTATCGTTTTTTTTGCTATTATTTATTTAAATAATTGTTATTTTTAATATTTATTTTCATCTAACTTTGCATGGTCTAACCCAGCGAAGTCTTATAATGATTGTTGCACCCTTGATATATAGACGATTAGTGAATCAGTGCTGCGCTATATTCACGTTACCTAGGATTCAAAACCCTAAAATGTTTGAACTTATTTTGTTATTGTTATTATAAATTTGAAGGTCGCTCACCGCGACATCAAGCCGCAGAACATCCTCGTGTTCAGTGGGGCGAACGACCCGGCCAAGAGCCAGTTCATGTTCAAATTGTGAGTCGGTTAATTAACGACATTTGTTTACGGACCTATACTCAGCTTTAGAATTAATTGTATGCAGCCAAAATTTATGGACGGGGGTTTTCTTACGCACAAGTTCCGTGTCGTTTATTGAATTTTCCCATGAGCGCTGCATAATAACAGGACGTAGATGGTATAGCTTTCCCGCTTTCAGCAAACATAAATTTGTATTGTTGGAAATACGTTAACCTTTCTAACAGTAAAAGCCAGTTATAATGTAATCAAAGAAAATGAGGAACGGGCATTACTTTCCTCGGAGTTCAATTTGTCTTGATGGACCTGTGTAGCGCGACTGTGCCGACGCTAAATTGTTTGCACTGTTTTTGGTTAATTTAAGAGGTACTCCAGAGTGAATCACTTAGCTGCCCATCAACTGGTAGTTACGCATTTTGTGAATCACGAATGCGCCGGGCAATTTAATAATTATCTTCCAGATGCGATTTCGGCGCGGCGCGCGAGACGATCGGCGAGGAGAGCGAGTGCCACACGATTGTGGGCACCGTACCGTTCCTGGTGAGTGGGGTGGATTGAGGTAGGGGATGGTGTGGATTACGGTAGGGTACGGTAATTGATTACTGATTCGGATCCTACTCATGCCCCCCCCCCCGCCTAGATTAGGGCATTGATGCGTTGATGGATTACCTTCCTGCGTAGAGGAGAAGTTCGATTCGTGGCTGATGCAAGGGCTACCAAACTAGCCAAAGTCATGCTTCACGGCATTATTATTACCTCTTAGTCTGGAGGAGAGGGTTAATTTGGCTTTCGTAGTTTCTGAAAAAAAACACATTCCGTATAAATTTAAAAAAAAAAATCCGATTCCAAAAATCTCGATTCTTCCTTTAGACAAGCGATGTCATCAGGAAGCTGATACAATAATTATAATATTGCAGAATCCGGAGATCCTGCTCGAGCTGCGTGAGCACCCGCAGCAGTACCGCACGAACCAACCGTACCGCGCGGAGAAGTGCGATCTGTGGTGAGTGTGCGGTAGATTTATTGAATAGTTTCGTAGGGATTGGGGGACACGTAAACTTTTTTTTATGTAACATTTCTCTATTACTCTGGGATTCTTGGTGTTTCAAGAATCCCAGAGTAAAAAAAGAATCCCGTGGTCTTTATTGAAGAGATCTCGGAAACAATTTAGTATCTGACACTATAGTTGATTCAGGTCTCTGGGCGTGACGATCTACAATGCTGCTACGGCCCGACTGCCGTGGCCGGGCACTGGCGCCCATCCGGACGACGTGCGGGCACTGCACGAGAATAGACGAGGTACGGTAGGGATATGACAATACTGATCGAATAATCACTGTATCGGTTAGAAGATAAAGATAATAGATGGTGACGAACGTGTTGGGAATAAACTGTTGACTGATGTAGCCCATCGATCACTTTCGTAGAACTATTGTATAGTAATAGGAGAGGTAAAGCTGATAATGTCGTGATGTGTTGCGCTAATATTTGGAATAAGAATTGTATTTGGAGTATTAGGAATAGTGTTGCCAACGCTTCATCGTTACGCTCTTTCTCTACTCACCATTGTGGATAACAAATTTGAAATTGAAATGACGGAACGGTATTGTAGTGTCTGGATCACTGACTAGTTATAGAGTCGATGGAACAGCGAATTCCCAGGTGTTGAAAGATTTTGAAATGCCTAGAATAATGTGTTGACGTGTATGAAACAAGTATGTGATTTCAGGTGCGATCGCAGCCCTGCCCCTGGCGCACGGGCCCGGCTACAAGTACTACGACACGATACGGGCCGATAGCTATCCGAGGTGAGCAGGGTCGCATTGTTATGGAAAAAGCGGGAGCTAGAAGCACCGGGTGAGAAAGTGCAGGGAGAGGCGGGTGTAATTTCTACGATACGATTAGGTCCGATAGTTATCCGAAGTCATGTTTTTCGGAGTTGGATATTTGTGCCTTGCGAAATTTGGCTTGCTACTTGATTTGGACCCACCAATGAAATTTGCCGATTTTCTGCCATATTTGTAAGCGAAATTGTTTTGTATGCGCACGTTTCACGAGACAAAATCGGTCTGAATCGGACGCATAGGCTTTTGAATAGCAGCTGAAGCGAGAAAGCCACTTGGTGTGCGCGAGTAGTTTTTCATCCCAAGCCAACAAATTTTATTTAAATATTAAGTTAATTCATGCAGATGGCTGCGTCACGCGCTCTCCTCCCTGATCCGGTCCCAGTTCACGAACGCCTCCTACAAGACCTTCCTCGCCCAGGCGGCCTACATTGCCGGAGTGGGCGGAGCCAAGGAGATGCCTGCGGGCAGGAGAGGTACGGTAGTTATTGATTGATCTGAAAGGGGGCGGAGTTAAGGGAAGAAGAGGTACAGTAGTTATTGATTGAGTGAGTTATGGTAATGGGCGGAACCAAGGAGATGCCCGCGGGCAGGAGAGGTACGGCAGTTATTGATTGCTTTGAAAGTGTGTGGGAAGGGTGTCCATGCCTCGGTGCGAGTGAGGTGTTGTATCATTAATTGGATGTCATACATGGAGTTTTTTTTTAATGTGAGCTTTGGTAGTCCCGAGACTATTGTCAAGTACTTTGCTTCCTACAGTTGATCAAATGCTGAAACATGAATGCACTTCTTGAAACGAAAATAATTATACTGATAACTTTCAGGAACGCAGAAGCGGCTGGTGCTGCTGCCCTCGCTGACGCCGTCCATGCACGCGGAGGTCGATGAGAGAGTATTCCCGTCAGTTGATTACGATAGTTTGGTGGAAAAAGTCAATTGTTGATAGAATCAGTTAGTGTGATATTACTGTAGCCTGTAGGTCCTGATGCACTCGGGGGTATACGATAGGATGTTCCCGTGAGTACCGTAATCTTATCGATGTCATACTGTAGTTGGTGAAAAGTCAGTTGTCGATAGGAGGAGTGGGTGCTCTGTACCGTTGTCTTACCATATCCTGCATTTTTGTGATTGCTTCGATCCTCTATCCTGGCAGAGATCGAACTCCTATTTTTTTTGTGTAAAATACCGAGTTTAGACACGATATTAGACTGAGTGATTCCTTTGCTCTTTTCACGTTGTGGTGCAACACGAGAGCACCGCCACAGAGAAGATGCTTATAGAAAGTATTGCATTTTGCAATCGATAACGTTACCTTCACTAGAAAAGTTCGTTCTCGATTACTTTCACATTATCGTGAAACTTGAAAGTAGCGAAGTGTGTGATAGCTTATTTGTTGAGCACCGTGCGAGATTTGCGTGCGCACTGATGAGTGTCAGTTGAATCAACTGTGAAACGCTGCACCCGCTGGGATCCGCTGTAAACTAGAACATTGTTATTTATTTTATTGATTATTTTTCTAGTGGCGCGTCGATCCAGCTGCATGGGCTGTACGGGCTGCCGCTGACGACGCGCACGGCCATCCTGACGGCCGACGGGATTACGGTATATGGGCCGGTGAGTGTGATCGAGAAGTGATTTGTATGCGGTTTGGGGAGGCTAAGGTACAGGTGAGTAGATCGTGTTTTTTAAAAGTTTTTTTTAACGGATAATTAGACGATCTCTTTGAAGGGCCGACCAATTACAAGATTCACAACATGGTTTACGAGATTGTTAGATGAGCATGGGAAATTCAATCGACGTGTTATTGCAAGCTTCCGGGCTGTCGTGAGATATGTTGACCGTGAAGCCGGCAATCCGCAGCAAACAATCGCTTGTTTCTGGGCAACGTTTTTGGAGTATCGCTGGGGGGGGGGGCTGCATGTAATAGTTGTTGTATTAGTGTTCACCTAGTGATATCGCGCTTCGTCTCTACATTATCTACCTTTCCATCGGTGATAATTGATTACCGATGGATAGATGTTGCATTAGCACTTTAAATAATTTTTTTAAACCCAAAAAAAATACTACTGCGGATTTATTTATATTTTATGTATATTAAAACTAATTAGCAAACGAAGAAGTGCTTGGCAGGGTCAGCCGATAGCGCTGGACAGCTTCGCGGACACGACAGCACTCGTGTGGAACGACCAATCGACCGGATTCGGACCGGAGAAGGGCACGGGTACGGTGGATTGTTCACTTTTAAAATAGTTCTTTCTCTGACCTGACAATGAGGAGGAATTGGCACATCTAGACCCACTTGTGTAGACATCTGATCTTTGAAACTTGAACGTGGGTGCAATGAAATAGTAACAGTAAAAGACACGACGGCGCTCGTGTTGATCAATCGGTCGGGCGTATGTGGAGTGTAGAAAGGGACGGGTACGGTTGATTATTGATTTTTCAATTATTTCTTTCCCTTACCTGCTCGGACAGTATTGATACACCTAGAACTATCGACCGGATTCGGACCGGAGAAGGGCACAGGTACGAGGGATTGTTGTTTTTGTTTTTTAATGGGGCATCAACGGGTTATTGGAAAATCTTAAACACCTAGTAAATGAGGTGACTTTGAAACGTGAAATTAGTAGCGTGAAAGTATTGAGTGGAATTTGCTTACAATTAGAAGGACCGCGGGTTCGGAGTGGAGAATGGGCATAGGTATGGTGGATTATTGATTGTTATTTTGTCTCTTCGGAACCCAGGGGTTATTGCGGGCATAGGTACTCATTGTAAGTAAGGGGCCTTTGCAACGCACAATTGGTCGCTTCAAAACACGTCGTTTTGTGGAATCGGGCGGATAAGTGGAGAACAGGACGAAGGAGTAGTGGGGGTTTTTTTTGTGACTCGGAACCCTATACCGTATTGCAGTTGTAGGCACGATGATTGCAAGGGATCTATTCCCGGCATGGGAACTCGCTGTGATCATCATACCTCTGAAGCGAGAAAATTGTAGCTTGAAATGGTGATGAATTGTGTGAAACGAGCAGGCTGTTTGTTGTATATGTTAGTTAATTCCCGGATACATCGCCACAGTAATCTCATCAATCAATAGACAGTGTCTTACAGTATTCCCTGAAGGGTCCCTACCAAAATGTCCCCCCTCTCTCTCGACCACTACCAAAATGTCCCCCTACCAAAATGTCCCCCCTCTACCAAAATGTCCCCCCTACCAAAATGTCCCCTACCAAAATGTCCCCTCGCTCCTCCCTGGCCACACTCCTTCCTCCTCCCTGGCCAGGGGGGTTTTGATCTGGCATTACTATTTCGATCAATGATCTAGTGAACTTTGATCGTTCGAATCCTGGATCGAATCCTAGTCCAACTAGGATGTATCCGATTAACAGGATGAATCCGTTTTTCTGGGTATATAAGGGCAGTCTTCAGAGCTAGACGCCACTCGTGCGCTCTCTCTCCCTTTCTCTCTCATTTTCTTTCGAATTGTTTTCGATTAGTATATTTTTAATTGTTTTGTTGATGCAAATTAGTGACTGACTTATTTTGAGATGGCTGCTACATGGAGTGGATTCTCATTACCCAGCAACAAAGGAAATCATAAGATTGCCGCATATCGAATCTGTGGAGATCCCGATTCGATCGTGTCTTACAGATTCAAGGAGAAAGTGGATGGAGACGAAGTTCCGATTAGAAATCGGAAGGCTAAGTATGTGTGTATGTCATGTGAAAGATCCACCTCTCCAGGTACGAAAGTCACGATTCGAGTGTTCTTTCCCGATGATGGACAGTGTGTGTTCCTCTCAAACCCCGCTGATCCATCTCGCCATCGATGTGGCGAGATGGATCAGCGGGTGATGACAAGTGCAGACCCGCAGTCCTTCTTTGTTCCAAGATTGCGTGAGTTATTATATTCAATTTTGGTGAGTACGAATGAAGAAAAGCCGAAATGTTCTCTTCAGGAAAGATTTCTCTAAGCAGAACTCGGAATCTGCAGCTGACGGCCATCTGAAGAACCCCTCACGGGCATACCGGGAGTGCAGTGCGTTGATTGCTAAGAGGGAAGGGCTTGCTAATTTACTTTTACCAGAGGATGTCGACGAAGTGCTCGATCTGTACAGTGGAGGCAAGAACAAGAACAAGAGGAAACGACAGCTATCTTTGGACGTGAAAAAGTATGTATTGCTTGCGGTTCACCTATAGTAGAACGCGTTTTGATATTTTCGCATCAGACGAATCTGGGGGATTTGATTCAACTAGCGGATCATTTTATTATTGAGAGCGCTTATTCAATTACGATGTCTCGAAATGAAATGCAAAGGCAGTCATTATGAGCGAGAGGGGCGAGGGAGAGTGGTTTCTCTTTTCATTCGAGGTGCGCGCGGCGGCGAGGGGTGGTCGGGAGAAGTGGAATAGGGGTGAGTTTGGGGATTCGGATCCTAGCTAGGGAGATGCTGATACTAGCGAGGGAGATATAGGGGGGGGGGGAATTAGCGAGGGAAAAGAGAAGAAATGTCTAAGGCTTTAACTTGGATAATTCGCATTGCCGCGTGGCAACCGTGTCGCGGAGCGACACTGCCTTCCGCAGTCATTCTAAATAACGATCTTTTCAGATCTGCTGGTGTCTCAAGAGTGGAGGAGTACGATGCAATTGACGATAACGATATTCAAGTTATTGGCCAATCTGAAACATTCAGAATTTCAGATCCGGACGATTCAAAGAGAATCTACTTGGCTGCCAGACGGACCTTCGAATTGGCGATCGAGTTGGGAATCGAAGCACTTCTTATTGACGGTAATTTCGGATTTACTCCCATTCCCACTTGCACGAAAAAACGAGCTTATCAACTTTTCACGGTCCGAGTCTGCTGCCGAAATACGAGTTTCCTGCTGGTGGCTGCTCTCCTACCATCGAAGGCCGCATCGGAGTACACTCTCTTGCTCGAGGTTTGCTCTGATTATTGAGATGTGACTCAAATTATCAATTCACAGACCGTGCAAACAATCTTCTCCAATATGAACTTCTCCCTCAAAGGAGTTCGTATAGTGAGTGATTGGGAGACTGGAATAATCAAAGCTGTGCGAACAGCGATTCCGATGGCTCGTCACGAAGGTTGTTCCTTCCATGCACTCAAGTGCATTAATAACAAAATTTCATCGTTTGGACTGAATGCCTTCGCGAAGAGTTATCCTGTCGTGCGTACTTGGTTCAATCGTGTTCGAGCTGCCATCTTCCTTCCAAAAACATACATCGAGCAGTTAGTTTTTCAACGAATATTGCGATCTGTTCGTTTAATTATGAATAATTTTTCAGGTGTGGAATCCTGGAAGTCCCCGTGTCGAACATCCACCCTGCTTTCACAGGTACGCATAATTTCCTGCAATATTTCAGATCTGAATGGATGACACACCCCGAGACGATGTTCTGCAAGTTCATGATCGAACGTCATCGAACCACTAATCTCGTCGAAAGTTGGCATCGGTGAGATTTTTACCCTACTAATCAGAAATAGAATCTAGTTTTAGTATAAAATAAAAATTATCTCATTATAGTGGCCTCATTAGCTACTTCCTCGGTCATCATCCGCCTCTCATGGAGCTGGTCAACTTTCTCTTGGTGAGTCGCTCTATTCCACGCTAGAAGTGCGAATCTCAATTTCAGAAGACGGAACTGGACGATAATATCTCCATGAAGCACTATCGCGACAATGGATCGAGTTATGAGCTAAGTGATGATGACGAAAAAAGATCGATTGAAACTCTATCACCCATGATTGAGTTCCATTCGATTATTTGCGACAAAGATCCATCCAATGATGAGATTCTGAGTTACTTAGATAGGATGACCAAATTCTGCCATGAAAAACTTAACTGAAATGTTTCTAAACCTACAACTGGCTGAATTTCGTTATCTTATTTCACTTTTGTTGTTGTGTTCAATTTATTCGCTTCTTTTAATAATATTTTACTTTCCAGAATACGAGTCGAAACGAGAAGAGGAAGATGTGAGAGTGTGATCAGTGAGAGTCGATTAAATAGTGAGAGTTGAGTGAGAGTGCGCAAACGAGAGAGACGATTCTTTAGGCCCATTTAATGCTATTTTGTGATGTACAGTTTTCACACATGCGCTTTGATAAATATTTTTGCCTGTCTCACATGTCGTTATTTGCCACACATACCGAATGGATTTCACAAGAAACTTCACGTTGAACAGTGATCAGACTTTCTGTCCATCATTAGATTAATTCACAACGACGGCTCTTCAAAAATTTTCATATATCACGAGTTCCTAAGTCACTTCTTCCCTCCTGATCTCCTGATCTGACGTCAACGACAGGCTATATGATATTCCGAGACACTCGAATTCTAAGTGCTTTTGAACTCGGAGTCTCCCCCAATTAATGAGTACATCCCTAGTCGGATATGAAAATATCGGTATCATCCCACTGGCCAGGGGGGAGGAAGGAGGGTGGCCTGGGAGGAGCGAGGGGACATTTTGGTAGGGGACATTTTGGTAGGGGGACATTTTGGTAGAGGGGGGACATTTTGGTAGGGGGACATTTTGGTAGTGCGCGCGGGGGGACATTTTGGTAGTGGTCGAGAGAGAGGGGGGACATTTTGGTAGGGACCCTTCCCTGAATATCCACGCCTACAGTGTTCTCTAATCGAAACCTCCTTACAGTATACCCTCCTCAGTATTCTCTATTCGACACCTTTCGTTACAGTATCCTCTTCACTAATCAGTACACCTCTCCCATTACAGTATACCCTCCTCCGCCCACTCCCTGCTCCCGGGAGGAGCTGCTGCAGCGGGACGTGTTGCTGTGCTTCAACCTGGACAGACAGTGAGTAATACGGTAGATTACGGTAGTATGAGAAGGGAATTGATTGATCTGGATCGACAATGAGTACGGTAGATTACGGTAGGCAAAGGGGGTATTGATTGACCTGGATAGACAGTAAGTGGATAATAGATAGAGAAAGTGAAAAGGGTATTGATTAACCTGAACAAGCAGTGCTTACGGAAGGCAAGTGGAGTATCGATTGACCTGGTCAAAATCTGACATAAGGTAGACGGCTGTATTGGCTGGAGGGCCACGGTAATCACGAGAATGATATGTTTCCTAGGTGACGGATGACAAGGTATTTATATCTATTGAAAAATGGGGAAGTATTGATTTTTTGGGTTACGGTAGATCGATGATTGATGATCGATTTTCTCCCCAGATGCGAAGAGGTCATCGACGCGCACCGGCTGGCAGCGAGCATCACGAAGCGGAACGCGGACAGGGTACGGTAGGGCGGAGTTATTGATTGATTACGGTAGTTATGGCAATATTGATTAATTATGACGGGGTACGGTAGGGCTGTGAGATATTCATTGAGTATGGTAGACGGATAGTATTGCTTTTATGGCATTATGAAATTTTTTGCGTTGCCTGTGAGATTTGGGCTGTTGCAATCCTTGAACTGCGCTTGCGAGGAATGAACGTCAGTGGTTCTCTCCATTTCCAATCAATAAGAATTTTATAATGAACTAGCGAGGTTTGCTCTGCAGCTTTCTTTCATTATAATGAGATCAGCCAATATGAAGTCGTTAGATATGTGAAAAATTGGTCGTAACATGCGAGCTCTGTGTTGCAGCGTTAATTCATCCTTGAGGATGATGGGGTCCATTAATTCCATCTTTATGACCATCGTAAAAAAAAATATTACAAAATTGCGTCAGCGAAGTTTGCGGCTGCAGCATTGTATCATATGAGTGTAACGTGTGTGATCAATGTGGTTCAGTAATTTAAAAGAGGAATAATGATCTAGCTGAATTTGTGCTACAGTGTCAATTCATCCTTGTGACTACTGGTCTTGGTTTAGTCACATCTTGTTACTCTGTGAAACAAATACAAAATTGCGCCCGTGAACTTTACGTTGCAGCATTTCTTCTTGTTCGTGTATGGAGCGTGATAGTCAGTGTTGCGTCGATGGAGAGTTTATAAAATATAACTAATGGTGAACCAGCGAGTTTCGTGTAGGTCACTGTGCCTATTAGACTGCCCTAGATAACGTCTTTGATAACTTATTGGATGTCATTAGAAATGTAACAAAAAATATAAATGAAAATAGATAATAAAAATATATTAAATAATAAAGTGTAACCCACTCCAGGTGATCGCGCGCACGCACGAGCTGCGCCAGTGGCTGCACTCCATCGAGAGAAATGAGAAGGTGAGGGGGTGGGGTTGATCTTTGATCTATGTTCGATACTCCTATATTGTAGTTTTATCGTTGAGCTTTGGTGTCTGACTAGATTATAGCTTGATGCTTGGTCAGTGTGGTTTGATAAACACGCAATCGAGAGGAACGGGAAGGTGAGGGGAGGAGGGGTGATCTTTAATCTTTGATTGCCTCTACGATTAACTATGTTGTTTATTTTTTCGCTTTTCTTAAGACGATGAAACGGGTAGTGGGCGAGTTGCTTGGAATACCCAGAACGAATTGCATGCACTCTTTTGCCTTTCGTATCATTCGCCAACCAGGCAGTACGAGACAGTGGGCGAAACGGAAAAATAAAGATGGAAATCGAACAAATTACTGTAACTCGAAATACGTGTTGCCATTTCTGATCCAATCTGCGCACTCTCTTGTCAAACAGACACGGAAAGTGTACGAATCGAATAATTAAGGAAATTAGAATTAGATTGCTTCCGACGATTAGTAATGTTATATCTTTTTCGCTTTTCCATGTATGATGAAACAAAAAAAAGTAATTTGACCTAATTGCAGCACGCGGCGTCCACTGCAGCAGTCGCAGCCCTGATGCAGTCGCGCAATCAGGACATGCTGGACCGACTGCAGAGCTGCCCCGGGGAGACAGCGATGAGAAGGAGTGAGTGGATGGGGTAGTTATTGGGGGATACGGTATGGAGTATCGATTGAGTTAGTTGATAAAGAAAAGAATACAAATGAAACGGACATCCTCAAATTCGTTTGAGAAATTTCGCCCTGTCATGTGCACTGATGGTCATTTACACAAAATCGGGGGGTCGGCAAGAATACTGTTGAAATTCGTGGGTTTCGCTTCCGAAATCGGGGGTTATATGCTACAAACCCAGGGTCAATACCGGGGGTATGGTCCGATATCCGACCCCGTGCTCAACACTGGTCATGTGGCTGTTTCAACTAGGATAGACATGTGGGGAACTGCAATGACGATCGATCAGAGCGCGCTTTCTCTACTCAAAAAAATAATAGTACTCGAAAAATGTCTATTTTTTGTTTCATCACTCAATTTTGAAAAACATGAGAGTTGGACGATGCGAATATACATATAGGCTCTAGGCTTTGAACATCTGTTTCGGGATATGGTAGATTGGCGATACCGTATACCTAACGTTAGTTAAGTGGGACTAATTAATGAGATAAATAACGAGAATTAATACATAATTAAATAAAATAATCTATAATCGCAGAAGAGGTGGAGCGGTGCGCGGCGGAAGCGGCCCGGCTCGCGCAGTGTGCAGCAGCATGGACGGGTATGGACGAGCGACACATCGCGAACTGGCAGGGTGAGTGGAGGGAGTATTTAGGGGAAGAGGGGAGACATCGATCTCCGTGGCTTAACAAATGACCGGAATCGTTTCTAACTCGGCAGAAGCATGGCAAATTTCCCGTTGTTGGCGACTTGTAAAAATTGTGTTTCGCATCCTGTATTTGAGAACGAACGTGAGTGTGCTTTGATTAGCGTGCGCCCTCCCAGTCCATCATTACATTTTATAGAAAATGTCTTGAAATTTACTCGTTTTAAAACCTCGGGTTTCCCTGCTTCATACTTCCATAAGGAGCCAACGCGAATGTTCTATTTTGATAGATGGCATGTTGCGGAAAAAAACAACAACAAAATATTCTCAATCCGCTACTGCCGCATCTCTTCACAACTACAATATTCTCGAATGTCGATCGATCGATTCCCTGATCATCAACTCCCTCCCCCACACTGCAGACCCCCCCCCCCCCCTTCGTCGTCACTTGGCGCCGAAGGAGTCCGAGGGCGGCAGTTGATCCGCGCTATTTAGCAGATAAAAAAATAGTTTTCAATCCTGGGATGTTCGCGCTTCACAGTTTCATTAGAAGCCTATTCGGGTTTTCTATTCGATGCGAGTGAAGTAAGAGCATGAAACAATCTATTGACTTAGTGTTATTATATGATATTAGCGACCTCTGATAATCGATCACATTTTCCTGTTTATCAATTTTCCCCCGCACTCCAGATTCCCTTCGCCGTCTCTCCTCGCCATCGAAGTCGTCCGACACTCGGTCCGCACTGGAGATGGACCAGAAATGGGCTGCCACCATGCTCAAGAGGGTCCAGGATCGATTGGCCGACCTCAAGGTACGCTAGGTTACGGTAGTAGATTGCAGTAGTGGGTTTAGATTATTATACAAGTTAGCCACAGTCCAATCGTAGTGCCATCTTGTTCATACTTATCCGCGAGATGTGAAACTCAAACTCTTCAAGTGTTGAGTGACACAAAATGTTCGTTGGTCTTCTTATTATTAGCAATCTGTAAAAGTGGGTTATTATTAAACTTTATAAATAAATAATGTAAATCGCAGACGGACGCCAACTACCGCGTGAAGAAGGAGGAGGGCATCGGGCACGTGATCAGGTACGGTAGTTGGGGGTTACGGTAGCCGTAGGGGTACGTTAGTTTTGATTTCAATAACTTGCACGAGTCTGGTAGTCGAAGAGTATCGTAGATTGTGCGTTTCCTTTCCCTTTGCAACTCTGATTGAGCAACGTACCTCATGGAGTAGGTGAAGTAGTGATGAAACGCGATTGGTGCGGGGTGATCGAAGTATCGGATCGTCTTATTTTGATTTGGATATTTGCAAATCCATTTCGAATGGTTCAGATTGCGGTAGGATCACAATATTACGGTAGCACAAATTATTGATCGCTAATAACGAGATTTCGGTAGCACAAAAAAAAGATATTTTTCGCCCAGGGGCATCTTTCCAGTCGAAAATCACATGCTTACGGTAGCCCAAATTATCGATTGATTTCTAATCTCATCAGGGGCATCATCGCACTCGAGACGACGCTGCACGAGTGCGTGCGCAAGATGAGAGAGACGGCCGGCGTCGTGAGCGCCGTGGCGGATCAGGCGAGGGTACGGTAGATCTATTGATTGGGGTACGGTATCGATTATTGATTAGGGGTACGGTAGTTTACGAATAACGTAATAGAGTAAGCAAAGAGAGACGACCGGCGTCGTGAGTGCGGTGGCGGATCAAGGTACGGTATCGAGTATTGATTTATTTATCGATTCATTGGAGAACGGTAGCTTGTGGGCACGGTAATTATTGATTGGCAATAGTTTTGGTAGCTAAAGGGCACATTAGTGATGTTAGATAGCTGGCAATCATGCGACTATGTGTGAGAGAGACGGCGAGCTTGAATTCAGGGATGACAGATTATGTCTTCCCACCAGTTTGATTGTGGTTTTTGACATTTAGTGACTACGAGTTCATTGTTCATTTACACAATTTGCGTGCCTTTTCATCTCGAAATAAAAATTGCAGACTCAATCATTGATTTTGCAAACTATTAAGAGAATATTGAATGGCGATCAAAATTGAGAAAACGGTTCATCATTTGTACCGGGCCGCTTCAAGTTACAGTAGGAAGTGACTACGATTTGATATCTTCTCCCTCCAATGAGGTGTCGGAATAGGATACACTAGACATGAATTGCAATTTGATTGATCAGCGTCATACAGTATACCATACTCATCATATATTGGGAGATTACGGTAGCCACATTGATCATCCGATCTTTACAGGACAGCATCTCGTCGTACATGCAGAACACGGCGGGCCTGGACGAGGCGCAAATCAGGAAGTGAGTTGCTCTCTCGGTTTTACATGCTCTCTCGCTCACTCTCACAGACGAGAGAGCATGGGGAATGAGGATACCATGGTGTAATACTCTCGATTCGAAGCACTAGAGCAGCGGAAATGGGAATTCCGGGATTATCACGGGTTTCCTGTAAAAGTGTAGGAAAATCGGCGCTCTTTTTCACTAGCCAAAAACACGTTTGTCTCCGATTTTCATGAAACTTGGTAGGTGGGTACCCTTAAGGTCAGGAGGAGGTCCACCTACTTGGTTTGGTCAATTATCGATTTTATCGATTTTTTGAACCTGAAACTTTGATAGACCATAACTAGCTTCATTTTCATCGTACAACGAGGAAATTTCACACACGAGTTCGTCTCGGAATTCTCTACAGAGTCCAAAAACACAATATGTAAAAATTTGATCTTCTGTATGTTTCTCGAAAATTACCCCAAAACACAATCGATATTATTTTGGAAATCGATTCTACGCACCCGTTTTGAGGTAACCCAATATTTCATTCCGCATATCTCTGTCCTTTCAAAGGTGTTTACTACGTGAGGTCAACATAGCCGATTTTCTTAGGAAAACACGTTTCCTGTCATAACCCGCTTCAACGTGGTCCGATCAAAAAACTTCTCTAAACCATTCTTTTTTGTCTTTTTGAGAGCTACTTTTTTCACTTCGACGACTTTTTTGATTGGACCACGTTGAAGCGGGTTATGACAGGCCCAGTGATGGAAGGCTCTGTGCAATAAGCTGTATATTATCTACTGGACAAAGTCTTTACATAGGCTGATTGAGGTTGCAGCAACTAGTAATGATGGCGATGTAAACTTGCTAAACAATGAACGGTCTTTCCGCGCGTGCTGTATAATTATCTAATACGTCTTGATAAACTGTGGTATAGTATTATCGTAGCATGTTCATCTATAGTTGTTTGATAACTCGATGTTCTTGATTACGGTAGTTCGAATCGCTAACTAATTTTATTAAGGAATCTGACCAATTCCGTCTCCGCGGTCTCGATGCTGCGCGCGAACGTGGAGAAGCAGGCGGAGCTTGCGAGGAAGATGGAGGTGAGCGAGGGGTTGTTGTTTTTGTGATTGTTGTTGCTGTTCTTGTTGTTTGCCGTTGTATAGAATTGTTCTAGTAGGTATAGTGAATGGTAAATTGACTGCTCTTTCGAAAATGTCTTGTCGGGTTTGGGTTGTGGCGATTTGATTAGTGTGATAGATTAGTGCGATGGTGATCCAGTCAAGGCATCCCCTCTTCAAATTATAAATTTTGTCCCTAACAAGGCGGACAAGGTTGCGAAACAGTTATGTGTTTGTGTCCAAAGACCGTAGAGAAGGAATTGAGCTGTGATTTTCAATGTTACTGTACAGAAGCGTAGCAAACCTGAAACTACCGGGAATTCTGCTACCCTAGGTTCAAAGTTACCTGCCGAGTTAGAGTTACGGCAGTTTGTTATGCACGGTGGAGTTCTGTGATAGACGATTTGATCTTCTTTTTTCCGCGTTGAATAATGACCATTCAGTCTCCACTTCTTTGCAATAATTGTCATATCCAACATGTTTGGGTCTTATGTTTCATAAGTTATTCTTCTAGTGAACTTGATTTTCATTCCGCTAAACCAATTATACATTGGAAAAACCCTAACTCTCCATCTTTATGATATCGTCGATATATTCTTCACGAGCCTAACTGTTTACGCATTCGTTCCTGATTTAGTGATTCTATTTACCGATTTATTAATTCATTTTCTCTTCTCAGGAGCTGCGCGTGCGCTTCCGCGCGCAGGGCGTCGTCTGCGCGACGCTCAAGTCGAAGCAGGCGGTAAATGGCGTGAACGGGGTGAGCTTTCTTGATTTTTCTAACTCTTCCTGTCGTTTAAATACTCGAAAATGGAGACAGCTGTAGTATCAGCATGATTCAACGGTATAGTAGACAATTAACTGGCGGGTTTTGGGATACGCGATGTTTACTTGTATGGTAGCTTCTATTAATTACCGATACTGATCGGATTTTGACCAATTATATTCAATGTCAGAAGCGCGAAAGTTTGGACTAGTGAAAATGAGATACTATTTTATTGATTTTTGTTCAGACCGCAGCAAACGGCCTTCCGCCTCGGCCAGTGCAGCAGCCGACGGTGATCAACTGCAATCAGACACTCGAGAGTGAGGACATGGACACGATAACACCCGCGAGATCCGGATTCCACTAGGAGTACGGTAGATGACGGTGGAATGGAATCGATGATTGACTTCATTCTATCTATCGTACAGTTACACTTCGAGTAGATTACGATAGATTGCTATCGATGATTGATGTCTTTTTTTCTGTTTTATCGTAGTTTTCTGAAATGATAGTGTAGTATTTGGATGCTCGACTTATCATTGATACTGTACATATTAGAATAATTGCTCAGAAATCGTCACAAGATTGTAGCAAGAAGGATATTAAGGTAGATTGGTCTATCGCTAAGTGCCCGATGAATGAATGAGCTTCGGTTTCACGATTTTCATTGGCTTGTCGTTAATTTTTCCTTCCGTTACAATAGTTGCTCAAATCTCTTAATGTACATATTAATTGCTCATATTTACAAGCCATTTGTAGATTCGCTAACTAGACAATCACTAGTTAATTCGCATTTCATACCGATGCTAGTCCATTCAACACTTTGCCTTACACTGTACACACTTTGCGTTGTCAATATATCAGTTGAATTACCTCCGAATCTGCGATACTCCGGGTCATTTAATGCCCAAGAATCTGATAAATGTATTGTAAATAATATGGCAAGTGTGCAAGTAATAACGTTCCATCATTTGGGATACTTTGACCGTCAATATAGTTATGAGGCCGTTCGCCTAAGAATCGGACAAATCTGAAGGAGTTTGGCTCAGCTCAAAAATCTCGATTCTCTGAAACTATGTGAATTGGGGTTATCGAAGGTGCTGATGACGAGGGGCATAGTCATTTTTCATGTCGACGTCCCTTTGGCTCCAGATGGCGTGACGTCGAAAACAGTTTTTCAAGATTTTCTAAGTTAGAATAGCAACTAAATTTAAGCGAGTTTGGCTCTCTGAGTAGAATTCGATGCTGATTACAGCTGCCAACATAATTTTTTATGAATTACAACAATAATTGTGAAAATTGGAAGATTTCGCTGAGCTAATTGGGCACAGGGACAGTATCATAAATCGGACCGGGATGACACAAGGATTCCAAATATGTTTTTACATTGTCAATAAAACATGCAAGTAAGGTTTTATGCAAAAGATAGTTTACAGGATTGTAAGTAAATTCATCCATCCTTCCACTTGTTGACTTCCGAACTTTTATCGATCCGTCTCTCCTTTCCGAGGGAAGCGAGAGAGCATGGGGAATAGAGAGAGCACAGAGAGAGGGAAGAGGTCATCCTAGAGAGACTCGCGTAGATCAAGAGATCGGAAGTCAACAAGTGGAAGGATGGCAGAAATTACTTACAACCCTGTAAACTGTCTTTTGCATAAAACCTTACTTGCATGTTTTATTGACAATGTAAAAACATATTTGAAATCCTTGTATCATTCCGGTCCGATCTATGATACTGTCCCTGCGCCCAATTAGCTCAGCGAGAACTTCCATTTTACACAATTATTTTTGTAATTCACAAAAAATAAAATTGACAGCTGAAATAAGCATCGAATTCTACCCCGAGAGCCAAACTCGCTTAAATTTAGCTGTTATTCTAACTGAGAAAAATCTCGAAAATCTGTTTTCGACTATACGCCATCTGGAGCCAAAGGGACATCGACATGAAAAATGACTTTGCCCATCGTCATCAGCACCTTCGATAACCCAAAATCACATACTTTCATAGAATCGAGATTTTTGAGCTGTGCCAACCTTTGTCCGACTCTCTCGCAAACGGCCTCTTATGTGAAAATTTGTGCTGAGTTTGTGTTTCTTGTACTATTCACTTCTTAGGTTATCTGTTTGATCTAGTATAATCGGAGAATGTGATCTAGAAAAGAACTTCGGAAAAATACGTTTCCTTCAGGCTGAAGGCTTCAGCTCTTGATCTGAATTTGTGATTTGCTATGCTTTCGACAATTTCTTTTAAAAAAACATTGTCTCATTGCTCATCTGTTCTTTCATTTCACCGCTCACTTTCTCATCTCTACTAACTATTGAGCAGGCGGTCTAGTCTTTTAACTGTTCAATCTACCGTATCCATTCGTTACCGTACCCAATCGATATTCTTAGTGACCTACCGTACACGATGGAAGCGGTGCGACGCCTGCTGCCCGAGCTGACCACCGCCCTCAGGAAGGTAATCGATAGTCGGGTAGTTACCGTATCCTAACACCTTCTGTAGTTCATCACGAAATGAACGTTTTTTTTTGTTTATCGAGTATCTCCCGTGGATTCTAGAACTATTACTACTAGCAGCATCGTATCACTAAGCCGACATTATTGCTTCAGAAATATTATGTTTCGAAGTAAAAGTAACCGTCGATCGCTGAGAACTTACAATTTGGCACCATATCGAATTTGTGAAACACTAGATTCATAGGGTGAGAGAGTGATTGTATTCGTGCATGGGGCAACTGCGGCCGCCTCTTATTCTTATTCTTATTCTTTATTCACCACAAGAGACAATGTGCGTTAAGGGCGGTATGTGTGCAACAGGTGGTGCATCTTTAAATGCATCGGAGTGGTATTTAAAGTAGTTAAAGTGCGGTAAAGTTAATCGACCGATCCTACCGTATCATGGACGACATGGTACCGTATGAATACAGTGTAACCCATCCTTCTCAGGGCAACTGCGGCCGTCTCGGTGTGGTCGGAGGATCGGTGGAGTACACGGGCGCGCCCTTTTACGCCGCCATTTCCATGCTCAAAGTGGTACGGTATTCAGTACTACAGTACATTTTCTCTATGGTTACAGTAATCTTTAGATGGCGAAGTTTCTATGCTCAAAGGGGTACGGTATCTTGGACATTTTATCGGTTCGTAGGAGTGGGGTAGGTGGGGGGGGGGGGGGGGGGGGGTGCGGTAGAATAGGAAGTCTAGAATAAATAATAGAAACTGATCGCATCAGTTCCATGCTCAAAGATATCTTGTATATTTGAGCGACTCAGTGTACGGTGGAACAGAAACTCAAAAACAAGCATCTGTACGATGCTAAAAGTGGTGCGATATCGTTGATTGATTACTGTAAAAACTGCTGAACTGCTGTAACTCAAGAATATTGTGAGATGAGTACGATGTTCAAAGTAGCGTGATATTATGTTTGAATCGAACGAACGAACCATCAATCGGTACAAACTTTAAATATCGACCAATATCGACAATGCGAAACACGAAAGGTGCTAGGTGCGGGTAACTTCAATTTCAACGCAGCGCCAATTTCGCGGCACCCTTTTCACTTCCTAGAGCACACCTATCTAGTAGAGATACCTGGAATATTATTGATCTTTGACTTTTGATCTCTGATCCGTGATCTTTGATCTCTCACAGGGCGCCGACCTCGCGCACGTCTTCACGCCGGACGACGCGGCGGCCGTCGTCAAGGGCTACGCGCCCGAGCTCATCGTCCACCCGGAGCTGGATGTGAGTGGAGTTTGATCTTTGATCTCTAAAAATTTGGAATTTGTACTTTGATCCTTGATCTAGACTCATCGTGGATGTGGGCGTTTAAATTCTGATCTTTGAGATTTTCTAGTTTGGTTTGCGTATTTTCACCTTTGTGACGACATCTTGTTTGTGATTTTCATGGTACGACTGCCAATGCATCAATAATCACTGCGGGATACGCTTTGGGCTTCTTATGAAGTATGCGAAACTCGAAATCCCAAATGTGCCTATAGATCTCCTGATCTCTGATCTTTGTAGTCTGTAGTCCAATCTGATCTTTGATGTCTTTGCAGCCGGGCCACTGGCAGCAGCGCATGGACGCGATGCTCGTCGGACCGGGCCTCGGACGGGAGGAGGTACGGTAGCAGGGGTTACGGCAACATAGTAAGAAGTAGGGTTGGCTAAACGGTTGCGACATTGCAACGTTGCAATGGAGGGGAGGGAGGGATGCAACGTCGCAAAGAGAGTGCGAGGGGAGGGGGAGGGATTGCGACGTTGCAATGGGCTTTGCAACGTCGCAATGTTTCGCAACCTTCCGAGTTCGGAAAATAATTCCCGAGTCAAATTTTTTGGACATTATCATGGTGACGATAATTAAATCGATTTTTCATTTCAAATTTTCACCTATTTCATCACCTCTACGTAATTTGTGAAAAATGCTGTGCAAAGTAGTTTTTTTGGATTAAAAACCAAGGAAGATGCCATTCAATGGGCAAAATGAGGTTATTTAAGTAAGATGCAGGATACAAACAAATACATAAAATGCAATTACATAAAATAGGGTTACCCGATTTGAGTTGCTGTTGTATCTACGTGCAATGATTGTTTATTTTGCTCCTCACGCGCGCGTGTTTCTTTCTCATTTAGATTCGCGTTATACGGAGTTAATAATCGTTTTTAAATGTAGTGAAATGCAAAATGAGATAAATTTTCCCGAAAAGTAACTTCTAGCATAATCCCGATAAATTGCTCCCTCATGCTGTCATCAAACTTTTGTCAATATATCTTTTCTGAACCGAGTTAGCAAAAAACCACGCATTTATGGCAAAGACGGGACCAGACAAAAGTGGGCGGATCCATTACGAGTCTTATTTCCAAAATTCGGAGGGCATAGTTCCCCCTGGCCGAGCAGAGCTTTGCGACGCTCAGAGAACAGAGGGAGCGAAGATCGGAAGAGAGCGCGCGCTAGTCACACCGGGTACGAAACAGTGGGGAGAGGCGGGGAGAGGAGAGGGGGAAAGGAAATGAGCGCGCGCTGAAAAGTTTGAAAAAGTTGTGCAAATCGGAGAAGGATCCTATTCGTGTGATTTCTTCTCCAAAAATCTTCAAAAAAATCGAGATAACAATCTATTCAATGCGCACTGTGATGTGTGACCTCTTGATCTCTTGAACCTCTTGAACCTCTTGAATGAGCTCTTGAATGAAAGCTCTTGAAAGTGACCTCTTGAATGAGAACACCGAGCGTGTAACCCAATTTTACCCATAAAATTACATCTCCGTTGATTTTTCTGTTATTTTTGGCGAAAATATGGACTTTGTGAAGCATTTTTTTCACAAATTACGTAGAGGTGATGAAATAGGTGAAAATTTTAAATGAAAAATCGATTTAATTATCGTCACCATGATAATGTCCAAAAAATTTGACTCGGGAATTATTTTCCGAACTCGGAAGGTTGCGAAACATTGCGACGTTGCAAAGCCCATTGCAACGTTGCAATCCCTCCCCCTCCCCTCGCTCTCTCTTTGCGACGTTGCAATCCCTCCCCCTCCCCTCGCTCTCTCTTTGCGACGTTGCATCCCTCCCTCCCCTCCATTGCAACGTTGCAAACTCCGTATTGCCAACCCTAGTAAGAAGTAGGGTTGGCATTTCGGGGTTAATGGTCTTTTACGAGAGAGGGGGAGAGTAGCGGACCGCTACCCCCGCTACGTTTCGGGGAAGGGGGCTTTTCCACGCAGTCTTCAATAAAGCCTAGACGGGTTAGAAAGAGCATGCGGAGGCGAGTTAAATTGTTTAGCTACCGTTTAGCCAACCCTAGCAAGGAGTACGGTAGCATATGTTGTTAGCCAACATATTGTTATGCTGTGCCGCGAGTTTTTGAATTAGAGTAATATTTTGTTTTTGTTTTTTAAACGGGCACCCTAGTTCCCAGCGAGGTTTCCGAAAAAAGTCTCTTACTTGATCTATTTATGAAACGCGAAATCAGGCGGTCCGTTATCACCGCTACCGTTTAGCCAACCCTAGCAAGGAGTACGGTAGCATATGTTGTTAGCCCACATATTGTTATGCTGTGTCGCGAGTTTTTGAATTAGAGTAATATTTTGTTGTTGTTTTTTAAACAGGCACCCTAGTTCCCAGCGAGGTTTCCGAAAAAGTCTCTTACTTGATCTATTTATGAAACGCGAAATCAGGCGGTCCGTTATCACCGCTACCGTTTAGCCAACCCTAGCAAGGAGTACGGTAGCATATGTTGTTAGCCCACATATTGTTATGCTGTGTCGCGAGTTTTTGAATTAGAGTAATATTTTGTTGTTGTTTTTTACACAGGCACCCTAGTTCCCAGCGAGGTTTCCGAAAAAAGTCTCTTACTTGATCTATTTATGAAACGCGAAATCAGGCGGTCCGTTATCACCGCTACCGTTTAGCCAACCCTAGCAAGGAGTATGGTAGCATATGTTGTTAGCCAACATATTGTTATGCTGTGTCGCGAGTTTTTGAATTAGAGTAATATTTTGTTGTTGTTTTTTAAACAGGCACCCTAGTTCCCAGCGAGGTTTCCGAAAAAAGTCTCTTACTTGATCTATTTATGAAACGCGAAATCAGGCGGTCCGTTATCACCGCTACCGTTTACCCAACCCTAGCAAGGGGTACGGTAGCATATGTTGTTAGCCAACATATTGCTATGCTGTGTCGCGAGTTTTTGAATTAGAGTAATATTTTGTTGTTGTTTTTTAAACGGGCACCCTAGTTCCCAGCGAGGTTTCCGAAAAAAGTCTCTTACTTGATCTATTTATGAAACGCGAAATCACCGGTATTTGGTTAGCCTGTTAAAGGGAAAACATGGCGTTAACACAACGTTACCCTGCGTGCAATAGTATCTACAGTAGCCTGTCGACCGTACCTAGCAGCTACCATTGCTCACCAGTCTCCGCCGTTTCAGAAATCGCTGCAAGTGGCGCACGACGTGATCGTGGAGGCGCAGCGGCGCGCACAGCCTCTCGTCGTCGATGCGGTACGTGGTCTTTGATCTTTGTAGTTTGTAGTCTAGTCTCAATCGAAATTCTACAAGCACGGGATTGTGCCGATCTGGCCGTACTATGCGTTGTAGTTTATCACAGAGCAAACAATTGTAGCTTATACTCTGACCTTCGATCTTTGACCACTAATGGCGTCTTCACGACCTCTTTACTATCAGGGAGCTAGAAGCACTAAAATCTGGGAACTTCTCTGTTTTTTGGCCCAGGGTATTTTGCACGAGTTTCTGCAATATGCAGAAATCAATTACTCTCCCTCACTCTCTCCCCCTTCATCATTTCTCTTCCCTCACACTCAATCGCGCGGTCACTCGCTGTAGAATGGGTGAGTAGACGCACAACAATCGAGTTTGCATCCATTGGAAAGTCAGTTTTGATTTAGCGTCGTGAAATAGGAGGTGCGAGATGTTAGACTGGAAGTGCCGTTGAATACGGCGGCAGTGAAAGTTTCGGTGGTTGAGCCGATTTTGAGGCACACTCAACTTTTTCGGGGAGCGAGCCAACCCCGCTATACGAAACGTGATTGTCGAAATGAATGGTTTTTATTATTCTGCCATTCAATTATCTGATTGAATAGTGTGATTTAATTCAATTACACACCCCCCTATAAAAGGCCTAGCATTCCAATTTTTCCTCACAGTTCAGCGCTCTCCACTTTGGAGGAGGGTGCGGGAAGCCTTGGCTCCCTTGGACTGGGATCTCCCAAAAGGGAGATCATCTTGCATTTGCAGAATGGGGTTCTGCAATTTGCAGAAACTCGTGCAAAATACCCTGGGCCAAAAAACAGAGAAGTTCCAAAATCTGTAGTAGGTTGTCGCTCCTGATTAGGCAAGCATGTGGTTTGAATCTTCTTGATATTCATAGGACGGTCTCGTCATTCTCACTGAGCGCTGGGAGTCCCTGAGCGCGGCACCCGTCCACAAGGCCGAGCTGCCCATCATCCTCACGCCCAATGCAGTGGAGATGGATCGACTGGCGATGCAGGTGGGGAATGTGATCTTTGGTCTTTGGGGTTGAAGTTTGTTGTGTGATGACTGGCGCAGACTGCTAGGCGTCATCTGTTGTATTCATTCATACCTGAGCGCGCATTTCGCTACGGAGGACGGATCGCCGCCGCGTCCCGCTCGCTATATCTATTACTCTGGTATTTTTTTCCCAGTGGGGCACCAGGGAAAGTGGGCGTGGTTTGCCTCCCCCACTGGTTTCCCAGGCTGGGAGAGAGGGTCGAGAGGAGAGATTTCTTCCCACTGGTTTCCCAGACGATTTCCCACTGGTCCCCCAGACAAAAGTACGCGCTTTCCGCGTCGCCATATCTCGCGCACTGTCAGCGCGAGATTTTAAATTTTCGTTTTTATTCATCGTTATTGATTTATACTTCTGTTTCTAGTGAATTTCGTGTTTAATTGTGTGCCAATGCATAGTACTCCAGAGGGTCTACTACTACGCTAGTTGATTCTGAGTGATCTATCACTTCTTTGCGCTAACGATCTGTTCTTCAAAAATCGTTCTCAATGGATGAAGGTACAGTTCTTTTTTCCAGTTCCGTATCAACATTATCCTGATAACATGTTTTCAGATCCTAATGATTTCGATTCTGATGACGAGGCAATTCTCGAGATGTTCGGAGTGAGAAGGAATGTTGATGGGAGAGCAGTCTTAACTCAGGTTAGATTTCTGAAAAATGTTGTGAAGTTGTTGTGAATACAAACTGTTAAAATGAAGAAAAAAAACGTTTCATGTCCACTATGCAATATGGCATAGTGATGATGCAATATCTATTTTTTCGCTGTTTTCGTAAGAAGCTAATCCGATCTCAGTTGAGAACCACTTGTAGATAGAAATCTGAACAGATATTATGATTCATGCATATATCAAATTCCGTCACCAAACGATACCGTTACAGTATGTAGAGGTAGTTTGCTGGGTCAACTTCTATTTATTGTGTTCGATTTATGATATTGGAAAAATCGATAACGTTACCGTTAGACAGTTACCGTATACCAATACAAAATGCTTGATCAACTTGAACTCCTTGTGTCATATTTTTAATTGCGAAAAAATCGATACCGTAAGCCTATTACCGTATACCAAGGATGTTCTCCAGATGGAATTTATAATTTTACGTAGTCTTAGGCTAGAACGTGCAGAACTGTTTGATTTACAGGAATCTGATTCTATTCCGGACGATGAAACTGGAATGTTAATACAGAGTGATGAGGAGTTTGATCAATTCTCCGATGATGAAATGGCCAATATGGAGGTATTTCATTGATATATACTAATTAAAACGATAAATAAACCCCATAATTAAAAAAAGGAATCACGGTAGCCATGAGTACGGCAGATTCTTTTCATGCTTCTACTATTGTCAAGTTTCATGTGATCGGTTGCAGGAGAAATCGATCGAACTTTCTGCTACCGATGTTATTCTAGCTAGTTGCGCCTTAGCTCCTGAAAATGCTGGTAAACTAGTACTGTCGGTTTTTTTTAAAATTCGAAGCTCTTAGCCTCAAAAGTGATGAGACAGAGGAATCACAGTCTGCAGCAAGACTTTAACAATGGTAGAAGAGTAGTCGACAGTATATGTGGATATATGAATCGTCGTGTGGAATATCTATGTCGAGTCTGTTTGAGGGGAACTCAAAATTCTACGAAAACTTGCTGTGAATCGAGGTTTTTGATTTTTTACGTGCATAGTTTCGGAATGATTGCATCAATCAGGGAAATCTGGAGATCAAAGAGAAGTCAAATGATTACGGTAGTTTCATTCAGCGCAGTTAATCAAATTACGGTATGCAAGATTGTGTCACATTCTCCAGTAATTGTTGTTCGTTTTAGCACATTTTCGAGAAAAATGAGAATGAAATTTTGGAAATTCATAGAGAAGTGCATCGAGTACGTGCAGGTAGTGCCACTCGGACAAGAAATGATTTACATTCCTCCGAATCGTTTATGGATGGAGTCGAAACGAAATCACAATTTGACAATAAGGAGATTATTTTGAATCTTAGTCTGAGTCTGGATTCTTATCCTTTTTTCCGTGCAGGAAGGTGGGTGCATCCCATTAGTGTTACGGTAGGATATTCTTTCCAGAGGGTCAGCGACCCCGCTTCTTATTTCAATCCAAGATCTCCCTGCTCGCTTGAGGAATAAACCCGAAAATATTTCAATGCAATGCATAGTTGGTTCGCGCGGAGGAAAACTTCTTCCATCTCTATGGAAAACAATACTGACACAATTGATGGCATCACTTAATGACCCGATATCGGTGAAAGGGTGGAAAGTATCTTTGCGATTGCGGACTTGCATTCTCGATGCTGATGGTCTCAGAGAACATTATAATCATAAAGGATGGGCAGGCTATCATGGATGTTTTTACTGTCTACACCCTGGCAAAAATGTGGCTGGGACAGTGAAGTTTCCTCCATGGCAAACGATGGGAATTACTAAACCACCTGGTACAAATACCGTAGTATCCCACGGTTCGAATTTGATTAATTTAGGCAGGAATTTGTTTAATGTTATGTCCCATTCGCGTATGAGAACACATGGGTTCAAAGGCGGATCTCACATGCATCAGGTTCTTATAGTCATCATTACATTACTCGAAATTTAAAAGAAATTAAGTTTCTTCCCCTTATGTATGCACAATTGGATGCGCTTCATTTACTCGATCTCGGTTTTGCGAAGGACATTTTAGCAGGTTAACTGACTCTCGCAATATGCGCAAGCGTGTTTGGTATATATTTCAGTTTGCCAAGATTCTGAGTCTCCCTTTTACATTGGCACCAATCATAATCAGATTCTATCTGAGATTTGCGTCTCAGTTCCACATGGCTGGGCGAATGTGCGGGTATTGAATGATCAAAAGCTCACCGGAACGGAGCTTGCTGTCGTTAGTTTCCCTGGGTGATCAATACACTAATGGGCTTTATTTCAGCATTCTATCAGTACGCTAATGCTGCTTTCGATTAATGATGCGTTAGGTATTAACATAAGGAGCTAATTTAAAAAAAATTGAAATATCAGGAAAATCAACACGAATCGCATTCCTCGGGTTTGCTATATCCACATATTTGTGGCGTTTGCGTTCTCGAACCATATCGGATAAGGAATTATCAGAGATAGAAAAGGTAAAAATGGAAATTCAGAGAAATATTCAAAATTCATTAACCAGATGGCATTCATAATAGAGAATCTACTACTTGAAGTATGTGGTGAAAAGTCATTCACTTACAAAATTCACGTGAGTAAATATACGAGTAAAATTACGGGAATGGGTGTACTCAGTGTGCACTCACCCATGTACCTGACAGAATAGATTCCTTTGGATTGCCAGATGATTATACAATGCACCCGTACGAATCAATTAATAGGTAATGCAGAAAGTGAAGCTGAGTGCAATGATTTAATTTATAGACTACTGAGCACCGGAAGAAATAGTTCATCTTCAAGAGGATACGAAACCCATGCCGCTACTAGGTAAACTAACATAACATAGGCAGACAAGCTTAAAATTTCTTCAGATTTGTTGTGAGCAGTTACCTCACACGTGAATTGCCGACACTTACACCCACACTTATGGAAAAGAAGCAACTCGATATAATGTTCGGAAATGATGCCATTTCAACAACTTTAGCAACTAATATCCAAGCATTTCAACCTCAGAAGTCCAATAGATATTTCCCCCTCGTCCCTGGCAAATTCTATCGTAGGATCATAATAGATTCATATTCTTACAAAGTAAAAGACTATATTCAATTAGTAACGGGTGATTTCGGGCGAATAGAAGCAATTTCAGTAGCACATGGTTCAACTCGCGTAGTAATTACTAAGTACCCGACCCACTCGGCAATCGATGACATAGCTAACATTCATAAGGATAACGAAGTATTGCGATTTAAAACCGACTGTTATTCATCTAATATCCCCATTTTCTCTATCCATGAAAAGAATTCCCCATTAATTAACACAATTGTATCGTCAAGTGAGATAAGATGTAAAGCCCTATATTGTTGTTCTAATTCTTTCTCCAAGTATATTTTTACCTCTCTCTACCTCCGGGCAAGATATGAATAAAAAATGATATAATAAAGAATATTTTTCCACTTGTTCACTCCTATTTTCATGAAAAAAAAGAGTTCGATTGCTCATTCATACCTCCGATCTTTCCTGCGATTCGCACGAGTAATATTCTATTAAGGGATGCCACCACCAAACAAACCGATAAACGTAGTTTCACTCGCTAAAACTGTTCTCGGAACTGAGCTATCCTTACAGGAAGGCCGCGGACTAGTACAAGTAAGTGTTTAAAAAATGATAGGTAAAATGAAAAAATTCAGGAAAAATTAAAGCAACTGTGTCAAGGTCAACTAGCAGTTGTCGATTCAGTAGACAGTACTACAGCAACAACCGTTTATTCCTCAGCAGAGGAAAGAATTCATTTGGATTCTTTGTGGAAGTTCGGCATGGCCGAAATGGTTAGAATAACATCGGGTATTCTTGGAAAAGTATGTTTAAGATGAACTACAATATGGAACTTCTCGCTAGTAGATTGGGACAATCGGAAACAGCTGTGTCAAATGTTCAGTCTAAAATCTCTAAGCAGGTTTGAACCAATAAGAATACGAGGTTGATATCTAACTTCAAGACTCCCGTTGTGGGATTTCGATTCGATATCGATCGCCTACGCGCCAAAGTGTTGCCCGTTAATGTGCCCGGTAGACCTGGGTTGACTGTGGATCTATTTTCCGTAATGGTTACAAACTATACAATCCCGGATTTGAGCGGAGACAAGATTTGGAGGAACTTTGCAAGAGCTTGCATTATGACAGTATGCTCATCGTCATACATACGGATAATTCAATACTAACTTTAAGGTGATGCCCGTTTCTTACATCCGATTGTACTCCTTATCGTCAAAGACTAAGACCGATTACTACAAGTTACCGCTCGATCTACTCAATGGAATCAAAAGTAAGATATATAATATTCATTTATAAAGAATAGGTTGATAACGGGTAGTGTCAGGTGCGATTTGTATGGCTTCTCACTTCAATGACTCCCGCACAAAGAATATGTTCCCATCGGTTAATACGGTAGTTGACTCAGCGATTACTCAATTGTTCTGAGTATTCGACTTGATCTATTGGTAAAATAATTTTAAAAAACCACAGCTACGACAGCCGAAAAGGAAAGCCTGGATGGGGCATAAAAGAATGGCAAGCACTAGCAGTTCAGGATGGGTGGTGCGCACCTGGCACACAATCGTGAGAATTTAGTACTTTACAAGATCATTCATACCTTTTACAGTGAGTTATCAATGGGCAGCGACGGCGTTTTGTCATCCAATAATCTGTGAGTTGCAGTGAGAATATAGCGAGGGCCCTAACACTAGTTGGAAAAAAGCGATGCTAAGCAATGCTAAAAAAATGCATTGCTTAAAATAGACCTATAACTACGAATTGAAAAGGGACAAAATACTTTGCACCCTACGAGAAAAGACAGCTAAAAGCGCTTGAAAGCGCCAGAAAGTGCGAATTCGATCGCAAACTGATTTGTCGATATTTTTGAATTTTGCTCTGCGCGCGAAACACCAAATAGTATACGGTAGCTATTCAAATAAATTACCATAATTCCCAATTGTATTTATTTTAGACTTCTCAACTTGAATAATCATATTGTGGGCGGACACGAGTATATTCCCGAAGGAAATGCATCGAATTTTGATATTCCCATTGAGAATGAGTGTTCCGAGTGAGTATGTAATCATTTGGGTAGAATTGTTGGTAAAAGAGTGCTGTGGGATTTTTTACAGGGCGAGAGATGAATTAGATGAAGTTGATGTTGTCACCATATCCGAAACTCCTAAAAGATCATCGGAAAGAGGGCTATCACAACCGCCAAGAAAGAAGATACCAAAGATCAACAGGAAATTGAGCATCCAGAGGTATAGATGAGCGTTTAATGCTTGTAGTAATTGGCATAGACAAAAGTTAGAGTATTCAGAAGTTCGGCGTTCAAGATGGAATTGACTGATTCGCCCACCACACAGACTGAAAGGTGAGATAATGGAAATCTGTAGAGGATGATAATGCAAATTTAGACCAAGTTACACGGATCTCAGTGGTGAGAAGGTTCAATATCAACAATACGAAGTTGCCGCAGAATCTTCTTATCCGAATGGAATGATGACTCAAGAAATGGTATATCAGCCAACGACAACTCTTTTTGATTATTCTGACCCCTCAAACCGTAACATTACTAAACTTTAGATCTTGTTAGACTTTCTCCTGTTCTTGATCCATTTTTGTTGTTCATTGTTAAAGTTGTTTGTTTGAGTTCATTGAATAATTTGAATAAAGTTACATGCAACAATTGGATTCGCATTATTCAACAGCTTCACATTGACGATACATGACCACGCCCCCTCCCCCACTGGTTTCCCAGGATATTTTCCCACTGGTCCCCCAGGGTAAAAATCTTCCCACTGGTCCCCCAGTAGATTTCCCACTGGTCCCCTACCTCACTCCCCACTGGGAAAAGTACTGGGGGACCAGTGGGAAAAAAATACCAGAGTAGAGGGTGTGTGCTAGACTCTGGTATTTTTTTCCCAGTGGGATCCCAGGGAAAGTGGGCGTGGTCGGCCTTTCCCACTGGTTTCCCAGGGTCGGAGAGGAGGTCTAGAGGGCTCATTTCTTCCCACTGGTTTCCCAGGGAATTTCTCACTGGTTTCCCAGTGAATGAAGAGCGTCAGTATGATACACGAAGGCGCGCTTCGATTTGCGCCCAACGAGAACTCCCGGAAAGCGGAACTCCCGTTCTATTTCTATTGTTTTCAATGCAATTCTTTGTGAATTTCAAGTTATTTATTACAATTTACTGTCATCCAGTCGAAGACCACGAGGTTAGTTAATTCTGACCTGAGTATGTCCACTTCCCTCGTTTTGGTCATAACTTATCCGTCCAGCCTTCAAACAAGTAATGTGTGACTGTTTTCAGATCTTCAAAGCAGCTATAGCGAATGTCTAAGCTTCAGAAAATGAAGGAGTAGCGATTCGCAAAGGTTTGTCCACTCACTTCAGTAATTGAAACATTTCAGGAAAACTATTATTCTTCGTTCCAATTTTATATTCAATTATCGTTCTCGGGTCAAGATATGCACGAAACAAGAACTATATTCTACAGAAGCACAATATTCTATCGACAAAAATCGTTTTTTCCATCTGTCGTTTCATTGTATAGTAATGCGCAACTTTAGTAAAGGCATCTCAAAGTAATATTGCACGAGTTTCATCACGACAGATTTGAGAGTTTCCCACTGGTTTCCCAGGCTATTTTCCCAGTGGGATCCCAGGGTCTCTCCCCTTCCCACTGGTTCCCCAGTGAAATTCTCACTGGTTTCCTACCTCACTGTCCACTGGGAAACTCCCTGGGATCCCACTGGGAAAAAATATCAGAGGACGCGACTTGATAGAGAGAGAGAGAGCGGTGGGAGGAGGGAGAGGAGGGGGCGGAGTTAGGGAGGATGCGCGGCAAGGAGCTCCCTGGCTCAGGTATGCATTCATTTATTATTCTACTATGACTGAGAACCGTACTAATGCTCCGGTAACAGTTTGAATATTATGAATCACTGCAGCATCAGGTTGCCGGGCTCCCTTTGTTCTAGAAATGGATTATCTTTGAGCAGTAGAAATAAAAATCCTGAGTAATCCTGAAGTGCGAATGAACCCAGGCCCATTTGGGAACTGTAGTTTGTGGTGCGCTCTCTGATCTTTGATCTCCGCCCGTCTAATCAATCAATGCTGCAGGTGCTGCAAGTGTCCACGCTCGGCAAACCGTGGGAGGAGGTGAGTAATCAGTTTACGATTGGTTAGGGGACACGGTATTGAACGAGTACTGTATCTATCTGAAAATTATAAGGATTATTTTATAAGCGTAGTTTCTCGTAGTGATCATCAATTGAATTTCTCCGTTATAATAATCATCGGCCGTAACGTGGAACCGCCTAGTGGAATAAATTGCGTAATTGCGTTGTTGTGCTATGAACTTTCAGTTCTGAAAGGGTTTTTCCCTGATATTCGATCTGGTATCCGTATTACAACAATGCGTTACTCCCTCTCGCAAAACTTGGAGAACGCGAAAGATTCGATCTCACGAAACACGTGTTTTTGGGGGGGGGGAGGGGACTAGTGAGTAGGACACTGGTAAATACGATACTTCTTCTCGCAGGTTCGCTTGGCGGTCTCGAAGCTGGCGGCCCGCCTGAAGATGAACATCTTCCTCAAGGGCCCGACGGACATGTTCGCGACCGCCGATGGAAAGGGTACGGTAGGGGATACTGTAGAATGAAAGGGCTACCGTACATAAAATAAATGGAGAGAAATGATACAGTAATGAAATGGTAACAGAACGTTGAATGCCGATCACTGTTTTTCTTGCGTTTGGTGTTATCCTCATTGTTCAAGCCAGATGGAGGTATCTTATAGGATACGGTAACCGTCAATGTCTTCTGTTCCAGTTCGTGTGTTCGTCATTTCTTGATCAAAAATAACTGTTGTTTATAAGGGGAAACTGGTGACAACGGTAGGCTACAGTAACGCAACAATAATCTGCAGTATCATGAAGTGACCTACCGTCAAGCGGGAGGAAAATGAACCAAGCACGGGAAAATCCGGGAAAATCCGGGGAAAACCCGCACCTGTTGGCAAACGCGCCAGAGTTGATGAAATGACTCAATATTTGGATTTTGGGTGTTTCAAGTGATGATCTAAAATGTATCGCGAGGGAATTTTAATTGGTTGATTCTAAATAGTCAAACGCGTGTATAAAAACGTCATCCGGGAAATTCACTTTTGAGAGCCGGGAAATGGTGTAACGTCGAAATCGCCAAAATCTCAAGGGAATTGATATTTATGTTAATTGAGTTTTCCATTGATATCTAGACTATTAGGAAGTTCAGCCCCGCAGATTTTGGCGATTTCTACGTTACACCATTTCCCGGCTCTCAAAAGTGAACTTCCCGGATGCCGTTTGGATGCATCCGTTTGACTATTTAGAATCAACCAATTTAAATTCCCTCACGATACATTTTAGATAATCACTTGAAACACCCAAAATCAAAATATTGAGTCATTTCATTAACTCTGGCGCGTTTTCCCCGGATTTTCCCGGATTTTCCCGTGCTTGGTTCATTTTCCTCCCGCTTGACGGTACAGTAGTAGCTTCACTATTACGGTATCTTCTAGGATGCGATAATCGATAATTTCTTCCATTCTTCAGTCCGTCTGTACGACGCCGAGGGCTCCGCGCGTCGTCCGGGCGGCATCGGGGACATTCTGTCCGGCGTCATCGCCGTCTTCCTGCTGTGGTCGACGAGGTGAGGGGAGCTATCGGAGTGGGCGGAGCCTAGATGGGATCAGCCAATCAGCGCCCGAGGAGCCTTTCTGAGTCAATGCGTGTTCGAGAAAGATAAGTACCGTAATCAACATCATCTACAGTATCCTAACTAGCCTTTACCATTGGCTGATTATGAGACATTGCGTACTGACTTTTTTATTTAATATTTAAAAAAAAATATTTGTACCGTTATTGTAATATTTTGAGTTGATAAGGATTGCTGTTGAAGTGAGCGATGCTTGATTTCAGCCCGAAGCGAATCAATTCATTGCAGAAGCGACGTGCCGCTTCATACTGTGGCCGAGGCGGCGTCCTTCTTCGTGCGCGAGGCGGCCCGCCGCGCCCACGAGCAGATTGGCAGAGGTGGGTGGGGCTAAGGGGTGGGGGGGGGGGCGAGTCTATCAAATTTCTTTTGAGTGAAAGAATTTGCTTTAGAATGACGAACAGTTGGATGAGGGTGGGTCCATGAAATTCGGGAGATGGAAGTTGGGCAGAGCCTTCAAGGTTTGGTCTATAAAGTGGGCGGAACCTATAGCGGCGCGCAATATTTTCGGGCGGGAAATGAGACGTAGCCTTGGACTTTCGGATTAAAAAAATGGTGGATTAAGATGCTCACAATTGTCGTCATTTTCAGGAATGACGGCGAGTGACGTGGTCGCTCAGGTGGCGCCGCTCATGAAGACGATTGACAAGCCGTACGAGGGAGTGTATGATGCGAATAAATTATAAATGTGTAATTTCGAAATGTAATTGTGAAGCCCCGCCCTCTCAGTGTACTTGTATGTAAAGTAGTTGTGATAAAATATTCTGAATGTGAGAAATGTTCTGAGAAAAAAACTAAAGAAATGTGAATGCATGACTTCTACACATAAATATTTCAGATATAAATTGTGTATCATTAATCTAAATAGTCTTATCAGAACAATTAAACTGAAGAAATCGTATTTATTCGTTCATTAAATCTCCAGGACAACAGAAGAGCAACAAAACACCAGAAAATATAGTCAACTTTGAAAATTAATGAGAACAGAAAAGGTCAACAGTGATCAAAGTAGGGAAAACGAATAACAGCGAATAACTAGTGTAGCTAGGAATAACGATAGATTATTTCGGAGATACCGTATTCTCACGACTTGAAAATCTTGAGAATATCCATGATCGGCTTGAGGCAAATCGGGCAGCCTTCTCCCGATCTCTGGAAAAGCCACTTATTATCACACAGGATATTGATTGCAACTACAGTACTCTATAGTAGGGTTGTCTATAGGAAATTTATTCCGTTATTCCGAATCGATTTGCCCTCTCATTCGTCGATTACAATTTTTCCGTAACGCGGTCTGACTGCTCGAGAAATGATTCGGTTTTCCGAATGATTACGGAATTCCGTAATAGTTTCAGCAATAAAATCATAGCGTTTTTTTTTAACAAAAACATTTATTCTCTACTGGCACAATTAATAACAATTATTATTAGCAAATGAGCATTGTTCAAATTCAATCCTCCAATTCGGATTCTTCCCCGCTCTCTTCAGATTCATTATGATGATATTCGTTTCCAACGGGCACGACATCGTTGGCGACGCAAACAGAGTCTTTGAAAGCACATACAGCCCTTAAAATAGGGTTGTGTTTTTGGGATAAGAGGCCGTATTCACCGATACGACTTGATTTGTGTCATTCGAAGCATCAATTGATCTTCTCCGTGTTCAGCGCTCAGACGAGACTTCAAATGAGATCTATAGAGTAATCCTGAAAAGTGTTAACTCTACAAAACACACTAAAAATGATACCTGCATAGGAGAAAAGCCTTTCGGCACTGACTGGTCGGTGGTGAGGCAAGACGTTTACGAGCTTCTTGAGCAAGACTGAAAACACTGGTTTCGACTTCAGAACTTCTGCGAACTGGGCCGGATGGAATTTCTTCACATGCTCCTTCATTTGATTTGTGCCTTGGTACTTCGGTCGGAACCTTGCATAATTTGCAGAGGGCATTACGAGAAGGACTGAGAGTGAAATTTTGCCACAGTCCGGACTTGTAGTTGATCGTTTTACCCATATCTGCAATGTTACTTTGAAAAAAAAACAAGGACTAACAACAAACGTATCGTCTCCGATACAGTAGCATGGTTTAAATCTCCATGTAACCATGAAATCTACCGCACCAGAGCCGAAGATTCAAACACAAAACTCAAAAACAACGAAGAAAAAACGTGAGAAAAAACGAAACGAACCGAGCCTCGACGCACGAAGATGGAAAAATGAGGCGCGGAAATATTAGAATTACGGAATTCCTTCTTCGTGCGCGAGGCGGCCCGCCGCGCCCACGAGCAGATTGGCAGAGGTGGGTGGGGCTAAGGGGTGGGGGGGGGGGGCGAGTCTATCAAATTTCTTTTGAGCGAAAGAATTTGCTTTAGAATGACGAACAGTTGGATGAGGGTGGGTCCATGAAATTCGGGAGATGGAAGTTGGGCAGAGCCTTCAAGGTTTGGTCTATAAAGTGGGCGGAACCTATAGCGGCGCGCAATATTTTCGGGCGGGAAATGAGACGTAGCCTTGGACTTTCGGATTAAAAAAATGGTGGATTAAGATGCTCACAATTGTCGTCATTTTCAGGAATGACGGCGAGTGACGTGGTCGCTCAGGTGGCGCCGCTCATGAAGACGATTGACAAGCCGTACGAGGGAGTGTATGATGCGAATAAATTATAAATGTGTAATTTCGAAATGTAATTGTGAAGCCCCGCCCTCTCAGTGTACTTGTATGTAAAGTAGTTGTGATAAAATATTCTGAATGTGAGAAAGGTTCTGAGAAAAAAACTAAAGAAATGTGAATGCATGACTTCTACACATAAATATTTCAGATATAAATTGTGTATCATTAATCTAAATAGTCTTATCAGAACAATTAAACTGAAGAAATCGTATTTATTCGTTCATTAAATCTCCAGGACAACAGAAGAGCAACAAAACACCAGAAAATATAGTCAACTTTGAAAATTAATGAGAACAGAAAAGGTCAACAGTGATCAAAGTAGGGAAAACGAATAACAGCGAATAACTAGTGTAGCTAGGAATAACGATAGATTATTTCGGAGATACCGTATTCTCACGACTTGAAAATCTTGAGAATATCCATGATCGGCTTGAGGCAAATCGGGCAGCCTTCTCCCGATCTCTGGAAAAGCCACTTATTATCACACAGGATATTGATTGCAACTACAGTACTCTATAGTAGGGTTGTCTATAGGGAATTTATTCCGTTATTCCGAATCGATTTGCCCTCTCATTCGTCGATTACAATTTTTCCGTAACGCGGTCTGACTGCTCGAGAAATGATTCGGTTTTCCGAATGATTACGGAATTCCGTAATAGTTTCAGCAATAAAATCATAGCGTTTTTTTTTAACAAAAACATTTATTCTCTACTGGCACAATTAATAACAATTATTATTAGCAAATGAGCATTGTTCAAATTCAATCCTCCAATTCGGATTCTTCCCCGCTCTCTTCAGATTCATTATGATGATATTCGTTTCCAACGGGCACGACATCGTTGGCGACGCAAACAGAGTCTTTGAAAGCACATACAGCCCTTAAAATAGGGTTGTGTTTTTGGGATAAGAGGCCGTATTCACCGATACGACTTGATTTGTGTCATTCGAAGCATCAATTGATCTTCTCCGTGTTCAGCGCTCAGACGAGACTTCAAATGAGATCTATAGAGTAATCCTGAAAAGTGTTAACTCTACAAAACACACTAAAAATGATACCTGCATAGGAGAAAAGCCTTTCGGCACTGACTGGTCGGTGGTGAGGCAAGACGTTTACGAGCTTCTTGAGCAAGACTGAAAACACTGGTTTCGACTTCAGAACTTCTGCGAACTGGGCCGGATGGAATTTCTTCACATGCTCCTTCATTTGATTTGTGCCTTGGTACTTCGGTCGGAACCTTGCATAATTTGCAGAGGGCATTACGAGAAGGACTGAGAGTGAAATTTTGCCACAGTCCGGACTTGTAGTTGATCGTTTTACCCATATCTGCAATGTTACTTTGAAAAAAAAACAAGGACTAACAACAAACGTATCGTCTCCGATACAGTAGCATGGTTTAAATCTCCATGTAACCATGAAATCTACCGCACCAGAGCCGAAGATTCAAACACAAAACTCAAAAACAACGAAGAAAAAACGTGAGAAAAAACGAAACGAACCGAGCCTCGACGCACGAAGATGGAAAAATGAGGCGCGGAAATATTAGAATTACGGAATTCCGTAATCATTCTTTGATCCGCATACGAAATGAGGGGAGGGGACCGCATTACGGAATGATTGTAAAGAGGAATGAGAGGGACAATTTTCCGTTTTCCGTTTAGACAACCCTACTCTATAGCACATTTTTATCTTGAACTTGCAAAATTTATCCTAACGCTCATCGTAATGCTTGCATATTTAACCATTCTCAAATATCTTGACTTTCGTTTCCACCACTTTTGTTTTTTTTTTGCCTATGCCTTGATAACGGCGCATTCGTCACACATGCACTGGTGGCCACAAGGGTAGACGGCGAAGTCAGCCGGAGCGACCCAACAAAATGAGCACGTCCTTGCACTATCGGCGGCGAGCACATCGGACGGCTGCTGGGCCTGATTTAAAGAGATCATTGAGCTTTGCCTAAATAAGAACTCCAATCTGGATAAATAAAAATTACTCTTTTTTTTATTCTTATAGTATGGTTGTTTCCTCTTGTTCATTCGTTTATTTACAATTCTGTGATATCTAAATGTTCGTTCCGTTAAAACTATTAAACAAGGTTGAAAATACTCACGGAGTCGACTGCTGCTGAATCGCATGCGGCGGATGCTCTGCAGCAGCAATTCTACAAATAAATAAATCACCCTCAAAACTCACTCATGATAATTACTTTTTCCATTGATGGAGTGTAGACTCATTATATTTTTCGAAATTTTTTATGAATAAAGTTTTTTTCCCCGCTCTTCGTTTAAAAAGTTGTCGAAGCGATATCTTTGACTAAAAACTACAAAGCCATTAGTAGAGGTTTTGTATGTTGAGAGTATATTTAAAAAAAGAAGTACCCTATCTGCGGACGACGAATTTCAGTGTTGTGTGCATGAACAGTGGTTACTGAGAAAGAAAAATACTGATAGCGTAAGGAGGATGAGGCTGCGAAAGCTAGGGTGCAGTAATCCCATCGTAACCGTAATCACTCACCGAATTCGACGGACCTCGCTTTTCCATACACGCCGATGACCATCCACTGCGGAAAGGTCGTATCGATTCCTCGAATGAAGACACCCTGAGAGGATACTGTATATATGCGTAGGCATGTAATGATGAAAAAATGAAGACGGACAATTCAGCAGAGTTTGAAAGGAAGAGGGAAGAATAGACGATAAAAAATGATGTCACAAAAGAGAAATCGTTCTGCAGCATTTATCTTACCTTGTTCCTTCCGTTGACATCGTAGACTAACTTGCCCCTTCGGGAAACGTAGAATTGCACCAAACCTCCCTGTGATACGCATCTGCAACAGGTTAATCCTGAATAAATTTTCCGGAAACTCCTGAAGTTTTTAGCATACAACATACAAAATACGTTTTTTCCCCAAAATCCTGATAAAAATACATTTTAAGGTATTCTTAGAATCTCACGATGAAACACAACGACAAAAAATATTAACTAACCGATTTGGCAGATGCGAGATCCAGTAGCATGGATTATGCTCATAATAATCGACGGCCTCACTACAAACAATAAATTGGTCAAAAAAATGGTTTGAATTGCCTACATTAGTGGAATATAGATTAGATAATTTAAGAGACCTTCTCCGTAAAAATTCAGCATTTCGACCCCCTCTCCGGACATTCCCCTAGCAGAACGATTCAGCCCTCCACCTTTTGGTCACAATAGAGGGTCCGACCCTTGTTTACAAAAATGGAGAAATTGAAGCCCCTTGTTGCAAACGCGGCCCGCAGCGCGCGCGCGAAAGTCAAAATTTGGACAAAAACGTTTTTTCATATCTCGGCAACCGAACAAGTTAGACATGAAATTCTTCTTGTGGATTGTTAGTGACCTCCTATGTGCAAGAATGCATCATAGAACAAAAATTTATCGTTGATTATAGAACGAATTTTTGAAGATGTTATTTTAATTTTCGATTTTTTGCTGCCTTGGGAACGTTTGGCCGGGATCTCACATATCACATTTTGCAGCCCTTACAATCCTGGTGAGTACCAACCACAAATATCAGAAATTAAGACTTTCACGAGTGCTGAAAAATGAGGTTGAAAGGTGAGATCTCCAAAATTGTGCAGTCGACTTGAAATAAAAATCAGTGAAAATCGATTGCGAAATAGCAGACCCGGCTGGTTTACGTTTCACTTTTAAAATCAGTGCTAGCCGGCGGATAGTGAACCAGATGATTCCAGAAGCTGCAGATGAGGTAAGCTCGGTGAGCAATACCACTACTGCGCCGGCTAGCACTGATTTTAAAAGTGAAACGTAAACCAGCCGGGTCTGCTGTTTCGCAATCGTTCCAAACAAGTAAATGCTCCAAAAATGCACAAAATTCAGGCGAACATTATGCACTATTATTTATAAATAAAAAGTGAATTACAAGAACCGGCCGTTATTGCAAACCAAAAATTGAAATTTATTTCAAACTTTCTAATTTTCTCGTAGATTTTAAAAGCGATGACGGTGAAACTTTGTGCATAATGTTCGCCTGAATTTTGTGATTTTTTTTGAGCTTTTGCTTGTTTGGAACGATTGCGAAATAGCAAACCCGGCTGATTTACGTTTCATTTTTAAAATCAGTGCTAGCCGGCGGATAGTGAACCAGATGATTCCAGAAGCTGCAGATGGGGTACGCTCGGTGAGCACTACCTGCGCACGGTAGTTTAGCGCATAGAAAACTGATTTTTATTTCAAGTCGACTGCACAATTTTGGAGATCTCACCTTTCAACCTCATTTTTCAGCACTCGTGAAAGTCTTAATTTCTGATATTTGTGGTTGGTACTCACCAGGATTGTAAGGGCTGCAAAATGTGATATGTGAGATCCCGGCCAAACGTTCCCGAGGCAGCAAAAAATCGAAAATTAAAATAACATCTTCAAAAATTCGTTCTATAATCAACGATAAATTTTTGTTCTATGATGCATTCTTGCACATAGGAGGTCACTAACAATCCACAAGAAGAATTTCATGTCTAACTTGTTCGGTTGCCGAGATATGAAAACACGTTTTTGTCCAAATTTTGACTTTCGCGCGCGCGCTGCGGGCCGCGTTTGCAACAAGGGGCTTCAATTTCTCCATTTTTGTAAACAAGGGTCGGACCCTCTATTGTGACCAAAAGGTGGAGGGCTGAATCGTTCTGCTAGGGGAATGTCCGTCTCATGCCGAATTTTTACGGAGAAGGTCTCTTAACAACATTGAACCGAACTTTTTTCACATTTTATTTCACAGAACGCAGAACGATATACTAAAGTAGATAGCGCGCGAACCAATAATTAATAAAATAAGGATTTTAAACAAAAAATAATAATTTATGCTCGAGAATTCTCACACTTATTCTGTTAAAGAAGACTAAAAATTTGCACTAACCGATGGCTAAATGCGAGTCCATCAGAGAATGGGCAATCCCTGACAGCGCGGGATCCGCCGTGCGTGAGAGTGATATTTCTCCCATGAACCGCGTGGAATTTCTGCAAAAAAAAATTAAAATATCAGTTGTCACCAATATTTTTTTAGATTATCCCAACTGTCGCCCTCATCTAATAGCTTGGATTAAGGCGAAAGAATAAACTAAAATTACTTCAGTTAATATTTACTTTAAACTTGATTGCAAATAAAACTTACGAGAGACTGGCTGTTCGCTTGTCGATCGAAACCGTTACGAATCATTTCTGCGATAGGAAATTACAACCGGTCATCGATAATAATGTTAAGGCCGGATTTTCACCAAATAAATTGCATTCAATACATAACTTCTAATGACTTTGAACTCCAGCACGTATATTGCAGATATATTTCGAGAGACAGTCAACTCGGAATCCTCTCAAGAATACGCAAATTTAACAAATCATATTTATTCGTTTACTAATTTTCCAGGGTGACAAAAGAGCAAGTGAGACGAAACAAAGAAGAATAGTCAACGTTGAAACTAAATAAAACTAGCGAAGAGCAACTGAGACAAAAAGCCATGAAAAAGCAATGCTGAAAACTAACAAAAGAAGAGGTTAACAATGATTAAAGTAGGGAAAATGAGTAAAACATGTATATGTATGATACAACGATGGGTTTCGGTAAATGTTAGTTATTTTGGAGATCCCGTAATCTCACGAGAAGAAAATCTTGATATCCTTGATCGGCTTGCGGCAAATCGGACAGCCATTTCCCGATCTCTGAAAAGTCAATTAACCATCATATATCACATGCAAATCATATATCACATGCACTACTATATCACGCGTATCACGTTATATTTCGATTATTCTTTGCACATCGCAAAATGCGCAAAATTCTCTAAAGTTTTTGATGCTCACCTATAAGGAGAACTTCATGTGAAAGTTTGAGACCTTGAAAATCATTCCTCTTTACAGAAGGCCACGTCAAAGTTTGTCTTCGGGCACATGTTTTTCGGTTTTATCTCAGCACTGCGAACAGATAGAGCATCGACCCCGGGACTAAAATAGAGCATTTTTCATGCATTTGCAGATAGAAGAGGTAGAAATTCCATTTTCGAAAAACTACGACCGCTCTGATCGAAGTAAAATACGAGAGATAGAAACTCCCCAATTTTTAACTAGATCGATGGGTCTCGTCGAGAGCTATCGATTAGTATGCTGAATATGCATCAAAAAGCTACTACAAAGTGGGAAAAAGTGCCAAAAGTGCGTTTCCATCTCTCGTATTTTTCTATCTGAAAATGCATGAAAAATGCTCCATTTTAGTCCCGGGGTCGATGCTCTATCTGTTCGCGGTGCTGAGATAAAATCGGAAAACATGTGCTCAAAGACAAACTTTGACGTGGCCTTCTGGAAAGACGAATGATTTTCAAGGTCTGAAATTTTCATAGGACGTTCTCCTGATAGGTGGGTATCAAAAACTGTAAAGAACTCGGGTGGCGCATTTTGCGATGTGCATTTGAATCGCTCTTTTGAGCGAATCCTTAGGTGAAGTGTGTGATATATATCCTTGTATTTTTCATGCTTCTTCTCTTGTCTACCAATTATATCTATTTGTCTGGTTACCGTAACCTTGCCTTACCTTGATAGTCACGGCGCACTCGTTGCACATGCATACGTGGCCACACGTGTAGACAGCAGTATCCGCAACAGTGACCAAGCAGATCGAGCAGTTACTCGGGCCGTTGACCTGTCCGTCGGCCTGGACCGATGGGGCAACACGCGGATACTCGGAAAAATGTAGAGCAATTAATTCAATTTACTTACTAGGCAATTATTCTAAAAGCACTACCTGATGAAAGCAGTGTATTCATATACAAAAACGCTCAAACCATAATCAACAAAGATATTCTACCAGCCGCCCACCCGCCCACTGTGTTCCTGCCGTCGTCTAATTTGGGGGCACACCCGCCCCCTCAGTTCCTGGCGTCGTCTTCTTTGGGGGCGCACCCGCCCCCTCAGTTCCTGGCGTCGTCTTCTTTGGGGGCGCACCCGCCCCCTCAGTTCCTGCCGACGTCTTCTTTGCCGCCCACCCGCCCACTGTGTTCCTGCCGTCGTCTTCTTTGGGGGCGCACCCGCCCCCTCAGTTCCTTGCGTCGTCTTCTTTGCCGCCCACCCGCCCACTGTGTTCATGCCGTCGTCTTCTTTGGGGGCGCACCCGCCCCCTCAGTTCCTGGCGTCGTCTTCTTTGGGGGCGCACCCGCCCCCTCAGTTCCTGCTGACGTCTTCTTTGGGGGCGCACCCGCCCCCTCAGTTCCTGCCGTCGTCTTCTTTGGGGGCGCACCCGCCCCCTCAGTTCCTGGCGTCGTCTTCTTTGGGGGCGCACCCGCCCCCTCAGTTCCTGGCGTCGTCTTCTTTGGGGGCGCACCCGCCCCCTCAGTTCCTGCCGACGTCTTCTTTGGGGGCGCACCCGCCCCCTCAGTTCCTGGCGTCGTCTTCTTTGGGGGCGCACCCGCCCCCTCAGTTCCTTGCGTCGTCTTCTTTGCCGCCCACCCGCCCACTGTGTTCCTGCCGTCGTCTTCTTTGGGGGCGCACCCGCCCCCTCAGTTCCTGGCGTCGTCTTCTTTGGGGGCGCACCCGCTCCCTCAGTTCCTGGCGTCGTCTTCTTTGGGGGCGCACCCGCCCCCTCAGTTCCTGGCGTCGTCTTCTTTGGGGGCGCACCCGCCCTCTCAGTTCCTGGCGTCGTCTTCTTTGCCGCCCACCCGCCCACTGTGTTCCTGACGTCGTCTTCTTTGGGGGCGCACCCGCCCCCTCAGTTCCTGGCGTCGTCTTCTTTGGGGGCGCACCCGCCCCCTCAGTTCCTGGCGTCGTCTTCTTTGCCGCCCACCCGCCCACTGTGTTCCTGCCGTCGTCTAATTTGGGGGCACACCCGCCCCCTCAGTTCCTGGCGTCGTCTTCTTTGGGGGCGCACCCGCCCCCTCAGTTCCTGGCGTCGTCTTCTTTGGGGGCGCACCCGCCCCCTCAGTTCCTGCCGTCGTCTTCTTTGGGGGCGCACCCGCCCCCTCAGTTCCTTGCGTCGTCTTCTTTGCCGCCCACCCGCCCACTGTGTTCCTGCCGTCGTCTTCTTTGGGGGCGCACCCGCCCCCTCAGTTCCTGGCGTCGTCTTCTTTGGGGGCGCACCCGCCCCCTCAGTTCCTGGCGTCGTCTTCTTTGGGGGCGCACCCGCCCCCTCAGTTCCTGCCGACGTCTTCTTTGCCGCCCACCCGCCCACTGTGTTCCTGCCGTCGTCTTCTTTGGGGGCGCACCCGCCCCCTCAGTTCCTGGCGTCGTCTTCTTAGGGGGCGCACCCGCCCCCTCAGTTCCTGCCGACGTCTTCTTTGCCGCCCACCCGCCCACTGTGTTCCTGCCGTCGTCTTCTTTGGGGGCGCACCCGCCCCCTCAGTTCCTGGCGTCGTCTTCTTAGGGGGCGCACCCGCCCCCTCAGTTCCTGCCGACGTCTTCTTTGCCGCCCACCCGCCCACTGTGTTCCTGCCGTCGTCTTCTTTGGGGGCGCACCCGCCCCCTCAGTTCCTGGCGTCGTCTTCTTTGCCGCCCACCCGCCCACTGTGTTCCTGCCGTCGTCTTCTTTGGGGGCGCACCCGCCCCCTCAGTTCCTGCCGACGTCTTCTTTGCCGCCCACCCGCCCACTGTGTTCCTGCCGTCGTCTTCTTAGGGGGCGCACCCGCCCCCCTCAGTTCCTGCCGACGTCTTCTTTGCCGCCCACCCGCCCCCTCAGTTCCTGGCGTCGTCTTCTTAGGGGGCGCACCCGCCCACTGTGTTCCTGCCGTCGTCTTCTTTGGGGGCGCACCCGCCCCCTCAGTTCCTGCCGACGTCTTCTTTGCCGCCCACCCGCCCACTGTGTTCCTGCCGTCGTCTTCTTAGGGGGCGCACCCGCCCCCTCAGTTCCTGCCGACGTCTTCTTTGCCGCCCACCCGCCCCCTCAGTTCCTGGCGTCGTCTTCTTAGAAGGCGCACCCGCCCCCTCAGTTCCTGCCGACGTCTTCTTTGCCGCCCACCCGCCCACTGTGTTCCTCCCGTCGTCTTCTTTGGGGGCGCACCCGCCCCCTCAGTTCCTGTGACGTCTTCTTTGCCGCCCACCCGCCCACTGTGTTCCTGCCGTCGTCTTCTTAGGGGGCGCACCCGCCCCCTCAGTTCCTGCCGACGTCTTCTTTGCCGCCCACCCGCCCCCTCAGTTCCTGGCGTCGTCTTCTTAGGGGGCGCACCCGCCCCCTCAGTTCCTGCCGACGTCTTCTTTGCCGCCCACCCGCCCACTGTGTTCCTGCCGTCGTCTTCTTTGGGGGCGCACCCGCCCCCTCAGTTCCTGGCGTCGTCTTCTTTGGGGGTGCACCCGCCCCCTCAGTTCCTGGCGTCGTCTTCTTTGCCGCCCACCCGCCCACTGTGTTCCTGACGTCGTCTTCTTTGGGGGCGCACCCGCCCCCTCAGTTCCTGCCGTCGTCTTATTTGGGGGCGCACCCGCCCCCTCAGTTCCTGGCGTCGTCTTCTTTGGGGGCGCACCCGCCCTCTCAGTTCCTGGCGTCGTCTTCTTTGCCGCCCACCCGCCCACTGTGTTCCTGACGTCGTCTTCTTTGGGGGCGCACCCGCCCCCTCAGTTCCTTGCGTCGTCTTCTTTGCCGCCCACCCGCCCACTGTGTTCCTGCCGTCGTCTTCTTTGGGGGCGCACCCGCCCCCTCAGTTCCTGGCGTCGTCTTCTTTGGGGGCGCACCCGCCCCCTCAGTTCCTGCCGACGTCTTCTTTGCCGCCCACCCGCCCACTGTGTTCCTGCCGTCGTCTTCTTTGGGGGCGCACCCGCCCCCTCAGTTCCTGGCGTCGTCTTCTTAGGGGGCGCACCCGCCCCCTCAGTTCCTGCCGACGTCTTCTTTGCCGCCCACCCGCCCACTGTGTTCCTGCCGTCGTCTTCTTTGGGGGCGCACCCGCCCCCTCAGTTCCTGCCGACGTCTTCTTTGCCGCCCACCCGCCCCCTCAGTTCCTGGCGTCGTCTTCTTAGAAGGCGCACCCGCCCCCTCAGTTCCTGCCGACGTCTTCTTTGCCGCCCACCCGCCCACTGTGTTCCTCCCGTCGTCTTCTTTGGGGGCGCACCCGCCCCCTCAGTTCCTGTGACGTCTTCTTTGCCGCCCACCCGCCCACTGTGTTTCCTGCCGTCGTCTTCTTAGGGGGCGCACCCGCCCCCTCAGTTCCTGCCGACGTCTTCTTTGCCGCCCACCCGCCCCCTCAGTTCCTGGCGTCGTCTTCTTAGGGGGCGCACCCGCCCCCTCAGTTCCTGCCGACGTCTTCTTTGCCGCCCACCCGCCCACTGTGTTCCTGCCGTCGTCTTCTTTGGGGGCGCACCCGCCCCCTCAGTTCCTGGCGTCGTCTTCTTTGGGGGTGCACCCGCCCCCTCAGTTCCTGGCGTCGTCTTCTTTGCCGCCCACCCGCCCACTGTGTTCCTGACGTCGTCTTCTTTGGGGGCGCACCCGCCCCCTCAGTTCCTGCCGTCGTCTTATTTGGGGGCGCACCCGCCCCCTCAGTTCCTGGCGTCGTCTTCTTTGGGGGCGCACCCGCCCTCTCAGTTCCTGGCGTCGTCTTCTTTGCCGCCCACCCGCCCACTGTGTTCCTGACGTCGTCTTCTTTGGGGGCGCACCCGCCCCCTCAGTTCCTTGCGTCGTCTTCTTTGCCGCCCACCCGCCCACTGTGTTCCTGCCGTCGTCTTCTTTGGGGGCGCACCCGCCCCCTCAGTTCCTGGCGTCGTCTTCTTTGGGGGCGCACCCGCCCCCTCAGTTCCTGCCGACGTCTTCTTTGCCGCCCACCCGCCCACTGTGTTCCTGCCGTCGTCTTCTTTGGGGGCGCACCCGCCCCCTCAGTTCCTGGCGTCGTCTTCTTAGGGGGCGCACCCGCCCCCTCAGTTCCTGCCGACGTCTTCTTTGCCGCCCACCCGCCCACTGTGTTCCTGCCGTCGTCTTCTTTGGGGGCGCACCCGCCCCCTCAGTTCCTGGCGTCGTCTTCTTAGGGGGCGCACCCGCCCCCTCAGTTCCTGCCGACGTCTTCTTTGCCGCCCACCCGCCCACTGTGTTCCTGCCGTCGTCTTCTTTGGGGGCGCACCCGCCCCCTCAGTTCCTGGCGTCGTCTTCTTTGCCGCCCACCCGCCCACTGTGTTCCTGCCGTCGTCTTCTTTGGGGGCGCACCCGCCCCCTCAGTTCCTGCCGACGTCTTCTTTGCCGCCCACCCGCCCACTGTGTTCCTGCCGTCGTCTTCTTAGGGGGCGCACCCGCCCCCCCTCAGTTCCTGCCGACGTCTTCTTTGCCGCCCACCCGCCCCCTCAGTTCCTGGCGTCGTCTTCTTAGGGGGCGCACCCGCCCACTGTGTTCCTGCCGTCGTCTTCTTTGGGGGCGCACCCGCCCCCTCAGTTCCTGCCGACGTCTTCTTTGCCGCCCACCCGCCCACTGTGTTCCTGCCGTCGTCTTCTTAGGGGGCGCACCCGCCCCCTCAGTTCCTGCCGACGTCTTCTTTGCCGCCCACCCGCCCCCTCAGTTCCTGGCGTCGTCTTCTTAGAAGGCGCACCCGCCCCCTCAGTTCCTGCCGACGTCTTCTTTGCCGCCCACCCGCCCACTGTGTTCCTGCCGTCGTCTTCTTTGGGGGCGCACCCGCCCCCTCAGTTCCTGGCGTCGTCTTCTTTGGGGGCGCACCCGCCCCCTCAGTTCCTGGCGTCGTCTTCTTTGCCGCCCACCCGCCCACTGTGTTTCCTGACGTCGTCTTCTTTGGGGGCGCACCCGCCCCCTCAGTTCCTGCCGTCGTCTTATTTGGGGGCGCACCCGCCCCCTCAGTTCCTGGCGTCGTCTTCTTTGGGGGCGCACCCGCCCCCTCAGTTCCTTGCGTCGTCTTCTTTGGGGGAGCACCCGCCCCCTCAGTTCCTGCCGTCGTCTTCTTTGGGGGCGCACCCGCCCCCTCAGTTCCTGGCGTCGTCTTCTTTGGGGGCGCACCCGCCCTCTCAGTTCCTGGCGTCGTCTTCTTTGCCGCCCACCCGCCCACTGTGTTCCTGACGTCGTCTTCTTTGGGGGCGCACCCGCCCCCTCAGTTCCTTGCGTCGTCTTCTTTGGGGGCGCACCCGCCCCCTCACTTCCTGCCGTCGTCTTCTTTGGGGGCGCACCCGCCCCCTCAGTTCCTTGCGTCGTCTTCTTTGGGGGCGCACCCGCCCCCTCAGTTCCTGCCGTCGTCTTCTTAGGGGGCGCACCCGCCCCCTCAGTTCCTGCCGACGTCTTCTTTGCCGCCCACCCGCCCACTGTGTTCCTGCCGTCGTCTTCTTTGGGGGCGCACCCGCCCCCTCAGTTCCTGGCGTCGTCTTCTTTGCCGCCCACCCGCCCACTGTGTTCCTGCCGTCGTCTTCTTAGGGGGCGCACCCGCCCCCTCAGTTCCTGCCGACGTCTTCTTTGCCGCCCACCCGCCCACTGTGTTCCTGCCGTCGTCTTCTTAGGGGGCGCACCCGCCCCCTCAGTTCCTGCCGACGTCTTCTTTGCCGCCCACCCGCCCCCTCAGTTCCTGGCGTCGTCTTCTTAGGGGGCGCACCCGCCCCCTCAGTTCCTGGCATCGTCTTCTTTGGGGGCGCACCCGCCCCCTCAGTTCCTGCCGACGTCTTCTTTGCCGCCCACCCGCCCACTGTGTTCCTGCCGTCGTCTTCTTAGGGGGCGCACCCGCCCCCTCAGTTCCTGCCGACGTCTTCTTTGCCGGCCACCCGCCCCCTCAGTTCCTGGCGTCGTCTTCTTAGGGGGCGCACCCGCCCCCTCAGTTCCTGCCGACGTCTTCTTTGCCGCCCACCCGCCCACTGTGTTCCTGCCGTCGTCTTCTTTGGGGGCGCACCCGCCCCCTCAGTTCCTGGCGTCGTCTTCTTTGCCGCCCACCCGCCCACTGTGTTCCTGCCGTCGTCTTCTTTGGGGGCGCACCCGCCCCCTCAGTTCCTGCCGACGTCTTCTTTGCCGCCCACCCGCCCACTGTGTTCCTGCCGTCGTCTTCTTAGGGGGCGCACCCGCCCCCTCAGTTCCTGCCGACGTCTTCTTTGCCGCCCACCCGCCCCCTCAGTTCCTGGCGTCGTCTTCTTAGGGGGCGCACCCGCCCCCTCAGTTCCTGGCGTCGTCTTCTTAGGGGGCGCACCCGCCCACTGTGTTCCTGCCGTCGTCTTCTTTTGGGGGCGCACCCGCCCCCTCAGTTCCTGCCGACGTCTTCTTTGCCGCCCACCCGCCCACTGTGTTCCTGCCGTCGTCTTCTTAGGGGGCGCACCCGCCCCCTCAGTTTCCTGCCGACGTCTTCTTTGCCGGCCACCCGCCCCCTCAGTTCCTGGCGTCGTCTTCTTAGGGGGCGCACCCGCCCCCTCAGTTCCTGCCGACGTCTTCTTTGCCGCCCACCCGCCCACTGTGTTCCTGCCGTCGTCTTCTTTGGGGGCGCACCCGCCCCCTCAGTTTCCTGGCGTCGTCTTCTTTGCCGCCCACCCGCCCACTGTGTTCCTGCCGTCGTCTTCTTTGGGGGCGCACCCGCCCCCTCAGTTCCTGCCGACGTCTTCTTTGCCGCCCACCCGCCCACTGTGTTCCTGCCGTCGTCTTCTTAGGGGGCGCACCCGCCCCCTCAGTTCCTGCCGACGTCTTCTTTGCCGCCCACCCGCCCCCTCAGTTCCTGGCGTCGTCTTCTTAGGGGGCGCACCCGCCCCCTCAGTTCCTGGCGTCGTCTTCTTAGGGGGCGCACCCGCCCACTGTGTTCCTGCCGTCGTCTTCTTTGGGGGCGCACCCGCCCCCTCAGTTCCTGCCGACGTCTTCTTTGCCGCCCACCCGCCCACTGTGTTCCTGCCGTCGTCTTCTTAGGGGGCGCACCCGCCCCCTCAGTTCCTGCCGACGTCTTCTTTGCCGCCCACCCGCCCACTGTGTTCCTGCCGTCGTCTTCTTAGGGGGCGCACCCGCCCCCTCAGTTCCTGCCGACGTCTTCTTTGCCGCCCACCCGCCCCCTCAGTTCCTGGCGTCGTCTTCTTAGGGGGCGCACCCGCCCCCTCAGTTCCTGGCATCGTCTTCTTAGGGGGCGCACCCGCCCACTGTGTTCCTGCCGTCGTCTTCTTTGGGGGCGCACCCGCCCCCTCAGTTCCTGCCGACGTCTTCTTTGCCGCCCACCCGCCCACTGTGTTCCTGCCGTCGTCTTCTTAGGGGGCGCACCCGCCCCCTCAGTTCCTGCCGACGTCTTCTTTGCCGGCCACCCGCCCCCTCAGTTCCTGGCGTCGTCTTCTTAGGGGGCGCACCCGCCCCCTCAGTTCCTGCCGACGTCTTCTTTGCCGCCCACCCGCCCACTGTGTTCCTGCCGTCGTCTTCTTTGGGGGCGCACCCGCCCCCTCAGTTCCTGCCGACGTCTTCTTTGCCGCCCACCCGCCCACTGTGTTCCTGCCGTCGTCTTCTTTGGGGGCGCACCCGCCCCCTCAGTTCCTGGCGTCGTCTTCTTTGCCGCCCACCCGCCCACTGTGTTCCTGCCGTCGTCTTCTTTGGGGGCGCACCCGCCCCCTCAGTTCCTGCCGACGTCTTCTTTGCCGCCCACCCGCCCACTGTGTTCCTGCCGTCGTCTTCTTAGGGGGCGCACCCGCCCCCTCAGTTCCTGCCGACGTCTTCTTTGCCGCCCACCCGCCCCCTCAGTTCCTGGCGTCGTCTTCTTAGGGGGCGCACCCGCCCCCTCAGTTCCTGGCGTCGTCTTCTTAGGGGGCGCACCCGCCCACTGTGTTCCTGCCGTCGTCTTCTTTGGGGGCGCACCCGCCCCCTCAGTTCCTGCCGACGTCTTCTTTGCCGCCCACCCGCCCACTGTGTTCCTGCCGTCGTCTTCTTAGGGGGCGCACCCGCCCCCTCAGTTCCTGCCGACGTCTTCTTTGCCGGCCACCCGCCCCCTCAGTTCCTGGCGTCGTCTTCTTAGGGGGCGCACCCGCCCCCTCAGTTCCTGCCGACGTCTTCTTTGCCGCCCACCCGCCCACTGTGTTCCTGCCGTCGTCTTCTTTGGGGGCGCACCCGCCCCCTCAGTTTCCTGCCGACGTCTTCTTTGCCGCCCACCCGCCCACTGTGTTCCTGCCGTCGTCTTCTTTGGGGGCGCACCCGCCCCCTCAGTTTTTGCCGACGTCTTCTTTGCCGCCCACCCGCCCACTGTATTCCTGCCGTCGTCTTCTTAGGGGGCGCACCCGCCCCCTCAGTTCCTGCCGACGTCTTCTTTGCCGCCCACCCGCCCCCTCAGTTCCTGCCGACGTCTTCTTTGCCGCCCACCCGCCCCCTCAGTTCCTGGCGTCGTCTTCTTAGGGGGCGCACCCGCCCCCTCAGTTCCTGGCGTCGTCTTCTTTGGGGGCGCACCCGCCCCCTCAGTTCCTGGCGTCGTCTTCTTTGGGGGCGCACCCGCCCTCTCAGTTCCTGGCGTCGTCTTCTTTGCCGCCCACCCGCCCACTGTGTTCCTGACGTCGTCTTCTTTGGGGGCGCACCCGCCCCCTCAGTTCCTTGCGTCGTCTTCTTTGGGGGCGCACCCGCCCCCTCACTTCCTGCCGTCGTCTTCTTTGGGGGCGCACCCGCCCCCTCAGTTCCTTGCGTCGTCTTCTTTGGGGGCGCACCCGCCCCCTCAGTTCCTGCCGTCGTCTTCTTTGGGGGCGCACCCGCCCCCTCAGTTCCTTGCGTCGTCTTCTTTGCCGCCCACCCGCCCACTGTGTTCCTGCCGTCGTCTTCTTTGGGGGCGCACCCGCCCCCTCAGTTCCTGGCGTCGTCTTCTTTGGGGGCGCACCCGCCCCCTCAGTTCCTGGCGTCGTCTTCTTTGGGGGCGCACCCGCCCTCTCAGTTCCTGGCGTCGTCTTCTTTGCGCCCACCCGCCCACTGTGTTCCTGACGTCGTCTTCTTTGGGGGCGCACCCGCCCCCTCAGTTCCTTGCGTCGTCTTCTTTGGGGGCGCACCCGCCCCCTCAGTTCCTGCCGACGTCTTCTTTGCCGCCCACCCGCCCACTGTGTTTCCTGCCGTCGTCTTCTTTGGGGGCGCACCCGCCCCCTCAGTTCCTGGCGTCGTCTTCTTTGCCGCCCACCCGCCCACTGTGTTCCTGCCGTCGTCTTCTTTGGGGGCGCACCCGCCCCCTCAGTTCCTGCCGACGTCTTCTTTGCCGCCCACCCGCCCACTGTGTTCCTGCCGTCGTCTTCTTAGGGGGCGCACCCGCCCCCTCAGTTCCTGCCGACGTCTTCTTTGCCGCCCACCCGCCCCCTCAGTTCCTGGCGTCGTCTTCTTAGGGGGCGCACCCGCCCCCTCAGTTTCCTGGCATCGTCTTCTTAGGGGGCGCACCCGCCCACTGTGTTCCTGCCGTCGTCTTCTTTGGGGGCGCACCCGCCCCCTCAGTTTCCTGCCGACGTCTTCTTTGCCGCCCACCCGCCCACTGTGTTCCTGCCGTCGTCTTCTTAGGGGGCGCACCCGCCCCCTCAGTTCCTGCCGACGTCTTCTTTGCCGGCCACCCGCCCCCTCAGTTCCTGGCGTCGTCTTCTTAGGGGGCGCACCCGCCCCCTCAGTTCCTGCCGACGTCTTTCTTTGCCGCCCACCCGCCCACTGTGTTCCTGCCGTCGTCTTCTTTGGGGGCGCACCCGCCCCCTCAGTTCCTGCCGACGTCTTCTTTGCCGCCCACCCGCCCACTGTGTTCCTGCCGTCGTCTTCTTTGGGGGCGCACCCGCCCCCTCAGTTCCTGGCGTCGTCTTCTTTGCCGCCCACCCGCCCACTGTGTTCCTGCCGTCGTCTTCTTTGGGGGCGCACCCGCCCCCTCAGTTCCTGCCGACGTCTTCTTTGCCGCCCACCCGCCCCCTCAGTTCCTTGCGTCGTCTTCTTTGGGGGCGCACCCGCCCCCTCAGTTCCTGCCGACGTCTTCTTTGCCGCCCACCCGCCCACTGTGTTCCTGCCGTCGTCTTCTTTGGGGCGCACCCGCCCCCTCAGTTCCTGGCGTCGTCTTCTTTGCCGCCCACCCGCCCACTGTGTTCCTGCCGTCGTCTTCTTTGGGGGCGCACCCGCCCCCTCAGTTCCTGCCGACGTCTTCTTTGCCGCCCACCCGCCCACTGTGTTCCTGCCGTCGTCTTCTTAGGGGGCGCACCCGCCCCCTCAGTTCCTGCCGACGTCTTCTTTGCCGCCCACCCGCCCCCTCAGTTTCCTGGCGTCGTCTTCTTAGGGGGCGCACCCGCCCCCTCAGTTCCTGGCATCGTCTTCTTAGGGGGCGCACCCGCCCACTGTGTTCCTGCCGTCGTCTTCTTTGGGGGCGCACCCGCCCCCTCAGTTCCTGCCGACGTCTTCTTTGCCGCCCACCCGCCCACTGTGTTCCTGCCGTCGTCTTCTTTGGGGGCGCACCCGCCCCCTCAGTTCCTGGCGTCGTCTTCTTTGCCGCCCACCCGCCCACTGTGTTCCTGCCGTCGTCTTCTTTGGGGGCGCACCCGCCCCCTCAGTTCCTGCCGACGTCTTCTTTGCCGCCCACCCGCCCCCTCAGTTCCTTGCGTCGTCTTCTTTGGGGGCGCACCCGCCCCCTCAGTTCCTGCCGACGTCTTCTTTGCCGCCCACCCGCCCACTGTGTTCCTGCCGTCGTCTTCTTTGGGGGCGCACCCGCCCCCTCAGTTCCTGGCGTCGTCTTCTTTGCCGCCCACCCGCCCACTGTGTTCCTGCCGTCGTCTTCTTTGGGGGCGCACCCGCCCCCTCAGTTCCTGCCGACGTCTTCTTTGCCGCCCACCCGCCCACTGTGTTCCTGCCGTCGTCTTCTTAGGGGGCGCACCCGCCCCCTCAGTTCCTGCCGACGTCTTCTTTGCCGCCCACCCGCCCCCTCAGTTCCTGGCGTCGTCTTCTTAGGGGGCGCACCCGCCCCCTCAGTTCCTGGCATCGTCTTCTTAGGGGGCGCACCCGCCCACTGTGTTCCTGCCGTCGTCTTCTTTGGGGGCGCACCCGCCCCCTCAGTTCCTGCCGACGTCTTCTTTGCCGCCCACCCGCCCACTGTGTTCCTGCCGTCGTCTTCTTAGGGGGCGCACCCGCCCCCTCAGTTCCTGCCGACGTCTTCTTTGCCGGCCACCCGCCCCCTCAGTTCCTGGCGTCGTCTTCTTAGGGGGCGCACCCGCCCCCTCAGTTCCTGCCGACGTCTTCTTTGCCGCCCACCCGCCCACTGTGTTCCTGCCGTCGTCTTCTTTGGGGGCGCACCCGCCCCCTCAGTTCCTGCCGACGTCTTCTTTGCCGCCCACCCGCCCACTGTGTTCCTGCCGTCGTCTTCTTTGGGGGCGCACCCGCCCCCTCAGTTCCTGCCGACGTCTTCTTTGCCGCCCACCCGCCCCCTCAGTTCCTGGCGTCGTCTTCTTAGGGGGCGCACCCGCCCCCTCAGTTCCTGGCGTCGTCTTCTTTGGGGGCGCACCCGCCCCCTCAGTTCCTGGCGTCGTCTTCTTTGGGGGCGCACCCGCCCTCTCAGTTCCTGGCGTCGTCTTCTTTGCCGCCCACCCGCCCACTGTGTTCCTGACGTCGTCTTCTTTGGGGGCGCACCCGCCCCCTCAGTTCCTTGCGTCGTCTTCTTTGGGGGCGCACCCGCCCCCTCACTTCCTGCCGTCGTCTTCTTTGGGGGCGCACCCGCCCCCTCAGTTCCTTGCGTCGTCTTCTTTGGGGGCGCACCCGCCCCCTCAGTTCCTGCCGTCGTCTTCTTTGGGGGCGCACCCGCCCCCTCAGTTCCTTGCGTCGTCTTCTTTGCCGCCCACCCGCCCACTGTGTTCCTGCCGTCGTCTTCTTTGGGGGCGCACCCGCCCCCTCAGTTCCTGGCGTCGTCTTCTTTGGGGGCGCACCCGCCCTCTCAGTTCCTGGCGTCGTCTTCTTTGCGCCCACCCGCCCACTGTGTTCCTGACGTCGTCTTCTTTGGGGGCGCACCCGCCCCCTCAGTTCCTTGCGTCGTCTTCTTAGGGGGCGCACCCGCCCCCTCAGTTCCTGCCGACGTCTTCTTTGCCGCCCACCCGCCCACTGTGTTCCTGGCGTCGTATTCTTTGGGGGCGCACCCGCCCCCTCAGTTCCTGCCGACGTCTTCTTTGCCGCCCACCCGCCCACTGTGTTCCTGCCGTCGTCTTCTTTGGGGGCGCAACCCGCCCCCTCAGTTCCTGGCGTCGTCTTCTTAGGGGGCGCACCCGCCCCCTCAGTTCCTGCCGACGTCTTCTTTGCCGCCCACCCGCCCACTGTGTTCCTGCCGTCGTCTTCTTTGGGGGCGCACCCGCCCCCTCAGTTCCTGCCGACGTCTTCTTTGCCGCCCACCCGCCCACTGTGTTCCTGGCGTCGTCTTCTTTGGGGGCGCACCCGCCCCCTCAGTTCCTGGCGTCATCTTCTTTGGGAGCGCACCCGCCCCCTCACTTCCTGCCGTCGTCTTCTTAGGGGGCGCACCCGCCCCCTCAGTTCCTGCCGACGTCTTCTTTGCCGCCCACCCGCCCACTGTGTTCCTGCCGTCGTCTTCTTTGGGGGCGCACCCGCCCCCTCAGTTCCTGGCGTCGTCTTCTTTGCCGCCCACCCGCCCACTGTGTTCCTGCCGTCGTCTTCTTAGGGGGCGCACCCGCCCCCTCAGTTCCTGCCGACGTCTTCTTTGCCGCCCACCCGCCCACTGTTGTTCCTGCCGTCGTCTTCTTTGGGGGCGCACCCGCCCCCTCAGTTCCTGCCGACGTCTTCTTTGCCGCCCACCCGCCCACTGTGTTCCTGCCGTCGTCTTCTTAGGGGGCGCACCCACCCCCTCAGTTCCTGCCGACGTCTTCTTTGCCGCCCACCCGCCCACTGTGTTTCCTGCCGTCCGTCTTCTTTGGGGGCGCACCCGCCCCCTCAGTTCCTGGCGTCGTCTTCTTTGCCGCCCACCCGCCCACGGTGTTCCTGCCGTCGTCTTCTTTGGGGGCGCACCCGCCCCCTCAGTTCCTGGCGTCGTCTTCTTTGGGGGCGCACCCGCCTCTCAGTTCCTGGCGTCGTCTTCTTGCGCCCACCCGCCCACTGTGTTCCTGACGTCGTCTTCTTTGGGGGCGCACCCGCCCCCTCAGTTCCTTGCGTCGTCTTCTTTGGGGGCGCACCCGCCCCCTCAGTTTCCTGCCGACGTCTTCTTTGCCGCCCACCCGCCCACTGTGTTCCTGCCGTCCGTCTTCTTTGGGGGCGCACCCGCCCCCTCAGTTTCCTGGCATCGTCCTTCTTAGGGGGCGCACCCGCCCACTGTGTTCCTGCCGTCGTCTTCTTTGGGGGCGCACCCCGCCCCCTCAGTTCCTGCCGACGTCTTTCTTTGCCGCCCACCCGCCCACTGTGTTCCTGCCGTCGTCCTTCTTAGGGGGCGCACCCGCCCCCTCAGTTCCCTGCCGACGTCTTCTTTGCCGGCCACCCGCCCCCTCAGTTCTGCGGTCGTCTTCTTAGGGGGCGCACCCGCCCCCTCAGTTCCTGCCGACGTCTTCTTTGCCGCCCACCCGCCCACGTGTTTCCTGCCGTCGTCTTCTTTGGGGGCGCACCCGCCCCCTCAGTTCCTGCCGACGTCTTCTTTGCCGCCCACCGCCCACTGTTTTCCTGCCGTCGTCTTCTTAGGGGGCGCACCCGCCCCCTCAGTTCCCTGGCGTCGTCTTCTTTGCCGCCACCCGCCCACTGTGTTCCTGCCGTCGTCTTCTTTGGGGGCGCACCCGCCCCCTCAGTTCCTGCCGTCGTCTTCTTTGGGGCCCACCCGCCCCCTCAGTTCCTTGCGGTCGTCTTCTTTGGGGGCGCACCCGCCCCCTCAGTTCCTGCCGACGTCTTCTTGCCGCCCACCCGCCCACTGTGTTCCTGCCGTCGTCTTCTTTGGGGGCGCACCCGCCCCCTCAGTTCCTGGCGTCGTCTTCTTTGCCGCCCACCCGCCCACTGTGTTCCTGCCGTCGTCTTCTTTGGGGGCGCACACCGCCCCCTCAGTTCCTGCCGACGTCTTCTTGCCGCCCACCCGCCCACTGTGTTCCTGCCGTCGTCTTCTTTGGGGGCGCACCCGCCCCCTCAGTTCCTGCCGACGTCTTCTTTG